>BFEA01000557.1:565024-588545 GCA_003427395.1 Chara braunii | reverse complement strand
AAAAAAAAAAAAAAAAAAAAAAAAAAAAAAAAAAAAAAAAAAAAAAAAAAAAAAAAAAAAAAGAACTTACCTCTGAAATAAAACAGTCGCCCATTTTCACGGGCGACTGTCTGATGTACTGGGGTTGAAAAGCCCCAGTCACTTCGAAGTGTGCCACATGGCGCTATTTCTTGTTTATTACTTTTTTTGTTTTTTTGTCTCCCTCTCAACGGTTGCTTCTCGCCACGTCGTTTCACCCTAGTGGCCACCAAACAAAAACAGAAAGAAAGAAAAAGGAAAAAAAATAAGAAGGAAAACGACTTACCTCGTGATATTGCGATCTCCACAGAGCCCATATCTTGGTGCTTATGCGTCCAGATGTGGGACGGGTAAGTCTTTTCTCCCTTTTTCTAATTTTTTTTTTCCGAAAAAATAAAAATAAACTTTAATCATTTTTCGATTCACGTGTGTCATCCTTGTGCAAGGGCCATGCCCAAACTGCGAGGTCGATTTCAGCTGCGCGATTTGATAGATTGTGTGATCGAAATCAACCGCGTCATATCAAGGGGAGGGGAACCGGGCAACTCTTAACAAAAGGAGCTAGCCCAGTTGCTCGTTATCAAGTTCGATCCCTGTGTCTGCAAGGCAAAAGTCTGGTGGCGGTACCTACTGGGCTAGCTCCTTTTTCACGTTGGGAAAGAAGCGGCCCTTCTATATGAAGAGCAACAGTGCCCAACAAGCCTCCCGCTCGTTACCGTGGCTAGCTGGCTGGGTTAGCGGCCGACGGCCTTAACAACTGCCCCACTCAGCCGACCCTAACGCCATCGCCCCCGGTCCTCGACGCAAAGCCCCGCGGACCCTAAAAAAACTCCCTATCCCTTCACGTTGCAGTTCCAACCTCGTTGCACCGACCCCTTTTTATCCCGCTTAGGTCTTGAATTGCGCGGCTTAGCAGCCGCGCGACATTATTTTAGGTAGAATAGGCCTAACTCTACCACTTTTATGGTCGTTCGTCGCCGCGGCTTCAACAAGAGCGGAGCACTGCCAACTACTATCGTTATACTCGGACGCCTCAAGCATCCAGACAAAAACTCAAAAACTTTAAATCTCTTAATCATAGGTCAGATCTGAATAAACTTTTGGCAACGTCGGTCTCATAAAGTCCTTCAATTCAACAAAAGAGTCGGACGACGTCCGACGTTGAAAATTCCCGGTAAATACCCTTGTCAGGGTATTTGCCCCGACAACATTCTCGGACCCCATTGAACGACGTCCCCGTCGTTCACCATCAAAAGAAATCAAGATCCTCTTAAAAATTTTAATGTGAAAGCAATGATCATAGTACAACAATTCCAACAATCGTCCGAAACTAGGTCGGAATTTTTACAACTATTTTACAACAGTACAACAACAAAACTGAATTTAGCCTCCAGAAGCATTCACTTAATACAAAAAACTGAATTTAGCCTCCAGAAACATTCACTCAATACAAAAAATTGGATTTAGCCTCCAAGAGCCTCACTTAGTACAACAAAAACTGGATTTAACCTCCAGAAGCCTTAAATCATTACAAATCATATGTGGATGAAATGATACCAGATATTGCCTCTGGCAAGCCTTATCAAAACTTGGACCCAGGTCTAGCCCCTGGAAGCCTTCAATTCAGAGGAACTTTTTCAGAATGATCCCAGCATCATCCCACTGGCGGCCACTCAAAACATCATTTAGTCTCTCATAATGGTACCGGAAAAGCTTCCGGCTAACCTTCAAAACCCCAATTGGTTGATACATCCATTTATCTAAAAAAGTCAGGTTTAACCCCCTGACGGATCTTTCAAAATAATTAACCTCTTGGGCAGCCTGGACAAAATTTGAACCAACCATTCATGAGAGAAACCATTCGTCCAAAGTTCCCCGACCAAGTTATGATCCTCGTTCCAATCTACATAAGTTATCATGCCCGTAACTTATGAACTCCTTGTGAATGCATCGATGAGTGGTGTAATCCGTACGAGGATAACATCTCAACATCAGGCCCCGCTTTAGATTTGAGCCTCGCCACATTCCCTCCGATTTCAGTGTTTTCAACCTCATTAGTCCTCTGCATATAGAGTAGAACAGCCCCACCCCACACAGTCGAGGTTGACTAGGCCCCGATCATGGAGGTAAGGTGACTATATCTAGCACAAGGTTCGGTTGTCACTCCTCTCCTCATAAGAAACAGTAGTCGCCTACCCTTACATATATCATTCTAACAAGATTTTATCACCTTCCTCCCTTTCAGTGATAGTGTAGTCTCTCTTTCTTAAACCACTCAGGATTCGAAAGACAACATCCCACTATGGACTAGAAGCATAGCTCCGGCGTGGGCCTCACTACCACCTACGGAACTCACAAAGCTATCAGAAATTTATCGTGACATGATAATGCCTTCAAAACTTACTTCAAAAATATTCAAGAACGATATAACTTACAACAAATGCTTTCACATTAAATTTTAAAATGATCCAAACTAAATAAAGGTTTGCATCCTTCTCCAAACACCCGATCACACGAAGGTTGGGTCCACTGAGATGTCTGAATGAGATAACCCTCAAAGAATCCAACCCACGTCGCCCCAACATCCTGAACAGTCTCAACGCAGTCCCTACTGCACCTCGTCCTCCAAGGACACTTCCCTAACCAACCGGAAGTCCACGCCGCCTCCTATCACCACGTCTGCTCACAATAACCACACTAACATGCTGGTTCCGATCACAACAACCAGTCCCACCGAGTCCCACTCCATCGTCGCAATACCAGGTGGTTTATAACTCAACACCGCTTGCATTGTGCGCCGCAAAAAAAATAAAGGTGGCCCTGACTAAAAACTACATGTACCAAGTGCCCCAAAAAGATGTCCTTCTGGCGCAAACCGGAAGTGCCGCAACTCCAATAGCCACTGCCGCATGCGCACACTCCGAACCATCTTCACGCCGTCGGACCACGCACCGCTACCTCGCAGACCCAATCGTGCACCCACGCCAACCCAACCTCCAGGCCACACTGGGATCCACCATAACCGCCACACATCAAAAAAATAACGGCGAACCACTGCTTGCTGCGCTGTCACCGGTACTATACCGCTGTACCAAAAACATTAGCAATGTAACCTCACAAAAAAAACATCGCCACTATCGTGCCGCCAAACGGTCAGCACCTTCCCTTAGGGAGACCTTAATGCCACTACACGATTAGTTCAGCAGCACGCCCTCCATCAAAGTGTCGTCGCCGCCACCGCCATGAGAAACTGGCAGCTCTTCCGCACCACTACCGTTAAAACCAATGTCGCCGCCACAAAAATCCGGCAACGCTACCGCACCACTGGCGTTAAAACCAATGCCGCCGCCACAAAAATCCGGCAGCACCTTCCCTTAGGAAGGTTTTGACACCACAGCGGCAGTCCGACATCATAACCCCACTAAAATAGGTGTCGATCGCCGCACCGTCCGGACCCTGACGCAGCCTTACCACCGCAACACCAACCCACATACACAGCACACGCATAAGGGTGGGGCAAAAGCTCCAAGCCCTCAGCTATGGCTGCCTCCCTTCTCCTCCTCCAACTCTCTGCAGATCTCCACTCCACCGGCAACACCGCACCTTTCCAGCAGCATGCAACAACTAGCCAACATTCACTCAAGTGAATGCCCCAGCAACACTGCCGCAAGTGTGAGGCAGCTGATGGCATGTGGGCAGCTGCTTTGCCCACAACCAGGCAAAATTTGTGGGTGCTCCTGACCCTTGATCTAAATCGATGGTCAGGAGCTAGGAGCCTTGGTTTCCCCCTATGGGAACCAGGGTCATCCATTCCCGGAAGCATCTGGCCTTTCCCGCAGGCCACATGCTCCATGAAATGGTTGTACCCGACCATTCCCTGCAGCCTGTTCAACTGAACAGGCGCAGTCCCATCAACCCCTGGAAGCTTCTGGGGGCTGCACTTGTTCCACGGTCACGGCCACATTCACGACCGTTACATTTTTTCTCCCCGCCCTTCCTTACTTTTCTGTGGGCAGGGGTAACTCGTTTTACGAAACGAGCAGCCTTCCCCTCATATAGTCATTTCATAGAGTCGACTAGAGTCAAGCTCAGCAGGAGCTTATTCCCTTTTGCCCCGCCCCCGTATCTGGCACATCATAGGCACCTGATACAGGCGCGCGGTTCAGGAAAGCTGCCTGTTTCAAAACGAACGGGCGCTACTTACCAGTTGGCCGCCACCCTCACTCTCTCTGAGACTCCCCCTGTTATGCCCATACACAGCTGCGTTCATGCGGCTGATTCATTCGACTTTGCCATCCTGTCGATGGTTGTCAAGGTTCAGCCTCCTGATGAGTCGGTGCAAGTCCGACGAAACAATCTGTCGCAGTCCTACTTTCCCGTTCGTTCGAACGAACAAGCGCCAACCAGGTAAGAACAACAAAAAGAAAGAAAAAAATCTAAATAAAATATAAGACGGAAATCTAGAAAAGAATATAAAACAAAATCTAAAAAAAAAAAAAAGAACTTACCTCCGAAAAAAAAACGGTCGCTCGTTTTCACGGGCGACTGTCTGATATACTGGGGCTGAAAAACCCCAGTCACTTCGAAGTGCGCCACATGGCGCTATACTTTTAAAAAAAATTCTTTTTTTTCTTTTTCTTGTTCATTATTATTTATTTTTTTTCTTTCTCCCAACAGTTGCTTCTCGCCACGCCGTTTCGCCCTAGTGGCCAGCAAATTAAAACAGAAAAAAAAAAAGGACTTACCTTGTGATATTGCGATCTCCACAGAGCTCGTATCTGGGCACTCACGGGTCCAGATGCGGGGCAGGTAAGTTTTTCCTCCCTTTTTCCTACTTTTTTTTTTCGAAAAAAAAAAAAAAAACTTGAACCATTTCACGATTCCCGTGTGTCATCCTTGCGCAGGGGCCATGCCCAAACTGCGTGGTCGATTTCAGCCGCGCGATCTGATAGATCGCGCGGTCGAAATCAACCGCGTCATATCAAGGGCAGGGGAACCGGACAGCTCTAAGCAAAAGGAGCTAGCCCAATTGCCCGTTGTCAAGTTCGATTCCTGTGTCTGCAAGGCAATAGTCGGACGGCGATACCTACTGGGCTAGCTCCTTTCTCACGTTGGGAGAGGAGAGACCCTTCTATATGAAAAGCATCATTTTCTAGCAGGCCTCCCTCCAGCGCTTAGCAGGCTGTGCCTGCTAAGCCCGCTCGTTACCGTGACTGGCTGGCTGGGTTAGAGGTCGACGGCCTTCACAGCTGCCCCACTCAGTCGGCCCTAACGCCATCGCCCCCGACCCTCGGCGCAAAGCCCCGCAGGCCCTAAAAAAACTCCCTATCCCTTCACGTTGCGGTTCCAACCTCATGTAGCGACCCCTTTTTAGCCCGCTTAGGCCCTGAATCGCGTGGCTTGGCAGCCGCGCGATATTATTTTAGGTAGAATAGGTCTAGCTCTACCACTTTTATGTCCGCTTGTCTCTGCGGCTTCAACAAGAGCGGAGCACTGCCAACTACTATCGTTGTACTCGGACGCCACAAGCGTCCGGACTAAAATTCGAAAACTTTAAATCTCTCAATCATAGGTCAGATCTGAATAAACTTTTGGCAACGACAGTCTCATCAAGTCCTTAAATTCAACAAAAGAGTCGGACGACGTTCGATGTTGAAAATCCCTAGCAAATACCCTTGTCAGGGTATTTGCCTCGACAACGTGAGGTACAACTTAGCTCCACTTACATGAGTTGTCACCCCCCTTAGGTGGGCGTATCCCCGCCGAGCTACTGAAGCACATGCGAAAAACCTTCCTTAGGTGGACGCATTGGGGGGCTGAAGCACCAAGTGCGACTCATAGTCGGTCGACTAGGATACATCCTTTTTACCACGCGTTACACCCCGCCAAAACAAAACAGTAAGATTAGAACTCACACAAAACAAAACATTCTTAGTCTCTTTTGTACCTAGCCCGTAACCTTTTCACATGAGAATCGGTAAGGGGTCGCAGACAAGACTTCGAATAGAACTGAGCAGACTCAGGGCTTTCTCATATCGACTAGTCATGCAAACATACGTAAGTAGTCGTAATGATGGAATACTATGTAGTACCCATAATCACGTTGTCGAGCGCATCGGGTCCCATCTTTTTGCAAAGCGCGGGAGCCCTCCCAACTATGTCACGCATGAGTTTAAGCAAAACATAAACAGAGACAACTCGAGAACGACGCAAAAATAATCCTGCTGTCGGGGCAAATAACGTGACAAGGGTATTTGCCGAGGATTTTAAACGTCGGACGTCGTCCGACTCTTTCGTTGAATTGAAGGACTCGATGAGACTGGCGTTTGCCAAAAGTTTATTTAGACCTGACCTATGACTGAGAAATTAAAAATTTTTAAACTTTAGTCCGGATGCGGGTGGCGTCCGGAAGTAATGCGTGTGAATGGCGATACTTTGCTTTTGTTGAAGTCGCAGGAACGTGCGGACATGGGAACACTAAAGTTAGACCTATTCTACCGAAAATAATATGGTGCGGCTTCTAAGCCACTCGATTCAGGGCCTAAGTAAGCTAAAAAGAGGGATGCGTCGGGGATGGGGCCTCGACACAGGGGGAATAGGAAGACTTTTTATTTTCCAGGGCCACGAGGCTTAGCATCGAGCCAGGCGGTCGACAGGCCGATGTCGAGGCCTATCTGGTTGGGTGACCAATCAAGCCGCGGGCACGCGGCCAACCGAGGGGACAGGGGCCTGCAAGCAAGGTCTATTAGGCCTTTAGCAGGCAGAGCCTGCTGGACCACAGGTAGGAGGCTGGTCTACTGGGCGCGACCCTTCAAATAGAAGGGTTGCTGCTTCAACTCCCATGATAGGAGCTAGCTCAGTAAGTATTGCCTTGAACTGCCACCCGACAGAGACGGGGATCGAGTCTGAAATGCCCTACAGTGGGCTAGCTCCTTTTCAGTAGGAGCGTCTGGGTGCGGTCCATCTCGACTGTGCGATCACGAAGATCACACGGTCGAGATACGCCGCGCGGGTTCTGAGGGGCTGCGCAGGGATGACACACATAAATCATTAAAAAAAAAAAAACTAACTAAAACTAAATGCTACAGCTGGAGCGCCACATGGCGTGATGAGAACTGATGGGACCTATAGCCCGAAGGACAACGGCAGGTGCTGTTTTAAGGGGAGCGGCTTTCGGTTTCTGCAGGAGGTAAGTTCACGTCGTTTTTTTTTTTTTTTTTTTTTTTTTTTTTTTTTTTTTTTTTTTTTTTTTTTAGATTTTTTTTTTTTTTTTTTTTTTTTTTTTTTTTTTTTTTTTTTATATATATTTTTTTGTGACGATATATATATATACATATATATATATATGTATTTTCTTTTTTTTATTCTTGCTCGTGCTTGTTGTTGGAATACTGATCATCCGTTCGTTTCCATTGAACGGGTCATAGTAGTAAAAAAAAAAAAAAAAAAGGACAAAAAATATGACTCTACTAGAACTCTTTCGTCGGATCTGCCGCCACAGGGTGACTACGTGCTGTACCTTGTGCTTGAGTCACGAGGGACTCTCTGCACACATCTTTTGGGTAGCTTCCAACTGCAAGTGACGATCACGACTGGAGAGAGAGAGAGAGAGAGAGAGAGAGAGAGAGAGAGAGAGAGAGAGAGAGAGAGAGAGGGCCTACCTAACGGTTGTTCCCTCGTGCTACTTCCATCAATAGGATTAGCAAACTCGAATGAATCTACCGCTACAACATGGAAATGTCCATTGTCACATATGCCCCTTCTCTCACTTCCACGGACAGCCTGAGCAATTCGCCCTCTGGGACTTATAGTCCCTGAAGCTACGAGAAAAGGGCGATGTGGCATCCGTTCGTTTTAGGTAAGGGTTAGTTGTTTTTGGGATTTTTTTTTTTTTTTTCCTTTTTTTTTTTTTTTTTTTTTTTTTCCCTTTTTTTTTTTTCCCTTTTTTTTTTTTTTTCTCTTTTTTCCCTCCCCTTAGTTACCTTCGCCCGTTGGCTTGAAAACGGTCTGCAGTCAGCAATAGCGCCCGAATCTGGGGTTGTTCGCAGTCGGGTGTGGGCGCTCGTTGGGCAGTGAGAGGGAAAAAAAAAAACATGTTGATCTTGACTCTAGTCTGACCGAAGCGACCCCTAGGCCGCCTGTTCGTTGCTAGGCAATGCACTGGCCCCTCACAGAGAAACGATGGGCCTCAAGAGGGGTAAACAGAAAAGAGAAGAGAAGAAAGAAAAAAAAGAAAAAAAAGAAGAAAAAAAACGTAACGGCCATGTACGTGGTCGAGGCCGCGGAACAGGTGCAACCCCAAAAAGTTCTGGAGGTTGGTGGAACTGCGCCTGTTCATTTTGAACGTGAATCGCTGAAACGGGCGCAGTTGCATCGCTCCTTCACCGCTCTAGCCGGGTGCGCCAACTGTACATCCCACAGTCCCCTACGACAAGAGAAGTTTTCGCGGGGCACATGTTGCCCTCCCTAAGGGGCTGTCACCACCTTCAGGGGCGTATCCCTACCGAGCTACCGACCCACGTGCGAGAGTTTTTACATGCAATTGCAGAGGTAGGTCAGCCGAGGGCGTTTGCTCGTTTGCTGGAGTAAAGGTAGGCTTGGTTAACGCCAAGTGGACCCGAACGATGTCCATTTCCTAGGACGTTGATCTCCTAGGTACGATACAAACGTCAGCCGACTAGGACGGTCTCAACCAAATGTGAAACCTACGTCTCGATCCTAGTCCCTTTTCAATTTTCATAAAACAATGCAAATAAAATTAATACACCTGTTATCCAATCACACAAGATTGGTTTCCGACTTGATGAGATGATCTGCCGAAAGTTGAATGTCCCCACCTATATGACTGAAGAGACTTTTATACCGCCGCTTCCAAGGCGGAGACTCGATATCGACGAAAAATTAGAAAAAGATAACCTAACATTTGACTTATGGGTTGGTTCATCGACACACATATACAACCCTGCAGGAATGACTTATGCAAGTAAATTTCACTGTTACCATGCAGATCAACAAATAATCAGATTCTTGACCGAAGTTTGAATTCTCGGTTTGACCACACCTCCCCAACATATGCAGCTTGCATGGAGGAAAGTATTATCTAACGAATAATTTTTTTTTTTGTCGCTTTGTCCTCCTGGACAATAATTAACCTTTCCGTTCCTCGGATGATGGAGTATCAATCTTCATCATCAGGTTACTCAACACTAACCACAGTCGTTATCACTGCACAAAAAAAACCTTCATCTTCATTACTTGCTCCTTGCTTACGGGCTGAAGCTTCTTATGTCTCCAACTTTTTATTTCAACGGTGGCATATAAGGTGACCACCTGCAAGGACATAATTAATTCGAACGTCGCCCAAGACTCAACGAGGTTTGATCCACATTGCGTCGTCACACACCCATCCCTCTAGGAAGTGGTTTGTGGATACTCCTTCCTCTCGCCCAAGCCCGAAGACCCAGAGTTGAGAGGTTGGGCCATCACCACCGAGTCGGCAAGGTACCACCCTCGAAGAATCGGCTCCACTCCAAGTCGATAACAGGGCCGACTCCAAAAGCATACGACCCCCCGCCTTGGATGCTTCTTAGAGAGAAAGAATGCGTCCACCGCAGGTAAGTTTTGATTGTCCTTGTCTTTGGAAGTGCAAAATAACTTAGACAAGAGTATTAAGAGGAGATAGAAATGAGAATCTCTCCCAAAAAAAACCTTGGAGCGTGCCGCTTGTCCAGACACAAAAAAACCTTCAGGCTCAATGCCATAAGCTCACACCCTAGTAGTCAGACCACCAAGCATCGTGCCATAAAAAAAGTCACCGCTGTAAAAAAAAATATTGCCGCACTGCATAAAATTTTCGACAACACCCCCTTCAAAAAACACAACATCGCAGTCTTTCCGCTCAAAATCACCTGCCGCTGCACAGACCGTCCAACCACACCTCCCAGTCGCAGGCTTCTCGCCGCATGATCCAAGACTGCCGCAACCCCCATAGCTACAACTCTCTACAAGCCTCCAGCACAAGCACAAAGGTGGGGCCAGAAAATCCCAGCCTTTAGGTACGACCTCCTCTCTCCTCCTCTTAGTGCTCCTGGAGACCTCCAACACTTCGCCTCACTGTACCAGCAACCAACCAATCAACTTCTACTTCAAGTAGGATGCCCTAACAACATTTCCATAAGTGTGAGGCTATTGGGTGGCATGATGACTTTTATAGCTAGTCGAGGGCATGTGGGCAGTTGCCTTGCCCACAGCCAGGCAAAATTTCGTAAGTGTTCCTGACCCCTGATCTAAATCAATGGCCAAAAGCTTTGTGCCTTGGTTTTCCCCTAGGGGAACCAAGGTCATCAGTTCATGGTAGAACCTGGCCGTTTTCCCAGGCCAGGTGCTTCTAGAAATGGTTGTACTCAGTCATTTGAAGACTGTATGTTCAATGAACAGACTCAGTCCCATCAGCCCCTAGAACCTTTTGGGGGTTGCACCTGTTCCACGACCACGACCATATTCGCGGCTGTTTTCCCTTTCCCTCCTTTTCTTCCCTTTTTCTTCTCCTTTTTACCCCTGTATCTGCTCTACCCCCGTGGCCACGTACGTGGCCGTTACTCACTTCTTCTCTTTTTCCTTTCTTCTCTTTTTCCTTTCTTCCTCTTTTCTTCTTCTTTTTTCTTTTCTATTAATTCTCTCTAAAAAATTGCGTCCGCACCTGGGCACAAACAGTGTCAGGTTTGGGCAGTTGTTTGACAGTTGTTGCCTGCTTTCACTCACGAACAAGTGCAACTGTTACAACCAAGTCGTTTAAACAAGAAAAACTATATACATTAAAATTAAAAGAAAAAATAAAAAGAAATAACTCACTTGAAACATGTACAGGGAGTCCATCGTAACTGCCCTGCAGGTATCCGCTCTAAGCGGCATATTCATTCACTTTTGTCCTTCCTCGGATGTGCCCTCGGGG
Source organism: Chara braunii (assembly GCA_003427395.1). NCBI lineage: Eukaryota > Viridiplantae > Streptophyta > Charophyceae > Charales > Characeae > Chara > Chara braunii. Next base: position 577,576 of record BFEA01000557.1, on the reverse strand, counting down.
CACAACCCCCTGATGAGTCGGTGCAAGTCCGACAAAACAGCCTTGCATAGTCACCTCTCTCTCTCTCTCTCTCTCTCTCTCTCTCTCTCTCTCTCTCTCTCTCTCTCTCTCTCCTNTCTCTCTCTCTCTCTCTCTCTCTCTCTCTCTCTCTCTCTCTCTCTCTCTCTCTCTCTCTCTCTCTCTCTCTCTCTCTCTCTCTTTTCGTCCACCAAAAATCGACTCGCCCAACCTTTGCAACAGGAAACCACCCGGATGCAGCCGCATAGCGCAGCAGGTGTATCCGGTGTTTTTTTTTTTGTCCATCTGCATATGGACTGTTGGGGCACAGCCCCATGATGAGTCGGTGAAAGTCCGACAAAACAGTCTGGCACGGTGATAGGGCGTCGCTCCACTATTCTCGACATGTACAAAAGACAAAACCATGACGGTGTATCTTTCCAGGTTCTAGCGGACGATTCACTCTCGTTTTGCACATTTTCAGAGTAGTGGAGCGAGACCCATATGCCTGTTCATTCGAAACGAACGAGTGCTAACAGAAAAAACGAAGAAAGGAGGAAAACAAATCTAAACAAAATCTAAGAAGAAAATCTAATAAAAAATTTAAATGAAACCTAACTAAAAGACTCACCTCTGAAAAAATGGTTGCCCGTTTTCACGGACGACTGTTTAGTATACTGGGGCTGAAAAAGCCCCAGTCACTTCAAAATGCGCCACATGGCACTGTACTTTTTTTTTTTTTTTTCGATTTTCCCGTTGACTTATTCCATTGGTCGTCTTCATTCACGGAACACCCACGAGCTGTTGAAATACAGGCCCGAGTTCGAATCCCTATTGGGATTTGAACCATTTCTCGGATTATGTGTGTTATCCTTACGCAGGGGTCATGCCAATTTGCACTCGATCGATCTGGGCCGCGTGGATCCTTGAGATCTAACGGTCAGAATCGACCGCGCCGACAACGTTTGGAATGGGCAGCTCCAAAAGGAGCTAGCCCAGTGGCGAGTGCAGTTCGATCCCGGTATCGACTAGGTGAGAGTCTGATACTATAACCTACTGGGTAGCTCCTATCACGACAGTGATAGGAGCAACTCTTCTATAAGAAGAGTTTGCCCAGTCGCTATTCCCCCCTGTTGGGGCCTACCTGCCTGCGGCTCTGTAGGTCCTACCTGCCTGAAGCCTAATAGGCTTGCTTGCAGGCCCTGCCCCGTCGGTTGGCCGTGTGACAACAGCTTGATTGGTCACTCAACCGAGTAGGCCTCGACATTGGCCTGCCAACCCCCTGGCTCGATGTTTAACTCCGCGGCCCCGGAAAATTAAAAAAAAATTCCTATTCCTCCCACATCGAGGCCCCATACCTGGCTCATCCCTCTTTTCAACTTGTTTAGGCCCTGAATCGCGAGACTGCTAGGTAGAATATGTTTAACTTTAGCCTTTCCATGTCCACTCTCTTGTGCGGCTTCAAAAAAAACGAAGCACTGTCAGCTACTGTTTTTACTCTCGGACGCCACACGTGTCCGAATTGAAGCTCAAAGATTTTTAGTCTCTAAGTCATAGTTCAGGTCTGAATAAACTTTCGGCACATAGCCCATCTCATTAAGTTATGAAACCCGGATAACCCTTTACTCTGTCAGACACCGTCCGATATTTATATATACCGGTCGGATTCCCTTGTCAGGGTTTTTGCCCCGACAACATTCCCGGGCTCCATTAAACGACGACCCCGTCGTTCACCATCAAAACAGTAGCCGGAACAAAGCCGGAACTTTTACCACTCTTAGAAAATTTAAATGTGAAAACAACGATTACAATACACAACAATCCAAAACAATTGTTCGGAACAAAGCCGAAACTTTTACCAACAACCTTGATTCAACCTCCAAAAGCCTAAATGTAATAACACCAATAATATTGGACTTGACTCCAACAACCTCAACATAAATACAACAGAACTAGATTCAACCTCCAAAAGCCTAAATATAAACAAAAAAATACAGGATTCAGCGTCCAAGGCCTAAAACTTAACAGTTTTCTACTCATCGACTGGAATAGTACCAGATTCCGCCCCTGGCAAACCTAAAATCAAAACTTGGACCCAGATTCCACCGCTGGAAGCCTAAAATACAGAGGATCTCCTTCAGAATGGTCCCAGCATCATCCCACTGGAGGCAAATAATTTTCTCTTTAGATGGTTACCAGATTCCGCCTCTGGTAAGCCTAAAATTGACAACCTTCAGATTGATATCACAATAGATCAACTTATCGAAAGTTGTTTAAACACATTCTGAACAAACCATTAAGAGAGCAACCATTCATTCAAAAATCCTCGTCCAAGTTTTGAGCCTATTTCAACTTCAGAGAGAAAGAATAATTCACATAGTTATCATATCCTATATTTTTAAACTCTTGTGATATGCGTCGAGGAGTGGTGTAATCCTTTACACAGGATATCATCTTGACATCAAGCCCCGCTTAAGATTCGAGCCGCACCACGTTCCCTTCGATTCCAGTGTCGTGACCTCATCAATCACCTCCCTATAGATCTAAACATCTTCACCCCACACAACCGAGGTTAGTTAGGCCTTGGCCATAGAGGCGAAGTGATCATGCTTGATACGAGATTAGGTAACCACTCTTTCTCTCATACCCGACAGTAATCGCCTCTTCTATAAGCAGTCTAAATAAAGTTACAACACTGTTCTCCCTTTCAATGATAGTGTAGTCTTCCTTTCCTTAAATCACATAGGAATCGGAAAACATCATCTCGCTATGGACCAGGAGCACAACTCCGGCGCGAGTCTCACTACCACCTACAAAGCTCACAATTACGTTAGAAAAACATCGTAACATGACAACGAACAAATAACCATTAAATTTAAATCATCAATGATACAATTTATGACAATTCACAAGAAATGTTTTCACATAGAATTTCATAATGGTCCAATTCAAACATCCCCTTTATTGTAATAAAGGTTCATCCATATCATAAAAAACAAAATGAATGCAATCTTAGCAAAGAGAACAAAATCGATCACCAAATATAACACGTACCAATGACACGAGTTCACCTGAATAATCGAAACCTAGTCAACCCATAGTTGATGTCACGCCAGAATGCCCTCGATGTCTACTTCATTGTATCGACAAAATTTAAATTAACACTCATATAAATCCAATTAGTATACACAAGTATATCTTATCAAAGTCAGTTCCCCATGTCGTACATTTCTCCCAATACCTAGAAGTTTCTATACCAAAAATTAAAATAACCGAGGTATCCAAAGGATACGATCAATGATTTTTCAATAGTGCCTAAAAGTACCCCGGACTCAAGTAGTAATAACGACCGACCGAAGGATAAAGATGGAATCTGAGATTTACACTAATTCTTTAATCTCTCTCATATGCGATGAAAAATCACGTCTCTAGTAGACTTTTTTTTAAAAAAATAGGGAAGACAGACACATGATTCTAATCTTTGCAGACTCCACCTTCCCTCCTACTTACAATTTCCTTTCTAATATCGTAGTCAAGGCGTCTGCAAAATCTTATTTTATGACCCCACATGGCAAAGAGTATGCATTTCCAAAGCTTGTGATACTTAAGAGTCTTGCTTGCCTTAATTCCTTGATTCAAACACTCATCCTGGTTCATATTTTCGTTTGAAGCAGTGTGAATGTTTTCCTGCGATTCGTGCTGACCTATAACTCGTTTCCCTTTTTGACAGGTTCCTTCACCCCCCTCGAACCAAATTACACGCAACCCTTTCAACTTTAGTAAGTTTACGAGGTCGCCCCAATTGGTCATACTCACTATCTAACTTCCTTTTACCCTTGAACACCCTATCTCCAGGGGATTCCGAAAACTTGGCTAGCATTAGTCTCTCGAATTCAACCCAAGTCTCAGACACTCGTGAAAGAAGTCCAATATCAAGCTTCAACCTTTCGGCGATAAAGTTCAAGACCAAAAGAAACTTACAATGTTATTCCCAATTCATCCGCATTGCCAAGCTTTGAAATGTCTGCAAGAATTCGGTGACCTCGCTGCCTTCAAAGAGAGGAATCATATAAGCGAATGTTCATTTCGTCATCATGATGTCCTGCAAGAGGCAAAATTCTTCGTGAATAATTAAAATCAATAGAGGAAATAACTATGAAAGTTAATCTGAAAAATATATAACCTTCAACCTTATCAGTTAAACACTAACGAGATCAATTTTAACTGACTGATAAAAGAATCGTTAGTACCACTTGCTTCTTCAAATATAACAATGAGTGGTTAGATCATTTCAAAGTTGCAGACAACATCAAATCATATTTTCAAAGTGTTATTCAATAATATTACCCGAGTGTCTTTCCGCCAGGAACAACGGTAGATAGCCGTTGTCCCCGGCAACGGCGCCATTTGTCGAGCACATCGGCTCCCGTCTTTTTGCAAAGCGAGGGAATCCTCCCAGCTATGTCACGCAAGAGTTTAAGCAAAACATAAACAGAGACAGCTCAGGAACGACGCAAAAATAATCTCGCGAACCGCTGAGACGAACGAGGTTGCATCGGTCCTTCGCCGCTCTAGCCGGGTGCGCCAGTTGTACATCCCACGGTTCCCTACGACAGGATAGGTTTTCGCAGGGCACATCTTGCCTCCCCTAAGGGGCTGTCACAACCCTCAGGGGCGTATCCCTATAGAGCTACTGACCCATGTGCGAGATTTTTTACATGTAATTGCAGAGGAGGGTCAGTCGAGGGTGTTTGCTCGTTTGCTAGAGTATATGTACGCTTGGTTAACGCCAAGTGGACCCGAACGATATCCATTTCCTAGGGCGCTGATCTCCTAGGTACGAGATAAACGTCGGTCAACTAGGACAGTCTCAACCAAACGTGAAACCCACGTCTCGATCCTAGTCCCTTTTCAATTTTCATAAAACAACGCACCCATCCGTATAAGAAGTGGTTCGCGGGTTGGCCCACATTGTGTCGTCACACACCCATCCCTATAAGAAGTGGTTCGCGGATACTCCTTCCTTTTGCCCGAGCCCGAAGACCCGGATCTCAAAAGTTAGGTTGTCACCACCGAGTCAGCAAGGTAAACGGTGTTTTCATTAAACGTGAAAAGTTTTTTTAAAAAGTGAACATAACAAAATTTATTACTGATAATTAAATTGATTGTTTTTTGCGGAGAAAAAATAAAATTTTGATAATGTATTCGAAAAGTAGGAAACTGAAATAGGATAGTCATCAGCACATTGTACAACAACTTTACAAAGCATAAGTAGACACACCTTGGAAAATGGATGTGAAGTATTAAAGACAATAATTAATTTCATTGTAAAACATTTGAGAATAAGCAAAGTTTGTATCAAACAGGAAGCAAACAAAAAATTGTAAATTTTTTGAAAAATCCATAGCAGAAAAAACATAACAATATTGGCCAACAACCAAATAAAAGATTTGTAATAAGCTACAATTGAAAATCAAGGCATGATCCGACCACACCACCTTTTATTAGACTGCTCAGTCTGCTCAGTCTGCTTAGTGTGCTCAGTCTGCCCGTAATTCGATATTCATAAATTGCATTCTGCTAGAAACTGTCAAATCATGGAACACCCTAGTCTGATTCCGTCTTTAAAATCTTGTACCCACATACTCAGATGTGTCTTCGTCGTCACTCTCTACAACTCCATCCGTATGACAATCTCGGTAAATTGGAAGAACGTGAAGCATCTGGTCAGACGAACACTTTATTCCACAAATCGCTCATAACATTTTATTAAAAAAACCGGTAATTGCAGGAAGCTCACAAGGATCAACCGAACCACAAAATTGATTGTCATGAATATTCGACCAGTACCACTTATGCCGAACGGAGATGTAGCTGATGTGAGGCATTGTGCTTCATTGGCGACCAGTCCTACAAGAGGCCACTAATGGAGTCCGAGACGCCTAGAAGAACCGAAGCCATATAATGTTCTCATCGGAGATCCGAACATGAGGTACTGAGACGCCTCGGCGGAAGCCTTCTTCACGAACACAGAAATATATTTCATGCGGACGAAGTTGGCAGTTCCTAGCAAAGATCTCCCTATAGCGTCCCGTATAGTGGTCAGTTTGGTTTGTACCTCGTGCCAAGTTGCGACATCATCCACCTGACCCCCGATTGCTATATCCTACTTCCCGTCAACTTCGCGCTCAACTAAACTCATCCCTCTTCTACCCATGCTCAACTCGTTCCACGATGCATACACAACAACGTCAGTTAAGTTTCTATTCTTGTTCGAGCAAGCAATGCAAAGCACCGTGCAGAAGATAAATTATCCCAAACGCAACCTAACGCAACAGTACGACACTGCTAGCGGTAACATCCCCGGACATCTTAACGGATACTGCTCGAGAAATTGACAGTGACCAGCACAATCCAACAACTCCTATTTCATCGTTGGACACCAAGTGAGCGGCGAGGTCGTCACATATTTACAGTCCAACAAACTGCAAGTGCGCGGCGAGGTCGTCACATATTTACACTCCAACAACTCCTATTTCATCGTTGGCCGCAAGCAGATTGAACCAATGACATCATCAGACACGGGAATGAGACTTCCCCACTCGAGCATGTTTGCGAACTTATAGTCACTAGCCCAAGGACACTCACTGACTACTTTCTCCCAGTGATATTCTTTCCAGTTGTTCAGGTGTTTGTCGATGTAAGGCAAGACCGTCATCCACGGATCCGACTCGAAGTCCTCCCTGCTCACACCATCGATCTTCGTGCACTCGCGCGATCGATGGACGTGCAACGCACAGGGGGAAAACGGGTGTGTTGTTTGCTCGTGCCAAATCGCAGGGGTCATCCAAAGGGAGATATGCATTGCGACTAAGAAGCGCTCTACATGCCACATGAATAAGATCAACAAAACGCTTATAAGGACTAGTGCATATCTGACGCACTGACACGAAGTGTACGACAATTTTGTCATGCGAAGTATCAAATAGCAAAATGCTTAACGAGATGTCGACATCAACACGTCGTCCACATTCTACTCCACGACCAGCACAAATCATGATGTTCCGAACCCAGTTCACATAAAAAACACGAAATGACACTCTCCGACAATTCCGTTTTGGTTCAATAAAGCGTGCAGGATGAACGAGGAGCGCGATCTCTGTTGAAAAAAGTCGTGATGTAGAATAGCATGGTCCTGTTGCTTTCATCCGATAATCCCAGAAGAAGGGGGGGGGGAAGGAGGACCTGAGCTCAGGGGCTCGTGGATGTCCTTCAAATAAGAGTATGTATAGTATATACCAAGGCATCCTCCTTGGTTGTCGTAAAACCTTCCAAGAATGTCTCCATCTGCATGAACTTCTTCTTCAAGGTGCATTTTTTCTACGTCCCAATCGCACTCGAAGTCTCGAACCATATAGAGTCCTTCCACACGACATGAAATATTGTTGGTTGACCGCCGCCGACCTTGCATGATGATGATGTTACCATGCCCATCTTGCAACAGCAGATAAAGAACAACTAGAGAAGAGGAAGAACGAAGAGCACTTGCATCATATGAAACAAACACAACAAACACTTGTTTGCAAGCTGTCATAATCAAATTCTGCTTCATGACGCCGGACTTACTCATTTTGAATATTTTTTGGCAAAGCTAGACACGCAAGTGCTTTCTCTCTTGTCGTCTTGGGGATGATGATGCCATTCTCGACAGATAATCTCTTCGACGTCCACCGCCAGACAATACAGTCTTCATGCTGCCATTGCTCAACTGATGTCATATCCTTCTTCCAAGTTTTTTTTTCACACATTTTTATATTGTACTGTGAGGCTTTTGACGACAGGTTGTGGTACCCAATACTCAATTAAGAAATGATTGAAAGTGTGCGATTTCTCGTTGTTGTCTATTGTTGAAAGTACCCTTCCCATCCACACAGGGACACCTTGATCAATGTCCTCTTGCGCAGGTCTCAAAAGAACAAATTGACCTTTCTCCACATCCGTGATCGGGTTGAGCTCAGGCTTGGGACGCTCGTTAGCTGGACCAACGAAAATTGGTCTGGGCACTGCTTCCTTTTTAATATGGAAGTCAATATCGATATCATCATCTTTGTCATTGACATTCTCTCCGAAAATTGGCCAAAACCCAGCTTGAAGTGTTTTGTTCTGGTTTTCGGGCTTGAAGCGGTCCTTAACTGTTCCTAGAAAAGACTTTCAGTATGAAAGGGTTGTTTCCTTTGAGAAGCTCACCTCATCTCGCATACCAACCCACTCATGTCTTTTGTTCTCTAACCAACTTACAAACGTCTTTACTCCTTCTAAACCTGAGAGGAAATCTTTGTTTTCCAAAGGTAAAACAACTGACGGTTGAAATGGCCATTGTGGTCCTGCGTATTTCATGTTCTCATCCCTTCGGAAGCAATAGACTGGTGCAGACCATTCATGACTATTACAATACTCCTTCCAAACAAAGACAGGGTTATCATCTAACATGTAAAATCTGAAAGCGTGAGGACGTGTGTGCCCTGTCATCCTCTTCACTAAATACGGTTTTATAGAAGCGTGCCAGTCTGCAATTTCCTCCATGAAATTGCATGCAGTTCGCTCTTGCTGGGACGAAGTCACAAGATTGAAGAGATCCATCATAGTGAATGCATCATGCATTCTCAACTTACATGAGAAATGACTTAAAGTGGCATCGACATCGGTGTGTGTATGCCCTACTAACATAAAACCAAACTCAACCTCTTTGAAAAACCCGAATTTTACTAACGATGCAGCCAATGCTAACACATATCGATTCTTGTTCTCCCTCCAACAATTGTCTGCCTGGATCCTTAGCTTCGGGGGAAGCGGATTGCTAGATGCTTGGACATCACGAAAAACTCATAATGGAGGACATAATCGCATTAGAGTCATGCGAATAACAAGGAAACCACGTGTGGACGTGAATGGAGGGTTGACGACCATGTGCTAGAATTGCTGTTAAGTTTGTTTTCATCATGGCCACATTGGCAAAAATTTTTGACCGGTTCTCTCCTCCAAAGTGTGGAATACTAGTCTTGTTTTGGTCCATGCCATCGATGATGATACATAAACTATTGGACTCATATTTCTTAGATTCGTCCTTCCACACCTCATAAGTTGCTCGATGCTTTAGCTGCAGGTCTAAGTGTTTATCACGCTCGGAAATGAAGAATTCGCGGACACGCAAATACTTTGCTGAGTTGATGGATTCCTTATACTCGACGCACTTTTCACACTTCGTGAAATTTTGGTCAATGTCATGGAACCTGACATGCCAAAAGTGAGTCCTCCACATAGTGTAGAACACCTGGAGAGATACTGCAGGGACATGCGAGCTATCTAACTGGGCTTTCAAAATTTCAAAAATGTCAACCTTGTTGTAACAGGCTGGCAGTTGCAAAACCATTCTTGACACACCATTTCTACTTTTCATGTCATTTGGCACACTGTCAGCATTCTCACGTACAAACGTGTTGAGTTTCCCATACATAACCGCATACGCTGCCGACGTACGCCGCAAGCCAGTACTTCCATGCTCAGGCATTACATACCCTTTCATGAAGTTTCGATGTTTAAGAAAAGTGTTTCGACAGACACCCAAAACATAGCACCAAGCACTTATACAAATCTTTTGTTTCCCAACAATAGGTTGCACTATCTCNCGATGTTTAAGAAAAGTGTTTCGACAGACACCCAAAACATAGCACCAAGCACTTATACAAATCTTTTGTTTCCCAACAATAGGTTGCACTATCTCCTTGTCATCTTCAATGAATGTGAACCTCTCCAACGTCTCCACCCACCAAGCATTTTTACCATTGAGATCCTTGGCATAGTACGCACCGCGTACGACTTTGATGTCATCCTTGGTCATGTGTGCACAACACTCACGTTTACAACACTCCTTTCCACGCACTGCTGCTAAGGCTTTACTAGTCAGTTTCCTATGCACGGTATTCAAAATAGATTTTGATCTTGGGTTTCTTTTTCGAAATGTGTACAGACACTTCTTTGATGGCAGACGCTTGAGAAACATATCATCGGAGTCAGGTATAGTGTCTGAATTGTTATCCTCCTCATGAAGAGGAGGAATTTCAAGGCGATGACAAATCTTGTCCGCCAAACTGTCTGCACTCGAAGAAATTGAACTGTCGGAGGACGATACTTTGGACAACCTCTCTACATTGACACCATCAAGTTCCTCTTCGCTATGGGCAAAGGGGACAAGACTATCAAAAATTGAGAATTTGACATCATCATTGGAGCACTGAGCACATCTAGAGCATTCTGTGGGTTTGACCTTGTCAGACGGGGAATCTCCGAGCAGATGAAGTGAACCTCCTGGGATTGAAACTACACAGGCTCCCTCGTACATTGAGCTGTCAGATTCGGAATCGTCAATAGGTAGCACATGTCTTCCACCTTCGTGCATACCATCACTTGAAGAGGAGGAGCTGGTCAGTCGTATACAACGCGCTGCAGGAGAAGCACTTTCAGAAGTGATTGCATCAAGTGCATTATTTGACGTCCTCTTGCGGCCCGACAAGACAACTGCTGCCATTGTAGCATTGTTGATGCAGTTCAAGTTGTCTTGCCTTGCATGTAAGGAAGTCTGAGGACAAGGCGGAGTATGTGGAGGACGGACCCCTGAGAGCAGTGTGTTGGAGTCAACGCAATCAGTCATGGGCGGTATGTTGTTCATAGCTGGCAGATGCAGATCGACTGTGACATCATTACATGCCATTTTTCCACAATCAACCTGCACCTTGAAGGAAAAACTAAATGTAAGATTGAAATCGAGATAGAATTAATTCTAATTTTCCAAAGAAGAAAGATGCGGTGATTGAGCATGTGACGGGTGAATATGTTAAGAGGACAAGTAGCTTTGTATTGCAGGATAATGAGAATGTGGACGGTTATTGGGGGCTTGGCTTTCACCGAACACCCTTTTCATACCCCACTCACACCCTTTTCAAGACCTCACTCTCCCAATGCTTCAGAAACCCCTCCAACACTTCATTGACCCTGTGATGGGCGACCCCAGTGCATTAATTACCAGTATACTAGGAAGGGAAGATAGGAAAGACAGATAACCCCTGTATTTTGGGTGCTAAAGGCCACCGCCGAATCTGGCATGACAGTCGGAGTGGACTCCTTGCATTTATCGTGTTTTGCCAAATGAAGGTGGTCAAGACTCCGTCCACTGGGTCTAAGGGGTTGTGTTGCCAAATTAAAGGTGGCCAATTATGTTGCAGTGTCTGAGGGTATCAATTATGTTGCATTAACCCCTTCTCTGTCAGAACAGAGCATTGATGTGGATGGTAAACAAACTGTTGTGTTGCGGTTTTGTGAAATTCAATCCCACGAGGAGGAAGAGGCTATATCACAGACCAACGGACATGATGTGGATGGTAAACAAACTGTTGTGTTGCGATTTTGTGAAATTCAATCCCACGAGGAGGAAGAGGCTATATCTCGGACCAACGGACGTGACATTCAGGGGTGGCTGCGGGGGAAGTCTGTCGTCTCCCAGTCAAAGGTTTAGTTTCTCCAGGGCAGCAAATGGTCGAAGTAAAGACCTAAAATTGAAATACCGAAGCCCCGAACACTACCCCATTGAAAAAATGAATGGATCATAAAATAACCTATATTTCGTCGAAGTTATGTGCTCGAAGCCAACTTATGAAGTCATGCGCTGAAGCAAACGGTCGGAGTGAAGGCCTAAAATTGAAGTCATGTGCTCGATGGAGGTAGTGTGCGACATGTGCCTAGGTGTTGTGTGTGTGTGTGTGTGTGGAGTTGTTGGTAAGGACACTACATCTACGCAGGTGTAAGGTGGATATCAAGACTGGGGTATGGTTCCACTTTCAAACACCTTGTCATGCCTGTAGTGGGGAAGAAACTCGGCTCTTGAGGCTGAGGGCTCCTATTCGATTCCGTGCTTTCATGGATGAGGCCAAAAGCCCAAAAAAGTATTGATTGACTGAGTGCGATGATTGAGGTGGCAGTACTGTCGAATCTGATTTGACGGCTTTGGTGCGTGCTTCAACAAAAAAAGGGCAAAAACTCTCTTGGTGCTCGCACGGATGAGGTCCAAAGCCAGAGAAGGTACGGACTTACTAAGTGCAACAATAGAGCTGGCGGCCCCGTCGAATAGGATTCTACAACTCTTGTGTCGTGCTTCAAATTTGGAGTCATGTGCTCTATGCAACTATTGTGCAACATGTGTCTGGGTAGTGTTATGTGTGTGTGTGTGTGTGTGTGTGGAGTTCGGTAAGGACACTACAGCCATGCAAGGGTGGAGTGAATACCGGTATGGTTCCACTTTGTACACCGTGCAATGGCTGTACTAGAAACTCGACTCTTAAGCTTCTGGAAAGGGTGTCCTAGTTCTTTTCCGGATTTGTGGGTTTCCCTGCCCTGTCCATGTGTTTTGTTTTGTTTTTTTTTTTTGAACATCGATTCAGGCCTAGCCTCCTACCCTCCGGGTGGTACAAGCCCCAGAAGGTAGCAGGTGGCAGAGGTCCGATG
>BFEA01000557.1:542714-564179 GCA_003427395.1 Chara braunii | reverse complement strand
TGCTTAAACCACCACTACCTCCGGACCTGTTCTTGCCTAACCTGAATTTCACTGCAGCACATAGAGCTGGCAGTACCGTCGAATCTGGTTCGACGACTTCCATCATGTGCTTATACCACCACTACCTGCGGACCTGTTTTTGCCTAACCTGAATTTCACTGCACACCGAGTTTTGCCGAGAGTGGGTCCCATTCTATTTTCTTGTCTGGTACTCAAGGCTGGGGAAATTGAGATTATTTTAATTGGGGCGGTCGAATCGAATTTGACAGCTCTAGCAAGCGGTGTAATCAACTTCGACAGCTTTGGCAAGCAGTCGAAACAAACTCGACAGCTTTAGGAGAGGTCAAATTAAATTCGACCGTTCTGGTACGGGACAAAAAAAAAAAAAATAGTAGTTGTAGATTCTTAGTCCGCTGCTCTGCAGTGCACTGAATAAATGTTGATGTCAACAAAAACTTTGCAAGCATATGCTTATGTGAACTTACTGTCATGCAGTGCATCAATGTTGATGTCAACAAAACCTTGCAAGCATGCTTACCTATGTGAACTTACTGTCATGCAGTGAATCAATGTTGATGTCAACAAATATGATAAACATTGCGACTTTGCAAGCATGCTTACCTATGTGAACATGAGATGATGGCGCGCCGATGACTGCAGCTCTCCAGCGTGACCACAACGAAAATGGGACCTCAGCCCATCACGAATGAATGCCTTCTGTTGAATGGGTTCCTGAATGGGGTAATTTTCAACACCCAGAGAATGAGTGGGTGAATGAGCCCACGTTGTGGTCCATGTTTGCCCTGGTCGTACATTCATGCTATGGATGGCAGAGCTCGCCGTCCAATAACAGGCCGCACCACTGCATAAAATTCTAACTGTACCTTGACAATCGGTTCTCCCGATACATTCAAATCTTAAAGCGATGTGGATGTATCTGGGCGACGATGAAGTCCAGACACATGTAGAGTGTTATTGTACTGTGTTATGGAGTAGAGAGGCCTAATGTTATGGACGACAGAAAGAGAGTGTCGATCTTTCCAGAGCCTTTTTTACTTTTCCAAAGGAAGCGCCAATTTATTCGTGGAGACCATTCCTTTGGCGCCAATAAATTTTCAACGGTCAAATCTTTTTTGCTTTTTTTTCCAGTTTTTCCCTTGACGCGGAAGAATCTAAAAAAAAAAAAAAAAAAAAAACTCTACTATGAACGGAGGGTGGCGAGGTGGCGCGACACCACTGTCCAAATGTGAAATGACGCAAAATATGGATGTAGCAAAATACAAGAAAATTTAAGGTGTATCTTGTACCGGAATTTGCGGTGTATCTTTCCATGTTCCACCGGAAGATGCATACGCCACTTTTGTGGTAGTGAAGGGAGACCCTATTTTGCGGTAGTGAAGGGAGACCCTATTTTGCGGTGTATCTTCCCATGTTCCACAGGAAGATGCATACGCCAATTTGCGAATTGGGTGTGTATTTAAAAAAAATAGTAAAAAAGGGGTGTGCGGGGCTGACCCCATCTCTCACAAAAAAATGTCGATGGACGTACCCACCATGCGAATTTGGGTTTTTTTCACATTTGGAAGTGATCTGGCGACGCCCCACATCCAAGAATTGGCCATATATTTTTAATACATATATTATGCAGAAAAAGAAAAAAACAGTTGCTCTCCGTGCTACATGGCTGGCCCGCTGGTTCTGCTGACCGTTTCTTGGATGTCGCTAGCCGTTTCGGTTTTCCAATGTGAAAAGGTTACTAATTATGTCAGTTGAGACTGTGTTTTACGGGCAGATTCATCCGTTTTGCACATCCAAGAAAAACAACACGGAGTAGGTGCATGGTACACAACATAGTTGAGTCTCGTTTTCTTCGATTTAGGTGGTCATCACAACACTCACCAAATGTGAAAAAAACCCAAATAATGACGGGTGTATCTCGCCATGTTCCAGCCCAAAATGTATCCGCCATTTTGCGCAGGGGCCGACTGCACCACTCACCAAATAGGTAAATGACAACGAATCTGCTCCTAGAACGTAGACAGATACACCCGCCATAATTCGGATTTTTTTTGGAATTTGGTGACGCGCTACTTTTTTTTTTTTTTTTTTTTTGGGACACGCTACATTTAAGGAACGACCATATGTTTTTTTTTTCCCCCCTCCATATACGTATTGTCGATATCACATTTCAATTCACGTTGTGTACCAAGAAAAGTTTTTTTTTTTTTTCCGTTCAATATATTGCAAAAATCATGGAGACGAGGCGGGGACCAAAAAAAGTTTTTCAAAAGGCAAAAAAAAAATTCCCAAAGGGAAAAAAATAAAAAACGAAAAAAAAAACAAACATTTTACATGCAGAATCCCTCAAAGAGTGCAAAGATGCATGTCTCCTATGAATAGTAACCGATGGTCTTGCCACCTTCCGTGGAAGAGGCCCCAAATGTGTTTCGAGCGGCGCGGGGTTCCGAGCGTCTTTGCTCTTGTCACACGCGCCGCTACCGATGGTGATGGGATACCGTGCGCTCTGCAGCGCGCCAAGGCCGTCAGTGGGTCCGGATGGAGAAGGTCCGCGAGAATGCTGTTTGCGTGCGTTAGCTACTCCGTTGTCGCATGTGTAGAGGGCGGGCTAATTGAGTTGGAGGAGGAGGTGCACGGGAGATGAATGGTTCTTGTCATTTTGCCTGCGTTGTCGCATGTGGCTATCCGTGACCGAGAAGCTACAAAGAAGATATGAAGGGCATTGTTTTTCCTGAGCTTGGTGTCAGAGAAGTTCGACTGCAAAGAAAGGTGAGTTGTTTTCCAACCTCACATTGGGGGCCTCGCCACACCACTATGGAAACGAAAAAAGTACGAGTGCATCTTCCTGCAGAGAATGCCAAGATGCATCCGTTTCTACGAATAGCAACGGATGCATCTTACCATTTTTGGGGAAGATGCATTCGTTCCTTTTTCATTTGAACTGAAAGGATTGAGAGCATACTCATATTAGGAATTCTTTTCTTATTTATGGACGTAATTGCAGTCAGATGCATCCGGGCGATATAGCTAGTTGAGTACGGCCTCAGAGCTTTTTTTTTTTATATATCATTATTTAATAGTGCTTCACTGAGAACTTGGGCGGAGACAGAAGAGGTGAAAAAAAAAAAAAAAAAAAAAAACTTGGACGGCAACGAGGAAAAGTCCCTTTGTGAGTATGCCCTCACCCGAGCCGAACAGCAACTCCGTTTGTTGTTCACGTCGGATGAGGGCATACTCACACCGGAACTTCCTTACTTAGTTTGGACACCGGGGCCTTCTTACTTAGTTTGGACGGGTCACATACATCAAGGTGCGTCCGTAAATGAGGTCAAATACATTTGAGATAGTGGTGGTGAGGGCATACTCAAAGGTAGTTCTTTAATACTTTCTAATATGAGGAGATTCCTTTTGTAAGAAAAAGGGCCTCGCCGGACGGCACAAGAAACGAAACGAAACGACCATCCAACTTGCGGGGCTTCGCGAGCCACTTTTTTATCGTTTCGTTTCGTTTATGATCTCACCGCCGCACAGTACATTCGAACTGCCTCGCGAGAGGGACCTGACGAGATCTGGCATGCGCCCAGAGCACGATAACGAATTCTGGCATTAGCTAAGGTCCAAAATTTTGGACACACTCCATTTGAACGGACTTCCCAGACTCGCGAGATTCACAGCACCTCCACCGGCCATCGAGAGGACCTGCGAGTTTTCTCGAGTTGCAGGCGGGCACGGAAGGGGCACGTGCGCAGGCTCACGAACTCCAATTCTGACAGCATTCACGACTTTCTCCTAACAGATTTCGTGTGGTCACTGTGCGGCGAGATGTTCACGAAACGAAGTAGTTTTTTTTCTCGTTTCGTGTACCGTCCGGCGAGCCCCAAAGAACAAGTCCTTCGGGACGTCCGTTAAAATTGGAACGATACGGAGAAGATTAGCATGGCCCCTGTGCTGCACATCCTCTTTGCTTCGACTTGTCAAAAATTCGCTCAACGAAGTTCCTGAATCCCGCTGGACACTCTTGCGCAAGTTTTTCTGTCTCACCTACCTCCTTCTCATTCTCTTCCCCCAACTTTTCAGGAAACCTATCAACATAATTACTATTCTTGAAATACTTATTTCTATTGACTACCCATTTTTCCCAAGTTAGACCCTCCGACTCAAATTCCTTCATAACGATGCATAAATCTTTGAAAAATTTGTCATTCCATGGTGACCTCTGTTGTGGGTCGTCATGAGACTGTTCCCAACGAAAATAATGAAAAAGTCTTAACATCGCTCTGTCTTTCTTGATGTTATCAACATACACATCCATTCCCTGCAGCCCCGCATTCTCAGCTTTAACACTCGTTTTGGGAGAGAGGATGACGAGCCCAGATAGGACATCAGTGAGAGTTTGGATACGCTCTCGTCTACCCAGAGTTGCCATGGTTTTCCATACATGCACATCTGGATCACGCACTGCCACAAAATGATTAGCACCCCCGGTTCCAGGAACCCAATTCACTACAATCCTCCTATCTTTTTCTTCATAAGATCCTGAACCTGCTTTGGAAGTTCTTCCAGAAGTGCCAAACTTACGCCGAGGAAGAATGCCATCACGTCCTGGTAAGTCCCCTCTCCCCCAAGCATCATACACCTTCATGACCTTCTCCCAAACATCATCCGTCGCCTTTGTACGGACCATGTAAGGGGCCAGAATGTCTGACCACTTCCTCTCCAATGTCCCTTGTGACAACTCCCAGTTCTTCGAGCTGCCTGTCTGTCGAAGTGCCGCTTTTGCAAACTCTTCGTACTTGCTTTTCTTATCCTTCGGTGGTCCACGCACTGCGATGCCAAGGCCCACTTATGGGCAACCCCAATCCTTATATGTCTGTTTTATCGTCGTCACAATAAAGCGTTGTGAGGGAGGAATAACCATCTTGTCTTTCAAGTTTTCGTATGTACTGAGTTGCTGATAATTGCCCTCATGCTCATCTGGGAAATGCACAGGCCTTGCAGTCTAGTAATCTACACAAAGGTTTGTCGGTAAATCACGCCGTGTGTTAATGAAGAGTCTGGCCGCCGCAACGTTATGTTGGCCGCTCAGAGGGTACTAGTAATACCTATCAACTTGATCTACCCGAAACTTCTCAGGTGTGACTCTTATGGCCCTACAACTCTGACATGTGATTGGATCAATAGTGGGCTTATTGTGTAGGGGTACTAATATCAATGTCGGTTTCGAATAAATAGGCTTACTACGATCGAACTTCTCCAACACAGACCTCTCCATCGCGCTTTCTATGTCCTCTACGTGAAGAGGGTTCAGTCCACGGTGGTTGTAGCCGTGTTCATGGGCTGGAATATTCAAAATCATGTCCAATCTAACTGTGCAAAAATAAGTGTTTGTGTTCATTTTCCCATCCTCTCCATAATCCATGAAAAGCCCATTTTCGACCGGGAAGATCTTCGAGGAGGCAGATGAGAACTGAAGGTTGGAAGGTCTTGTTGGTGCTGCGCCGTCCCCTTCATCATCAGATTGGGCAGCCCCTGAAGGCTCATAGATCAAGGTTTTCTCCATGGTCCCCCCTTTGGCAACCTTCCGCTTTGGTTTTGCAGCCTCTTTGACAACCTTATCAGCATCTCGCATCCTCACTGCAGCAGTGGGGAAATCCAACAGCTGGACAGTTCTAGGACCTTCACTGTTTCCTGTCCTTCGTGATTTAACCTTTTCAACATCACATGTGGTTTTCCTCTTTCCGTTCCTCTCACCCTCTCCCTTCTCACCTTCTTTTCGTTTTTTTTCCGATCACCTTTGTCATTGTGGATTGGAGATAGTGAACGGCCCTCCGTAAGCCCTGTTGATGGTGTGTCAACTGTAAAAGAATGTGATCCCTCCCTAGGTGAGTCCTCCTTAGAGTGGAGAGGATTCTCCCGATCGTCACTTGTTTCACTATCATCATCGTCAAAGCCCTGTGGAACTACAGGGATGTCACTTAGACTGAGTGGTTGACTTGCAGGTGCGGGACCCGGTGTGATAGAATCGTTGCCCGATTGCTGAACATGCAACTTCAACTTTATGGGTGGATGATGCTTGTGAGGTGCCTTAGGAGCGAAGTCTCTAACTGCTTTGAGACTTTCTTGCTGCGCGCCGGAGATTGGAGTGGCAAGAATTGCAGTGCAATCCCCTTCTCTGTCACATGGAATGTGCGCATTGAGTGCAGAATGCACCAGGGCACCTTCAACAGTGACAACAGGCACCTGCGGTTCAGAAATCCTTGTCCCTTTCCCAACTTGAGGATATTGACCCACGACTCGTTTCTCAAGAGCGAACTTTAGAAACTCTACAACAGGTGGAACTTGTGACCCTGCAGTCATGAGACTCCAAATATTAGCGGCCCCAACACCATAACCCAAGAAGAGTTCCTATTCCAAGCTAACGGAACGACATCCTGGACATATGCGTCTCTTTCTGTTAAGAACCGAATTCATGAAAAAAGTAACATCGTTTTTTTTTGCACCAGAAAACCGAGACACTGCACCAATAGGGAGAACTTTCTCTCTATCCAAAAGAAAAAGGACCACGCCACAACCTGGCTTCCGAGACTCGCTAACCCAATCTATCATTCATCTACTTCGACGTGCTGAGAGTTGAGACTCACATGAAGTCTTCAAGCTCTCAGACTGTCTTTCAGATTCCGACCCTCCGGCCCCACTGGTCGAGTCACCACGTCCAGACGTTCCTCCTGTCCCACTACTTGATACTCGATGGGAAGTTGACTTTACCCCTTCTGAACTCTTGCTGATGGTCTTCCCTCTAGAGGGAATCTGAGCTTCATGCTCTTCAGGAGTTTGAGAACACTGTTTCCTTTTTTTCCCTGATGACGTCCTGCGGCCAGTGTTGTGTCGTTGCCTGGAAGGTGACAACGAACTAGGCTCTTCTGGTTCCATCTACACATACGTGATGAGGAGATACAGATCATCAGAATTATGTACACCATAAAATAGATGGATAATTCATTTATACCCTAAAGAATATGATAAATAACCCACCACCATCGAATCAATAGATTTAAAGGACAATGTCCAAAAGAAGGGTCACCCACTCATCTTATTCTATGTGGATAAGGAGGGAGTGGGGTAGGGAGGGAATCAAGGAGGAAGGGTTGAAGGGAATGAACGTGCAAGAGAGGGATGCAGGAAGGAAAGGAGTGAGGCACAAAGGGAGGCAAGAAGGAAGATAACATGGAGGGAGCTAAGGAGGGAGGGAGGGAGGGAGGGAGGCATGAACGGAGGCTGGGAGGTATGTTTCTTGCGCAAGAAAAAAAGTGATTTGATCGATTTAGTAAGGTCGAATTTGATTCGACCGTGCTAGCATGATCGAGATCGAATTAGTATGGTCGGATTGGATTGGACCGTGGTTCACAAGGGTAAAACCGCACAACTTCTGCTTGAGAGGGAACACCAAACATGGTGATCAAAAATAAAAGCAGCAGAATTGAAGGATGGGTGAGCCTTACAATTTCAAGGCATAATTTCCATGAAGCCTGATGAAGGCTGATGATCAGAGTCTTACTATAGGCGGGTGATCACCCAGTGCCATGCACGTGTGCGTCCCTACTGCCATCCGTATAGGTGGATCGTCTATCAGGTTGCCCACACACTCTGCACCTGACTGATAAATCATCCCCGTCTACATGTATTTCCAAAAAAAAAAAAAAACAAGAACTAGCATCATTATCGAACTGACCAGATACGCGAGATACAGAGCAATTTTAATAAAGTGATTCAAACTCAGGTCTGGATATCAACAACTCTTGGGTGTACCATTTAGTCATACGGGGTTGGGAACAATGGGAAGTACATCATTTTAATTTTTTTTAATGCCAACATTTCCTCGATTTATGTTCCTCACCGAGATACACAGGGCACAACCTCAGAGTCGCAGCATAATCATCTAACTAAAACATTGAGCTCCTGACTTCTCCAAAATATTGAGCTCCTGGCTTCTTTGTTCTGTTCTTTTTTATTTTTTGCAAGAAACAAATGATTGTTTAATTCTACCATCAGATTCAATCAGTGCCGAGCCCATGGAGCTTACAGACTATCAGATGCCACTATGTTGCAGAACAAGGACTACCTCTTCAACCTAATAAGAGAGAGAATGTTCGCCACCCCCCAAAGTATCCAGCCAACCCTACGACCATAGCACAAGCTACATGAACATGCCGCTGTTCAAATGAAGCTGTCGGATTGAATTCGACCACTCTATATGACTTGTTCCAACCCTTTGAGTCATGATGCTGCACGGTTTCATATATTTCACAGCGGTCAGTTTTCTTTTGTGGCAACCAAACAATTCCTTTTTTTTTCCCTTCTTTTTTTAACTCAAAACATGAAATCGGTAGGATTCAACCATGGATCTACAAAACACATAGTATAAAGACAAATAAGAGAAGAAAAAAGAGGGGGGGGACACACATGTACTCTTGATGCTGTGAATAGATCCCTCATGCTCAACTGAGCCTCTCCCACTCTATGTACCCATGGTGTGTGACAATCCATCCATCCACACGCTTACACCCCTCCACACCCATCTACCTGTTACACTACCAACCTTCCACCTCCGCACACACCTCTGCTTTTCTCACCAGCATGTCTACCAGTTCATCCCTGGCTACTCGCATCCACCGCAAACTTCTATGAGCTATATGCCACTCATTTGTCCTTTGTCCGTGCACATCCTTATCGGTCCAATTGTGTCCATTTATGAGGCCCGCCCCATGCCATGTATATCGCTCACATGCTGATACAGTGTACCCTGTTGCTTCCCGTTTAGATTTACTTATACAAAGTCCACATGCACTCCCACTGCGTTTAATTCATGACTATGGTAATCGTAGACGAGCATGATCTGCTATGAATATGAGAAGCCCACATTGCAAAACCACAACCCTCACAACATCGGAATGCACATGCCTTATGAGAACATTTCGAAGGTTTAAATACAAAAGCCAATCGAGGGTTAGGGATACACTGACTAGGATGACAGCGGGCACAAACAACAGGAAGCCTTGACCAGCAGACACGGATGCAGATGAGGAAAAGTTATCTCAAACTGTGCGCGCTCAGGGGACAAAAGCGGTGAGGATCCATGGCTAGCAGCCGGTGGGGTTGACAAAAGATTGGGGGAAGAGATAACGAGAGGAAAACGACAAGAACATGAGATATGCCAAGAGATCATGAGCTCGAGAAGAAGCTGACGATGCGGCGGTCGGATCGAATCCGACTGCTCTGTATGACATGGTTTATCCCAGCCTCCGAGTTCCTCTGACATGGATTACCCTAACCTCTTAGTTCCTCGCCACTACGGCGGTGTTTGTCACGCCCCAGTTCGTAATGGTGGAACCACCGGTCGAATTCAATCTGACCGCTCCATGTGAACGAGTGTTCCGAGTCTGCCCCCAGACATGTGACGGTCGGATCAAATCCGGCCACTCCATATCGGATCGGAGTCTCACATACCTTGCTGCATACAACACCACCAGTCGAATTGAATCCGACCTCTCCATGTGAACGAGTGTTCTGTTGCTTCCCAGTATACAGAGATGCGGCGGTCGGATTCGATCCGACCTCTCTGTATGGTGCGGCCAGGCTCTCTATGGTGTGGTCGGATCGGAGTCTCACAGACCCTGTTGCATAGATTACATCCTACACCGGTCGAATTCAATCCGACCGTTCCATATGAATGATTGTTCTGTCTCTGCCCACTGGACAGAGATGCGGCGGTCGGATCGAATCCGACCCCATCATAGAAACACAGAGCAGTCAGATCGAATCTCACTTACCCTGTAGCATAGATTCTGCTATAGTGGTCGAATCGGAGTCGATCTCTCTATGCTTCCTTGGATGCCTCGAGGGGAACAAAATGGTGCTGCGATGACCATCTTCCACCTGGGAGTTGAACCGTCGGGCGGAAACGATGTTGTGATGACCATCTTCCACGTCGAAGTTGAACCGTCTGCCACGTCTCATCCATCTAGGAGTCCACCTGGGAGTTGAACCATCGGGAGGAAACGGTGCTATGATGACCATCTTCCACGTCAAAGTTGAACCTTCCGCCACGTGGGAACACTAGATTCAAGGTCGTCGCGTCGATTAACTAAAAAAAAAAAAAAAAAAAGATAATCAGAACCCAAGTTGCCACATTCTTAATCCTTCTATGAGCAACCCGGGGGGGGAGGGTGGAAACCATATTTTCTTTTCCCCGGTAACAGCCAGAGCGGCTGGACACCTCCAACAAAAAAAAAAGAAAACACGCAGTGCCACAAAGTTTCATCAATAAACAAACAAATCTCCAAAGCGAAAACGAATCGACGCATGCACCTGCTGCTCTCACCTCTCCTTTCCGATCTTGCCACGTCTCCCCCCCTCTCTCCATCATTTATTCTTTTCCTGGTTTCCAGCTCGCTGTTCATGGTTCTTTGTTCCACATCCCCCTCCCACCCCCTCCCTCTCTCTCTCTCTCTCTCTCTCTCTCTCTCTCTCTCTCTCTCTTTCTCTCTCTCTCTCTCTCTCTCTCTCTCTCTCTCTCTCATGAGGTGAAGAACATCGACATTTCCATGAAATCGAAGCTACTTAGCTACCCACCCATGACCCTCTCAATCCCTTGTTACGTAAAGGCCCCTCCTACCCGCCCTCCCCTACCATTTTTGTAATGCACGAATCTCCCACTCCCTCTCCCCCTCCCCCTCCCCCAAACCGACTCACATTTCTCTATTTTCCAATTCACCCCATTTCGGCAATTCCTCGACAGATTCACGTTGATCCTCACCGAAATTTAAGCAATCTGAAGTCGATGGCTGCCATAACAAGTCCAGGAGACCGACTTTCTCTGTGCTAAGCAACCATACAAGCAACGATCTTTGCGCCCTACGTGAGAGAGGTTAGAAAAGCATAAAGAGAAGTAGAAGAGAAATCTACCAAAGAGGTGAATGGACGAGTAGGGGATGGGAGTAAGGAGAAAGAAGAAGAGGACAAGGTGACCAGTTCACTCACAAGAAAGACGTTGGCAGAACTGCAGCCGTGAACTTGTCAGAGAAGAGACTGGACAAAAAAAAAAAAAAAAAGGCCAAAAGAAGAAAGGACAAGTACAAAAGGAGCAACCAGCAGCTAAAGCTCGAAAGAAAAAACAACAACGATGACGTCAACAAGCGAATACACGATGATTACAGTAAGGAGGGGAGGACGAGGATCAGGAAGGCCTAGAGCAGTAGGGAGCTAAGCGTCACCACAGTCAGGCCATGCTCACAATGGTAGGTCTTTTCATACAGACTTCTGCTCGTAATTGCAGCCACATTCATCCCCGTCCTGCTCGTGATTGCCATCAGATGCATCTAGTAGGAAAGAGCTCGAAGAGCGACAACCAGGCCACGGAATGAGTGCTGATGTGAGCACTATACGGTCAATGGTGCCGAGCGGACAGTGACTTCCTGTCGTTTAGAAGAAACCGGTCGACGGTAGCGGTAGGCTAGCTGACGGAGGCAGCCGATGGAGGCACGTTATAGCGCTCAATCATGACTGTCAACATTATAGACTCCAGAAAGATGATGTCATAAATCATCTGATGACATCTAGCACGATGACCTTAGCGGGGCCCTCCACCATGATTGTCCCGTCGCCGAGAGTCACCAAATCACTGGGCATTCCGGAGGCAGCGGTCAGTCTGCTAAGGTTCTTCAACTCCGGTGCAGTGTAGTTACCGCCAACTACAAGATGGAAGAGCAGGATCTGAGTCAGCACTTCTATCTTGCTGCATTGTGTTTCCAAGCAGAGGTTCAATTTCTCGGTGAGCATGGCAACAGGGCCATTGTTTGGCTCGAAAAC
Source organism: Chara braunii (assembly GCA_003427395.1). Lineage (NCBI taxonomy): Eukaryota > Viridiplantae > Streptophyta > Charophyceae > Charales > Characeae > Chara > Chara braunii. The sequence goes on along the minus strand of BFEA01000557.1, from coordinate 552,296 downwards.
CGTCACCTTCCCGCCACCGACAATGCTGATGAGTGTGAGGTTGATTTGCGAAGCCACCAAGGCATTGTAGAACATGGACTAATCTCCAAGCCCTTGACCACAGGAGAGCAACTCCAAGAAAGCGGGAGTAGGAGTAGGCGGAGGAGGAAGAGGAGGATTAGCGTATATTGGCGGGATATATGATGCAAGTGCAAGCGTTTGTATGCTAATAGTCCCTGCCAAAGCGATGAACTCGACGACGGCCCCCATCGTGACGAGCAGAGAGCGCAAAACCTGCGACTTTTTTATGGCGAGCACATAAAAACTCTCTCTCTCTCTCTGTGTTATGGCGAACACATAAAAACTCTCTCTCTCTCTCTCTCTCTCTCTCTCTCTCTCTCTCTCTCTCTCTCTCTCTCTCTCTCTCTCTCTCTCTCTCTCTCGTGCTGTCTTTTGCTCTGAGACTCTCTTCTTTGTTACATAGCACAGCGGAATAACTTCCGTATGAAGCACGCAAGTGTACAACTAGGCAACCTCTATCGGGGGCAATACGATTGTCTTCCGATTCAATTTGAATTCTATCTGTATTCACCAAAACACGTAAACTTCACTGGATTAATCAGGCCGCGAAAGCACGAAAACACCATAAGACGTATCACCCCTTAGGCCCCTGGAGTATTATCCACCAGCAACTTGGTGAGCCCTCCCACCCACAACACCTAGTCCCCCCCCCTCCTCCCATTAATCAACTTCCAGCAGTGGCCCCATCTTTAATCGTCCGCAAACATCTCCTCCTACTCTAGTCCCCCTTTCTACGGAACGAGCATCCCTCCGTCAATGGAGCCCTCCCTGCAGAAGGCTGGCAAAGAACAGCAGGGGAGCTCCTCAGAGCACAACAGTCCGAGAGTGACTGAAGACAGAGCAGCTCCCGCACAAGCAGCCCTGACATTTGTTCTCCATGAGAAAACTGCCAGGGCTCTTCAGCTTGTGCTTCTTCTTTTCCGACTCCGCTGGCGGATGTAGCGGATGGATATCGTTGGAAAGCACCATGGCTGAACCTTGCTGGAACTGACATAAAGCAAACAACGCTCACAGCACTACCCCCACTCACGCAATGACTCAAGAGATGAAGAAACGAAGGTGGCGCGCTTTCTTCACGGGAGGAAGGCCGGAGTATGGTAGAGAGAGAAAAAAAGGACAAAGGGGTCACAACCGACTAAAGATATGGAGGACGAAGCAGGCGATCTTTCTTCAAGGAAGGCCGAAGTATGGTAGTGAGAGAAAAGGAGGAGAGAGGGATCGTGTTTTTTTACGGCTCGCTATTTTCTAAAGAAAGAACTTTTTTTTTTTTTTTTTTTTTTTTTTTTTTTTTTTTAATAATTTGGACCATTTCTCGATTTATGCGTGTCATCCTTGCTTGGAGAGTTTGACAAAATTTCGTGATCATGTACTCCAACGATGGTGACTATCATCGGAACACGATCAGCGTCCATGAACTTGATACAACACTTTCCAATGATTTGGTGAAGGGAGGGGCTTCATCATCCACTTCATTTGAGCTACCTCGACGGATGAGACAAGGCAAAGAGAGAGCATTCAGCGAGAAGTTTGAGGAGAAGCCGTTTGCAATGACGAAGTGGAAAATGGCAGGGATGGAGCCAAAGGAGAAAAATGTGTATGAGGGGATGGAAAGGGAACCCAACAAAATCGTGGAGATGTTGGATCATTTTTGTCCCGAGGATCAGGCAGTGTTTTTCTTAGGAAAGAGTCTTGCTGCTACTGTGTGGGAGCTATTAAAGAGTAAGCGACATGTTGTTGTCTTGGAGGAAGATAACATGAAATTTGAATTCCTTATCCAATACACAATGAGGAATGTTGGTGATCGCACTTATCAAGCTGCGTTCGTCAAGCCTCGTCCAAGACATGATGAAGATAGGGATATGGTTCACAAACTTGGCAACAAAAGAGACTCCCTCTGGCATCTTCTTTTTGGATTTCGGCCTCGAGACCGTGGTGATGCAGCATATGCAAGGCGAAGAAGAAAAGTTGAGAGTTGGTTAAGAGGTTACCACAAGGCACGTCCCAGGCAGAGGTGGTATTTATCGACCGCTTGGAGCAAATGTACTTCAATGACAATGTCGGCCAATTCGATATGAGTGCATATGCTACATGCTTCGATGAGGGGCAACGTCTCTGCCAAGATGATTCTGACGAGGAAAGTGACAGCGATACATTGGGAGCTGCTTTGGTTGGTGAGTTGTAACGTTGGCACGACTCAACGTCAACTTTTGTAGCTACAACACAACGAACCGCTCCTCAAGATGGTATCTTGTCAACAAATGAAACATCGACGCTACTTTTCAATCAAGCTTCAATGGTGGACTCATCACAGTGCAATTTCCAAGGTGGCTTGGAGTTTGTTGCCCCTGTAAAGTGTACAGGAACAACACCGCCAACTGCTGGTTTTCTTCCACCTGCATCCGCTGCATCCCACAACTTGTCTGCAGAAGCATTAGCAAATGCGTTAGGACAATTGCTTCCTAATGTTGATCCACTCCTTTTCCAAAACGTCTCACAAATGTTTCGTCCACAAGTGGCTCCAATTCAATTTACTCCACCTACAAGCATTAACAAAGAGGTTGATAGTAATGAGGTAGATGAGGAGGGAGGAAAAAATGGGAAGAGAGAGGATGATGGAAATGGAAGGGGTGGGCAGGAAAGAGGGACGGGGAATGACACCAATGAGGTGGAAGATGAAGAGAAGGTACAACAAGCAAATGGCGAGACAGACGTGAACACTCTTGGAGGAGAAGTCGACAATTCGCAATGTGATATTGTGTTACAAGGAACTTCACCGTCTGGTGCAAGGAATGTCACCAACAAACAAGATGTTGAAACCTTTCCTTCGGATCAAGAGTGTGTTTTTGCTTTACCGGCTCCACATGCACCATTGACCTCAGTCAAACGTGATCACGAAACTTACGATTCAAAGCTTAGTTCTGTTGAACGTCACCATTCCAAGGAAGAAGACGCTGGACATTTGGCATTGCAAGGGAAGGGACATGCGAAGGCAACACAAAATAACACCACTGGTGTCGGTAAGCTTGGAACATGAAAACTTCACCACCTTGAGACTATTTTTTCTATTGATTTTTCATAACCTCTAATGAAGGGTGTTATTGACGCCCATGAAGGATAGTAGCTAATCTTGCAATGTTCATGTCATTGACATAGTTTTCTTTTTTTTTTTTAACCATCTCTTAAAATTATTATTGTGATTATGTTTTTGTGCATGTTGTGATTTTGACAATGACTTCCTTCATAGGCGGTGATTACAATAAGCGGGTACGTCCACACAATACGACACAATGCAGGTTTGTTACAATCAAGAAGCAAGTGTTTTCTACATCTTCGGTGACTAAGATAAGGATTGGGGAAAAATTATTTGTACCCTTCACGGTTCCTCGTGTGAAGAAAAGGGCACTTCAGATGTTGAAAGCAGCGGGTATGAAGTTGAAAGATGGTGATGTTAAGCATCGAGAAGCTTGTATAGAATGTGTCTTGGGGGATGAAACAGAGAAAATATTTTAGGTACAAATTCGGGTAATTAGAGGAATTATAGACGAAATCCAAGAATTGTTGATGCTTATATGGGATGTAATAGGGACGATGGACCCGTTTTCCAGCAGGGGTTTTTCCCCATCATTAGATAGAGCCTTTACGTATAACCCCTTTAGGTGTGGGCATGAAACCTTGATTTAGAAGAAAAAAAAAAATACACGCCTTGAAAATATGGCATGTACCTGCGGTGATTCTCTTATGGAAGGAAATCCTCAATGCAACCTGCAACACTTTCATCTTCTCCACTTTCTACATGTGCTCATACCTTAAGTTTGTTCTAAGGGGCAGAGTACTTGGTATCCTGCAGGTGAAGCTCCTCACCAATAGGTGGAGCCTTCAACAGGGGACCATTGGGACGGGCTGCTCTTACCACCCATTCTAGTGGTTCCCCGTGTAGTAAAGAAAAAAAATCCGTTTATCGTAATTGACACAAGATTGTGCTTCAACTGATGGTTTGCCGCCACTTGGCCTTGAAGGTTTTTTTTTTTTTTTTTTTTTTTTTTAGGGTACGTGCCTTGGAAATATGGCAGGTATTAAACTCTCGTTTATGAAAGCGATTAGGAGTAGGTTGGTTCCCTATGGGACCCCTACCCTGAATACATCTGGTTGGCTACTGGGATGGTTGTGCTAAATTAGGCAGCCTTAGACTAGGTTGAAAGGTAGCGACCTCAACGTGCTGGTAGTAAATTCTTTGCCCAAGAGGCAAGGCAATCAATGCTGCAACACTTTTATTTTCTCCAATTTCCTCATGTACTCAAACCTTAACTTTATACTAAGGGACGTTGGACTTGGTTTCGAGAAGGTGCAACTTCTAACTAACAGATAGAGCCTTCAACAGGGGACTACTGGGAGGGGTTGCTCTTACCACCAGTCCATTGGTTTCCCTAGAAAAAAAATGTCCCTTCGTCATAATTGACACAAGGCGTTGTGCTTCTGAATTTTGTGCAGCAAGTGATGCCTTGCAGGAGAGCGGTATGAGTACTGCACGTTACATGATCCCATTGCCTACAGAGAAATTGTCAGACGAGGAAGCACAAGAGGTTGCAGCTATGATAGGTAGCGCAGAAGATGGTGAGATTCTAGCGGAGATCAACCATCGGTGGCATTGGAGAGTAACAAGAAAGGATCTCAATCTATTGGTAACGGATGGTCAATGGTTGAACGATGAAATCGTCAATTTTTATGCCACGGCGCTCTAACTGGACAATATGCACAAAGTGGAGGTTGAGAAGTTCAGGGAAGCATCTGGCGATTGCCATGAGAAAAATCCGAGGGTGTTTATTTTGAGCTTATTCTTTTACACGAAATTAACGAGTCTTTCTGATGATGAGTATTGCCATACTCATCTTGTGAGATGGGTTAAGGATACTTGTGTTCTTGATTACAACTTTGTCCTTTTTCCTGTGAACATAAAGATGCAGCATTGGGTGTTCGCATGTATGGATGTTCGGTGCTGCAAACTTGAAATTTTCGATTCATTACCTATAGGTAGTAGAATGGAGCAGAAAATGTACGATAATATCTTTGAAAAACTTTCATTGTTTTTCGGATATGAGTTCAAGCGTCTTCAAAATGAGAGTCGTAGAGAAGAGTTTGCGTTTGATTGTGATCCTAGCCCAGATGGAGTACCTGAACAAAGTAATAGCACAAGTTGCGGAGTGTTCACATTAGCTTTCGCTTCGTTGTTGGCTCAAGGTCACCGTCCACCTTTTTCCTTCTCACAAATTGACATTCCGGCTATAAGAGTTAGAATGGCACATGATATTTTATCAATAGGTGTGAAGAAGTAGTTAGCGAAGTCATCTGAATGTGGTTGTACGATGCAGTAGTATGCTGAACTTCATAGTAGAACCATTGCGTACCGCTCTACTAGCCATTTCTGTTCGTGGAGGAGACAAAAGAGTGCGGTGCGTTTAAAATCTGAGTTTGGCTTTGAGAAAACTTCTTTACGTGGTTTCATCATCCAAACAAATTCTGGTTGATCGATCACGTGAACTTGGAACAGAAAGGTCTGACCTTCCCTTGGTGCCCGCGATGCCTGTAGGCCTTCTATTCACAGAAAAGGCCACAAACTATAGAGCACATTAATATGCAATGCCCCACGGCACAGCTGGCATGGTGCTGGTGGGACAGGATATGGAGGAGGATGGTCCCTGACCTGCCATGGCCTTAGACGTGGAGGGCCATCTTGACTGGGTACTGGCCAAAGGCCCAAGGGAAACCTTATTTTGACGAAAATATGTTCAAGTTAGGCCAAAGTGTGGTGTTTTCGGGCTTTGGTGGCAGCGCTGCTTCTTGGTCATGGAAGTGGTGCGGACCAAAGGGTCTGAAGTATCAGAGCAGACTCAACATCAAGTACAGGTGGAAATTATGAGAAAACGACAGGTGCTAAGGACCCAATTAGACCTTTTTCGGATGAACAAGGACATCGGGCGGGTGATCTCTTCCTTCAGTGAAAAATTGTTAGGAGGGGCTAGAGGGGGATGAGTGGCCATGATAGAGTGGGGGGGAGGTAAGAAAGATAGACAACAACAATAAGTGGACATCTATAGAGTCCTCCTTCCCACTATATCGTCGATCAGATTTTCCGGATCCCTTCCCACCGCACTCACTTACCTCAGCTAAGGTACTGATGAAATGAATGACTGAATTTTTCCCCAAGCTTGCCTGATGATCACCTCATTCTCCAAACACCTGCATCCTTGCTTGTCTGATGATCACCTCATGAGGTCACTTCCTAGTTTAGCCTATTCTCTTAGTAAGTTTCTAATACATTTCCAATTGTAGGAAGTAGAGCACCTCCGGCCTCCTGTGCCCTCTTGGAAGGCGGATGACGACCTGCAACGCGCTAGTATAAAAGGAACAACTTCCAGTAGGCAGCAATCCATTCAGTTAATCCCCATGGCTTCCTGGGCAATCAATGCGGGTGGACTTGGACTTTGCTTGAATCTACTATTTGTGTAAAAGGCACGCTGACCTGTTTTCCAGAAGGTGTTTGCTCCCTACCGATAGACGGAGCGGCCAATAAAACCTACTAGGGGAGGTTGCTCTTACCACCCTCCCTAGTAGGGACTGCAGGCCTTCAAAAAGAAAGAAAAAAAATCATGAATAATAATATAGTTTGGCAATAATTTTGTCTTCCAAATGCCTAAAATTTTAAAATTATAAAACATTGATTGTTGCGATTAATGTTGCACAACACCTAGAGTGATTTTCTTCCTTATTTTATCTTTGACTTCAAGTAAAAAAAATGTGAACTATGTTGTGTCATCGCCTTGGCATATATTATATTATACCTGTTTTTGTTGCAATTTTTATTTTTTTTTCATTTTTGTGTTGTATTTTGTACTTAAAAAAAAAGTGAACATAAAAACAATTTCACTTTTAAGGAAAACATCGTTGGTACCACCCCCGGAGAATCGGATCCACTCCAAGTCGATAACAGGGCCGACTCCAAAAGCATATGACCCCCCGCCTTGGATGCTTATTAGAGAGAAAGAATGCATCCACCGCAGATAAGTTTTGACTGTCCTTGTCTTTGGAAGTTCAAAATAACTTAGACAAGGGTATTTAGAGGAGATAGAAATGAGAATCATTTAGACATGTATAGGTAGATAAGGTCATTCAGGATTTAGAAAAAACAATTCTTGGAAAAAGGCTAAGTCTATCTAACCTTATCTGCTTCATTTCAATCGAATTCGTTTTACAGTACACAGAGAACCAAAGTTTTTTCAAGACAACGAATCTTTTTTTATATGCAAGCATGTGAGAAGTAAAAAAAAGATAATCATTTTCCCTTTTCTCCAACATTCATAATCAATCTCCTTTTCAAAAAGAAGGGAAATTTGAGTCAATCAACTGATTGACCTTGAGTGAAGTTTAATCCGACTCACTCAACAAAACCGAGTAATATTTCAATCAGAATAAAGGATAACCTCCGTTGAAGTTGACAATATGCAACCCACAACACCACAACGTACGCCCGTTCCAATGAACGACGGTTGGCCTCTCCTCCAAGTACCCGGATGAGCAGAGGTTGATTTCAACAAAACTCAAACGAAATAGCCCTCCAGGAGGGTGTTCCCACAAGTGAGTTTCCACTTGGTCCCAATGTCCCATACAGTCCCAATGCAGTCTCAGTTGCACCTTAACTACCAAGGATACTCCCAACCAACCGCAAGTCCACGTCGCCTCCAACCATATTTGTTTATAAGACAGCAATTTCGTCAAAACGGACATATTTTATTTTTTGAACGAAATTGAAACCTCATAAATTAGAGCGATTTAGATGAAAATTTCAAGCTCTTGAGGGTCCGGCGTCCTTAAAACGCTGGACCCTTTGGATGTATCTGGACGTGGCTGAAGTCCAGGGGGTACGGTGTTCTGAAAACGTCGTAACCCCCTGGATGCATCTGGACTTAGTTTGCATCCAGAGGGTAGGGCGTTTTCAGAACGCCGTACCCTTAGGAGCTGAAAATATCGACCTAAATCGGACCAATTTTTTTGTTTTCAGTTTCGTTAAAAAAATAAAATATGTCCATTTTGACGAAATTGTTGTTATAATAGCCACACCAACTCGTCGTCCCGATCACAAAACTCAGTTTCACCTAGTCCCAAAATGATCCTAGATGATTCTCGGGCCGTTCCCACACTACCAGATGATCTCCCAAAAAAAAACTTAGAGCGCGGCGCTTGTCCAGACACAAAACACCTCCAAACTCAATGCCGTAAGCTCACACCCTAGCAGCCAGACCATCAAGCACCGTGCCACAAAAAAAATCGGCGCCGTAAAAAAAAATCATGCCGCACCACAAAATTTTTTCGACAACACCCCTTTCAAAAAACACAACGGCGCAGCCTTTCCGCTCAAAATCACTTGCCGCTGCGCAGACCGTCCGACAACACCTCTCTGTCGCAGGCTTCTCACCTCATGGTCCAAGCCTGCCGCAGCCCCCACAGCTACAACTCTCCACAAGCCTGCAACACAAGCAGAAAGATGAGGCCAGAAGCTCCCAGCCTTTAACTAGTATGACCGCCTCTCTCGTCCTCTTAGTATTCCTGCAGACCTCCAACACTTCGCCTCACTACACCAGCAGCCAGCCAGCCAGCATCTACTTCAAGTAGGATGCCCCAACGACATTGCCATAAGTGTGAGGCTGTCGGGTAGCCGAGGCCTTGTGGGCAGTTGCCTTGCCCACAACCAGGCAAAATTTTGTCAGTGCTTCTGACCGTTGATCTAAATCAATGACCAGGAGCTCTTTGCCTTGGTTTTCCCCTAGGGGAACCAGGGTCATCAGTTCCTGGGAGCACCTGACCATTTTCCCAGGCCAGGTGCTTCTAGAAATGCTTGTACTCAGCCATTTCATGATTGTATGTTCAATAAACAAACGCAGTCCCATCATCCCCTAAAACCTTATTGGGGCTGCACCTATTTCACGGTCTCGACCATATTCGCGGTTGTTTCCCCTTTCCCTCCTTTTCTTCCTTTCTTCTTCTCCTTTCTACCCCTGTATCTGCTTTACCCCCGCGGCCACGTACATGGCCGTTACTCACTTCTTCTCTTCTTCCTTTCTCCTTTTTTTATTCTTCTCTTTTCTTTTCTACTAACTTTATCTCCAAAAATGCGCCCGTGCACCTGGGCACAAACAGTGCCAGGTTCGGGCGGTTGTTTGACAACTGTTGCCTGCTTTCACTCACGAACAGGCGCAGTTGTTACAACCACGTTGTTTAAAAAAAAAAAAAAAAAAAAGTAAAAACAAAAAGAAATAACTCACCTGAAATATGTACAGGAGGTCCATCGTAACTGCCCTGCAGGTGGCCGCTCTAAGCGGCATATTCATTCACCTTTGCCCATCCTCAGATGGGCCGTCGCGGCACAGCCCCCTGATGAGTCGGTGCAAGTCCGACGAAACAGCTTGGCATAGTCACTTTTTTTTTCTTTTTTTTTTTTTCTCTCTCTCTCTCTCTCTCTCTCTCTCTCTC
>BFEA01000557.1:520622-542662 GCA_003427395.1 Chara braunii | reverse complement strand
TTTCTCTCTCTCTCTCTCTCTCTCTCTCTCTCTCTCTCTCTCTCTCTCTCTCTCTCTCTCTCTCTCTCTCTCTCTCTTTTTTCGTCCACCAAAAATCGATTCGCCCAACCTTCGCAACAGGAAACCACCTGGATGCAGCCGCATAGCGCGACAGGTGCATCCAGTGTTTTTGTCCATCCGCAGATAGACTGTCGGGGCACAGCCCTCTGATGAGGTCGCTGAAAGTCCGACGAAACAATCTGGCACGGTCATAGGGCGTCGCTCCACTATTCTCGACATGCACAAAAGACAAAATCATGGCGATGTATCTTTCCAGGTTCTAGCGGACGATTCACTCTCATTTTCCATATTTTGAGAGTAGTGGAGCGAGACCCGTGCTGACAAAAAAAAAAAAGGAAAAAAAAAAATCTAAACAAAATCTAAGAAGGAAATCTAATAAAAAATATAAACGAAACCTAACTTAAAGACTCACCCTTGAAAAAACGGTCGCCCGTTTTCACTGGCGACTGTATGGTGTGTTGAGGCTGAAAAAGTCCCAGTCACTTCAAAGTGCGCCACATGGCGGTTTACTTTTTAGTTTTTTTTTTTTTTTTTTTTTTTTATTTTCTCGTTCGCTTACAACGGCCGCCTTCATTCGTGGAACACCCACGAACTGTTGAAATACAGGCCTGAGTTCGAATCCCTACTAGGATTTGGACCATTTATTGGATTATATGTGTCATCTTTGAGCAGGGGTCATGCCAATTTGCGTACGACCGATCAGGGCCGCGTGATCCTTGCGATCTAACGGTCAGAATCGACCACGCCGACAGCGTTTGGAGTGGGTAACTCCAAAACGAGCTAGCCCAGTGGCAAGTGCAATTCAATCCCGGTATTCACTAGGTGAGAGTCTGACACTATAACCTACTGGCTAGCTCCTATCACGAAAGTGAAAGTGATAGGAGCAGCTCTTATATAAGAAGAGCTTGCCCAGTCGCTATCACCCTTTGTCGGGGCCTACCTGCCTGAAGCTCTGCAGGTCCTGCCTACTTGAAGCCTATTAGGCTAGCTTGCAGGCCCTGCCCCGTCGGTTGGCCACGTGACCACGGCTTGATTGGTTATCCAACCGAGTAGGCCTCGACATCGGCTTGTCGACCCACTGGCTCGATGTCAAACTTCACGGCCCTGGGAAATTAAAAAAAAAACTTCCTATTCCTCCCGCGTCGAGGCCCTATACCCGACACATCTCTATTTTCAACCTGTTTAGGTCCTGAATCGCGTGGCTTAGCAGTCGCGCGACATTAGTTTAGGTAGAATCGATTTAACTTTAGTCTTTCCACGTCCACGCTCTTCTGCGACTTAAAAAAAAACGAAGCACTGTCAGCTACGGTTTTTACTCTCGGACGCCACACGTGTCGAAATTGAAACTGGAAAATTTTTACTCTCTCATTCATAGGTCAGGTCTGAATAAACTTTCGACACATAGTCCATTTCATCAAGTTATGAAACCAGGATAACCCTTTCCCCTGTCAGACACCGTCTGACATTTTAAAGCACCGGGCAGATACCCTTGTCAAGGTTTTTGCCCCCACAACGTGGTCCTTGATGGTCTTGAGGGTCGCGTTTGACACTCAAGTGTCGGCTGACACTCGCTTTGAGGGGTTAATCTCTCGACTCTAGACAACCACCAATCGCCAAGGCGGTTGAGAACTACACCCTTTTCTGCACCCTGCAGAGAGTGGGTGGTAGACAGATTCAAACCTGTCGTGGCGGTCTTGTTCTATTGTCATGGAGACCAACTCTATCATCAAGGGTTTGGAGAGAAGTCAAGGGGTTTGACTTTTACGGTTGTCATGGACATTAACGTCCAACTATAAAAATTAACAAGCAAAATCACTCAGTAAATAAACAGGCATCCCAACATTCATATTGAATCAGAACTTGAGATAAAATAAAAGAGGGGGAAGATAAACTCATCAGGTATGTAGATCGTGCGACACGTGGTTGTCATTCTCACTGCCTTCGGAGAAAGGGTCGTACACAAGTTTCAAAACATTAACCTGCATTAGACACAAACACATCCGAAAGCGGCATTGCCATACACCAATGTGGTCAACTTTACTGTTCCCTGTAATTCACACTATGCCTCACACACTCAAGCCCCATCTTTGTCTAACTTTCCATAAACCCATTAGTTATTTTATTATGGTCATTAAAAGAAGTCTGTTTGAAAACCATAAATGAAACACATCAAATCTCGGGGATAAGGCAAAAATTTGAGGTAAAAGTGCAAACAAAGTTATGTCGTGAACTAACGAATTAACAATCAATCAACCGACTTGTTATCAATGATAACAAAAGATGATCATCATAGTATCACGCTGAAACTAATGACATCTTGAATCGAAATGACGAAGAAGGACTTATTACACAACATAGGCAAAATCTCAATACTAACTATTAAGTGTATGGAGAATAAACTCCCACCACACACCTCATTCAAAATTTCATAAGGCTAAATCTTAAATTTATTTTTCAATGAACACCCGAGAATAAGGAAAATTTAAGCAGCATCTCCCCTTTACAAGGTGGATCGCCAAGACTTTCTTCTATCAGACTATAATATAGCTCTTTTTCAAAACTAAGAAAATCTTTTCAGCGCTCCAAGTGTATTTTTATAATTTATACCAGGTTAAATATAAACTCATAAATAACTCTGACTTTACAAAGTCAAATTTTGTCTGTGACTCCCTGATTTAGTAAACATTTAGGTAACACCTCCCTTAGAAAGAAAGGTTTTTCATATTTATATTAAGCCATACAAGAATATCGGCGTTTGGGACGGGCCGAACACCCGAACCCAAACGCCCGAATGTTTGGGAACCCCTCTCGACGCGTTCGGACGTTCGACCGAACGMGGAACCAAAAAAAAAAAAAAAAAAAAACAAGTTTCCAAAAATTCTGAAAAAAAACTATGTCATGCAGAAGAATAAACTAAACAACATTTGCCTCAATAATACATCCAAATTTCTTACCAAATTTGAAATAAAAATCAAATACAAAAAATAAATAATATTAATGAAAATAAGAAAAAATAAAACGATAATGAAATTATTGCGTGGGCGAGCAAGATTTTGACACCGCCATCCTTGGCGATTTTTTATTTTTTTTTGGCTTTGTCAAATGCCATAAAATTTTATACATCTGTATCTTACTTCATAGAGAACCTACAAATCAAATTTGAAAAAATAATATATTTTTTCAGGCCCCGAAATAAAGGGAAAACAAAAAGTGAAAAGAGAGAAAAACAAAAAAGTAAGTGGGAAAACAAGTTTTGACACCACCATCTTTGCCGATTTTTCAATCCACAGAATGACTTCAAAATTAAGAGACAGGTAGCTTACATAACACTGAACTCAAAAAAAAAAAAAAAAGATAAAAAATAATAATTTTTAGGTACCGAAATATTTTTTTGCGGGGTCCGAACCCCTTCGAGTTCGGGCCCCGTACGGTGACTCAAACGCCCGAACGTTCGGGGGTCAGCTTAGGGGCCTCCGTATATTCGGTCTGGCAACTTTGAAGCCATATATAAAATTTAGACAAAAATATGACTTAAAAAAAAAACTGAATTTGACTAATGTTTTTGTTTTGTAAAAATTTCGGCAGCGTTTTCCGTAGTAGAAGTACCTTTCCAAAATTTATGCAAAGCCAAGTATAACAAATGATCATATAAAATACAGGAACGAACCTAAGTGAAAAAAAATTAGCTCAGAAAATGCAAGAATTTAACTGACTCCTATAGCTTTTGCACGTGGACGAGCAACTAAAGCAGCAACCTATCAATTGAAACTCATACTAAGTAAAACCCTCACTCAGCCATATATAAGTCAAAACCATAATGGTAAGTACTCTGACCTCGTCCGAAGATCAAACCTTATCAATAATAGTTCAAAGTCTTTCAATGATTTATTCCTTATACAGTTCAAAGTCTTCGAATGATTTATCCCTTACACCCTATTTACATAAGGCGTAAAGTTAGTTCATTCAACTTATAAACAATGTCTAACTCAGCCATTGAATATACATAATTACTCTCTTCATTTGTGATAAGCTATGGCCAGACCATTCAACTTAACCATGATTGACTGACTTGTTCGTAAATAGGATAGTAATAGAGTATATACAAAATTTATTATTGGTTCTGGTTTCAGACCAAACCATTCGACTTAAAAATAATGTTTAGTCCTTCGCCTGATCGTCCATCACAATAAACAAAAAGAAGTTTGAGCCACAATAATATACGACGACAAGGCCAAGTGCAACGCACAGTTCTAGCAGCTAAGGCACAACAAGCGCACAACAAATGCATAGTAATGTACTATAAGTGCATGACAAGAACTTTGTAGGTGTTCTGTGAACGCACAGCAGGTGTAATGCAAACACATGACAGAAGTGCAACAACCTCAGCGGTGCAAAGCAAATACGGTGGTCGCGCACCACGTAATATAGGTTATCCCAACCTCATCAGTTTTCAACGGTTATAGCTTGAATTAATACGTGATCTCTTAACGAACGATAGTACTGCTAGATGATCACAAAGAAAAGTGCAGTGCAGAGATAATCGTCATCATAACGGTTGAAGTCACTTAACAACCACACCTTCAAGACTCAGCAATCCTCAGCGAGAACCTCAACAGCAACCGACTCCCATAAATTATGCCGAAATGCTTCGTACAAAGCAACAACGATCTCCACTTCAACTCTCTAACACATCCAATCCGTAAACGGACTGCTCATAAGGATCAACAACTAATCTCGCAGCCCGCTGGTTGCAACTCCAAGTACTTCAATGATGGTCTACAAAATACAGATCGGGCACGTCCGTTTCTCGCTTACTACCGGACTGTGAAAGTGAGAGTGAATCTACTGCAGGAAGCAAATAGAATGGATTAGCTCGTTGAGGGCAACCACCTGCAATCGCCTCAGCGAATCATAATCAGCAGAGCAATGACCCGACCGTCGCAACAGACCCAGCCTCACCAAACCTGCCTGGGAAAACATACTGCCTGTTTTTGTGGCCACAAAAATGATGCAGCGCCAACTTTGCAGCGCTAAGCAGTGCTGCCACAAACAGACCCGGATGCTAAACATTAGCAAAAGACTCACAGTGAACAGACGTAGCACCTCGACTGACAACTACAGAACAAGTTGGCGATCACATAGATGCTAATGATGGTCGTGACTCAAGATGAGAATGAATATTCCGCTAAGAAGTGGGAAGATGCATTGAGCGTTATAACAACGACGAACTCAACAAGCACGACCACCACGTGCTAGGAAACCGATTTTTGTGTCAAAAGGTATGGGTTGGGTACAAAAGGGACTAGGAGTATTTTGTTTTCTGTGAGTGATCTGACTGTTTTGCTTTGGCGTGGTGTAACGCGTGGTAAGAAGGACGCCTCCTAGTCGACTGACGGTGAGTCGCGCTTGGGACTTCAACCCTCCAATGTGTCAGTTCGAGTACGGGTCCCGTAGAGGCCTTGTCGACGCATCGGTTCCGCAGGAGGATCCTCTCGGCCGCGTCACCCAGGATTTGGACATTAGCGATACAAATGAAGCTTTCGTAGCCGCTCTGGCCGAGTGTGCCAACCATACCTCTCGCGAACCCCTTTGACAGGATAGGGCCTACTCGAGGTACAACTTACCTCCACTTGCACGAGCTGTCACCTACCTCCGGTGCCGAGCTACCAATCCACAGTACGAAAGTTAATCAATTGCAATTGCATAGGTGGGGCAATGGAGGGTGTTTCTCGTACGTTGTAGCATAGGGGGTATGCCCAGTCCTACGCCTCTATCGAACCCGCACGTGGACTGATGCATTGGGGAAGCTGAACTCCTACGCGCGACTCGTCGTTTGTCGACTAAAATGCTTTCTCACTCACCAAGCGTTATACCACGCTAAAAACATACATTAAAAACACACTCAAACAAAACACACACTCTTAGTCCCTTCAGTATCCAACCTATAACCTTTTTTTTAACACATAAATCGATTAAGCATCGTGCGGAAGACTCTATATAAAACCATGCGGACGAAAGGTCTTCTCATATCGACTAACAATGCACACATACGCAAGTAGTCACAACGATGAAGTACTATATAGTACCCATAATCACGTGGTCCTCGATAGTCTTGAGGGTCATGTTCGGCACTCAAGTGTCGGCTGACACGCACCTTGAGGGGTTAATCTCTCGACGCTAGATAACCGCCACGGCGGTTGATCACCACACCCTTTTCTGCACCCTACGAAGAGTGGGTGGCACAAAGGTTCCGGCCTGTAGTAGCAATGAATTCTCTTGGCCTTGGATGCAAATTTCAACCTTCAGGGCCTAGAGAGAAGTCAAGGGTTTTGATTTTGACGGTTGTCACGGACTCCAACGTCCAACTATAATAACTTAAAAAAAAAAGATTTAAAAAGAGAATTTCCTTTTCTCTCAAGGCATAAATTGTTTAACCCTTACGCACAGTTGCAGTATGCCGAGCGAGGTCAACTTCAACCATATATGTATGTAATCGCAGACAATGAGGTCAACTTCAACCCTTACGCACGGTCGCAGTAGGCCACACGAGGTCAACTTCAACCTTATAAATACGAGACGATCACTTCTCACAACCACAGTGAGACTCTCTTCAACCATATATGTATGTAATCACATATAGTCACATCCAGAGTCCGAACCACAAAGATGTCTGCAATCTCATCAAAGATTCAACCAAAAATTAATGCACTACACGGAGTCAACTTCAACCACTCTTTGCACTCACACCCCTCGCTTTAGCCATACAAATCTCATTTTTTGTCCAACCTTCAAAAATAAAATAATCGTACCTTTGTTAAATGACCATTCAATAAAGTTCCGGTGAAAACCCAATGAAACAAGTCAAACCACATGGCTAAAACCTTTAGGTCGAGTTGGTAAGGGTGAATTTGAGTTGAGTCGTAAACTGACGAATCGGCAACCGACATGTTATCATTGATAACAAAAGATGATCCTCGTGGGATCAAGCCGAATCTAGTCCAATCCTGAATCAAGTTAATAAAAGAAGGACCTATAGCACAAGACAAGCCGATCCTCAAAGCTATACTATAAGTCAATGGAGAACGAACCTACACGTCATTCCTCCCTTAAATCATTTTTTTGACTAAGCTCAAGTCTACCTCAAATCTAGTACCCAAGGAAAAGTAGGCATTGACAACATTTTCCCTATGAAGGGTGAATCGCTATAATCGTCACCTGTCAAAATAGAATCTAAAATAAGTTTGACTTTCCAAAGTCAAATTTTATCTAACTCTCTGGGTTAGTAAGAATTTTGGCAGCTATAAAAAAAAAAAATCCAAATTTTTACTAAGCCAGATATAAAACTCAGACAAAAAGTTCGACTTTGAAAAACAAATTTAACTAACTCTTTGGTTTTGTAAAATTTTATGTAGCGCTTCTCTTATGAAAAATACCTTTCCAAGATTTATACAAATCCAAATATAACAAATGGTCCCAAAAAATGAAAAAATTAACCTAAGTAAAAAAAAAAAGTTAAAAAAATGCAGGAATTGAACTAACTCTTATAGCTCTAGCACGTGGCGATAATTTAAAGCAACTACTTATCAAAAAAAAAACTCGGACTAAGTAAAAATCTCACTCAGGCACTTGCAAGTGTAAACCACAAAGGTAAGTACTCTCACAAGTCCCCACATTAATTTTACTTATAATATTTCGTAGAAATTTTATATAATTTATCCCTTATACCCAACTTACATAGGACATGGTGTTAGACCATTCCATTTAGAAGTTGTGCCTAACATGCCTTATAATATACACGAACATGATGCACAACTACTTTTGTCTTCTTTAGGCATATGACTTAGACCATTTAGCTTATAAACAATGTCTAGTCGTTTTAAACTGTTTAATATACAAAGTTTAATAATTTATAACTTGTTTCTGAAAGAAAGGAAAATATGGGTAAGGGAGTGAGTCATTCTGCTTAGAAACAATGTTCAGTTTACCCAAATTACTTTCAATTATACTTTGTACTTTCCATTATTTTCTTAGTGATATAGCTTAATGTTTGACCATTTTGCTTAGAAACAATATCCAACTGACAGTTCACACGCAAATATAGATAAGGTACTTCATGTTATACTCAATTACACTTATGTGCGTGGCTTCAAGCTAAAGCTTTATGCTTCGAAATAATGTATAGCCTTTCACTAAAATCCTCTATCGGAAAAAAAATAAAATAAAATTGAACCATTCTGCTTAGAAACAATGTTCTGTTCATTTCAAATCACTCAGAGCATGAAGTTGAATCTTTCGACCCAACCTCAATCAGAAACCCCAAAAGAAAAAAAGACAGACTAAACCATTCTGCTTAGAAACAATGTTTGGTCTCACGGATCGTTCAGACAAACCTTTAGAAATAAACACAGGAACCAGACCATTCTTCTTAGAAACAATACATGGTTCTTAAAAAAATATCCAATAAAATATAGCATTGGGTTATTTTGCTTAGAAACAATGTTCAGTCTTTGGTTGACCCGATCAAATGCATGCAAACTGCCTTCCTCCCACCTTCCCCCAGTTCATCCCTTAGTCTGATTTCAGTGAAAATAAAAAGAGACTTAAGTTTTACACACACATTCCTTCCATTTTGTTTGATTGAGCCATGAAAAAAAACAAAGTCATAGGGGAACACATGCATAGAATAATCAAACTAAAGGGAGATATTCAAAGAGGGAAGTAGTGGGTTTATACGGTCAGAAGGAGGTATACCTGACAGTTCCCTGCCTTAAAAACCTCGCCTAGGTTTCGACAGAGCTCCCGCAATCGGTGGGGCAACCTCTCACAGAGGCCTTGGCACGAATTACAGGTTGCAATCTCGCCTGCCGCCTTCCTCTCATAACCAATAGACTAGACTTAGAGTGAGAATGGTAAAAAAAAAGAATTTGAGTCGCTCTTATACAAGAGTGGTGCGCTCAGACTCGCGTCAGAGGACATTGTTTCCTTGATGCGCCTGAGAGTCCCTCAATGGTGGCAAAAATGTGCAGCAGCTCGGTCAACTGAAGTCAAACCACCAACTGTTGATTCCCCAACGACTCTCCCACTAACAGCAAAGACTCCCCTTTCAAAAGACTCAGCCCTCTCGTCAGGCTCGTGAGTTCAAAAACATTGGCCACAACTTAACATACGGACCGTGAGTCAAAAACACAGTCCTCCTCCCCGTCGCAGCGAAGTAGCAATGTGGTTCAACTAGCCATACAGTAGGTAACGTGCATGCATTTGGTTGTGCAATCTTCATCAAGCCCCGACACATACCCAACGAAGCAGATAACTTTATCCTCAAGTTGGTTTCCTTGCTGCTCCGGCTAATAGGATAAGCGACATCCTGACTAAACGAGTAAAATCTCAATGTCGGTACCTACTGGGCACCTCTTATTACAAGAGTAATATGGGCGCTTCTTCTATAAGAAGAGTACCAACCAGAAGCCTTTCATCCTGTGGCCATATGACACAATCTGGTTGTGCTTGCAGGCAGGTCAGATCCCTAACCCAACGGCTAGGCCTCCAATCCACAGTCAGACATCCAGCCTCCACCAATCCGTCATCAGCTCGTGCTTGGCTGAGGCGTAGTGCAAGAACTGGTTCAAGTCTCCTTTCCCCATCTGCGGCTCGAACCGGTGCTTAGTCTGGTATGCAAAAGCATCAACTTCTTGACCACTAGATGTACAAAATCAAAGTCCCATAAACATACATAAAAAAAAATTAGGCGACCTTTTTCCCTGCGCTGTGGCCGCGAGCTCAACGCACCCATTGTCTTTTTACCACCCAAACCCTGAATCACGCGACTCACCGACTGCGCGTCTTGCTATTAGGTAGGACAATTTTATATTTAGTACTCCAACAACCGCGCGTCATTGCGGCCTTAGCAAAAGCGAGATACCGCCGATTACCATCATCATTTCCAGATGCTTCGGATGTCGGACTTAGATTCGAAATGTTTTAGTCTCTCGGTCATTGGTACGGTCGGAATAACTTTTAGGCAGACGCGTCAATCTTCATAAAGTCCCTCAATTAAAAAAAAAACAGTTGGACAACGTCCGACATTGAAAAACCCGAGCAGATACCCTTGTAAGGTGCCGTTTCAAAATTTCCCGACTGCAGGGACTTTCCCTTTCCATTCCACCTGGGCCTAGTGCACCACAAATATGCCTCAACACCAATGTTGACGTCTAATTAAATGTTGAAAGCTTTTAGGTGTATAAACGCAACCCTGACGGGCTCCAAGCAGGCAGTACGTCTGGGAGCCTGTAAAAGGCCCCTCAACTCACAGGTCTCCTAATCTACCTACTACCCTGTGCAGTCTAAATGAAGAGCCATCTTTACTAAGGACTGCATTACCTACATACCTTTGTACAAGCCTCCTACCGGTACACTCCCTAAAGTTGAAGCATGGAACAATGTTCAAGGAGGCTAGCCCATGTCCTACTCCCTCCAGCCCCACATGCCTACCGTCTACTCCCTTCCTCCTGCGGGAAAGAGGCCGTTCAGGTCACAACTAGGTTTACTTGAGGCCGTTCAGGTCACAACTAGGTTTTACTCAAACACCTGGAAAGCACCAGCTCCAAACCTTTGATCTCCGTGAGTTGCCTATTGGTGGCCACGTCCTGTGGAACCAATGCAGGCCCGTGGTTTTGTTTTGGGAAATTTACATCTGTACCCCACTTAAAGATGGGAATGCCTGCTATACCCAGTCCCAGTGCCCAACTTGCATTTTAGACCCCCTTCAACTTTGCACAGTACCCAACGTTTCCCCTGTGCGAAATTGTAGGCATACCCAGTCCCGCAGGCCCTGAGTTCCAGGCAACAAAGTTATGGCCAGAAGCGGGCTGGCAAAATTGCAGGTGTACCCACAGCCAGGGGTGGGCCTTGGATGACAACCACAAAATTATGCTCATGCCCGCCACGTGGACCCTTGTGGCCCAGCGGCATCTGGGTATGAGCATAATTTCAGGCGTCCGGTAGTAGGGTATATGAATAATTTGGCCGGTCCACCTCAGTCCCGGTTATGCCCATAATTTTGCCTGGGTATGTCCATAATTTGTGCATTCCGGTAGTTGGTTATAACTGCACCAACCTGGGTCCACCTCAGTCATGGGCATACAAATAATTTCCACCGGCAGTTTTCCGGGTATAGGTGCAAGTTGGCTTTGGGACTGGGTATAGCGGGTATTGCCATCTTTAAGTGGGGTACAGATGCAATTTTCTCTTTTGGTTTTGGCCTTGGAGATCCTCCTGTGCCCGCCGCGCATATGGCAACGGACGTTTTTGTTTTCTGCCTATTCCAGCTTCGAGCCGTCGATCCCGCATTTTTTTTTTTTTTTTTTTTTTTGGATCCGGCAAATTTTTGGTTCCGCGAGTGGTGTGGCGAGGCCCTAAATTTTGACGGACCTCGAACCTAACCCATCCTTCGGGCTGCGCACAGAATCGCAACGATAGACCACAGCCGGTTCGGTCTTCTCGTTTTGTCACTCGTGGGGGAGACTAAGCATAATCAAACATCGAGAATACTCACATTGGGACTTTCCTGGAACCATCCCTGACCACTTTTACGTTCGGAGATAAGTTGAAAAGTCCTAATGTGAATAACGATCTGACACGTGTGCTCGCGGGGCGGCTCGAGAGTCGATTTTTTATATTGGTGGTGGTTGATTATCGCCTGCTCTCTGTTATTGGCGCACGGTGTCATCACGACCTGAAACGTGTCATCGTGATCTGACCGTGACACGTCCCATCTCAAGTCCGACACTGGCGATCTGACACGTGTCCTCGCGGGGCGGCTTTAGAGTCGAGTTTTTATATTGGTGGTGGTGGTGGTGGTGGTGGGGGGGGGGCCTATGCTGAAGACGCCTTTAGTGGATTGTGGGTGGTGGTTGATTATCGCCTGCTCTCTGTTATTGGCGCACGGTGTCATCGCGATCTGAAACGTGTCATCGTGATCTGACCGTGACACGTCCCATCTCAAGTCCGACACTGGCGATCTGACACGTCTCATCTCGATCGCCACCTAAATAGTCCTTTTTTTTTTGTTTTTCATTTTCGGCACCGATGTGGAAGACACCTGTAGTGAATGTGGGCCCTGTGGTCGGGATCGCGAGACAAAAGTCGGATTTGAAACCCCCATTAAAGGAAAAATTCGTCTCTCTGTATGAGGAGATCTTCAGCGGACGCGGGGCCGTCCCGGCGGCGAGAGAGAAAGGCATTGAAGGGAGGGCGGAGCTGCAGAGATTTTGGGATGAGCTCTTCCTCCTCAAGGTCAGACAGACAAACCTTTTCTTCTCTCCCGCTCACATCTTGTCGTCTGTCTCTCCTTCCTCCCTCCGTTCTCCTCCTCTCTCCTTCCTCCTCCTCACTCTTCCTTGTCCTCCTTTGCCAGAGGAAGTTAGTTCTGTCGCTACGTCCTCTCGCTCCTCCCTCCTCAAGGTGAGGCAGACAAACCTTGTCGTCTCCCCCGATCACTTCTCTTCTTCTCCTCTGGAGCAAGAGGAAGTTTGTTCGTCGCTGCCTCCTCTCGCTCCTTCCTCCTCAGTGCCAGACAGGCAAAACTTGTCTTCTCGTCCGATCACATCTAATTCATCATTTCTCCTCTCTCCTCTTCTCGCCTTTCTCTTCCTCTCTTCTTCCTCCTCCTCACTCTCTTCCTCCCCCTCCTTAGCAAAAGGAAGCGAGGTAGTTCTGTCGCTACCTCCTCTCGCTCCTTCGTCCTCAAGGTCAGACATACAGCGATGTCGTCTCCCGCTCACATATCATCTTCCGTCTCCGCTTCCTCTATCGTTTCTCCTCTTCTGTCGTTTCTCCTCTTCTCTCGTTTCTCTTCTTCTCTCCTTCCTCCTCCTCCTCCTCCTCCTTAGCGGGTTGTAATAACCCAATCAATCCTACCACATTCGGTCCTTTTCTACGCTGCATAGAAGCCATTACTAAAAGAAAAATTTTGTTCCTATCCCTTCTCCCTCCTTCCTCGTCAAGGTCAGACATACAAGCTACCGTCTTCACCCGTATGGAACGCCCGGTCATTATCGCTGTATTTAGACTGAAAGATACCCCCCAAAAACACAGCTATAAATGACCGGGCGTTCTATTCGGGTGAAGACGGTAGTCTTCTCTCCCGCTCGCATATCGTCTTATGTCGCTACTTTCCTTCTCTCTCCTTCCTCCTGCTCTCCCCTTCTCCTCCTCCTTAGCGCGAGGAAGTCTGCGTCGAGGCTTCCTGCTCTTGCTCTTTGATTTATCCCAGACACCAGCTGCTTATGAGGCCAATTATTGATTACCCTTTCTGCAATCACTGCCGTCTTCACCCGAATAGAACGCAGGGTTGCCTTCCAGTGCATATGAAGGGATCATGAGCAGGCGTTCTATTCGAGTGAAGACGGTACTTAGTTTTTTGGAACACGCTTTTGCAGTTTGTTTCCCGCAAGGTTTCCACATATTTTGCCCTCTCGTCATCTTCTCGGCTCTGCCTCCCGCCGGCCCCCCCCCCCCCCCCCCCCCCCCCCCCCCCCCCCCCCCCCCCCCCCCCCCCCCCCCCCCCCCCCCCCCCCCCCCCCCCCCGCGCGGGTGCAGCTCGTCTATGCTCGCTCCTCCCTGCATTTTCCCCCTTCGTTCCAGCAATCAAACCCGTTGATTAGATGCAGAGAATGCTTGCTGGGAATGTATCTAAACAAATTCGTTGATTAGATAGAGAGAATGCTTGCTGGGAATGAGGAGGGATTCGCTAGACGGGACAGTAGTAGGAGTGGTAGATTAATCGAAGGGTCCACAATTGGTTGGCTGAAAAAAAAGAGAGAAAGAAAAAGGTGGCCGGAACCGGAAAACGATGAGCTTTGTAACGTGATAAAGGGGGGCAGAAAAGGGGTGGGAAAAAAGGCGGGAAGAAAAAGGGATGACAAAAAAGGCGGGAAGAAGAAGGGGTGGGGAAGAAGGCGGGAAAGAAAATGGTTGGACAAAGAGGCGCGAAGAAAAGAGGGGTGATAAAAAGGCGGAAAAAAAAGGGGTGGTAAAAGAGGCGGGCGGGAAGAGAAAGGGGGGTGGTAAAAAAAAAAGTGAAGAAAAGAGGTGGGAAAAGACGGGAAGAAAAAGGGAATGGGGAAAAAGGCGGGAAGAAAAAGAGGAGTTGGGAAAAGGGCGGGAAGTATAAGGAGTGGAAATACTAAATGCGGGAGAGAGGCTAGGGGAAGAAATCGTCCACATAAGCGTGAAGAAAAGGTGCGGGGGAAAGAAAAAGGGCGGAAGAAAGAAAAAACGGAAGCGGAGGAAAGAGAGAGAGAGGGGGGAGGCAAAATGCGGGAAAACATGACATTAACGGAAAGATATGATTTGCAAGCACGGACCCTTTTTTTGGGGGGGCGGGGGGGGAAGAGAATAAGCCTCAGAAAACGGAAGGAGAGGGTGTGGGAGCGGTTTCTGGGTGCGGACTTGTTCGAGCAGCGTCTAGTTCTATTCTACCAATTTCTTTGTGAATTTTTTATTTTAAATAATTAAAAAAATAATTCGCAATGAAGTGTTATCATCTATCCCGACTTCGGTCAACAGGTGTCATCGGGCGGCTCTTTGTGATTAGTGTAATTTGTCATATTTTTCATTTTTTATGTTTTATTAGCCTCCTGAATAGTCGGTGAAACTGCGCCGAATGCCTGTCACAGCTTCTCGTCTCTTGTCATTTTCTCCGTTTCTGCCGGCGGTTCAGTTGGCAGTATAGGTAAAAAAATTCGTATAATTAGTAATGTGTATAAGAGTGTATATTGTTGTCACTCAGAACTGCCGGTGAACCATAGGCCTTTTTGTGAATCGGGAAAAAAATCGTTTTGTTTTCTTCATAGAAAGCTCCTCGCCGTTGTATAGAGGGGCCTGCCATTCATTGCGCTGTTTTGGATATCGTGCCTTCTTGCACCCGATCCCGACAGTTTGGTTTGCCGCGACTTCGGCTATTCGATCTGATTGATTGATTGATTGATTAATTGATTGATTAATTGATTGATTGATTGATTGATTGACTGATGAATTGATTGACTGATTGATTGACTGATGAATTGATTGACTGATGAATTGATTGACTGATTGATTGATTGATTGATTGATTGATTAATTGATTGATTGATTGACTGATTCATTGATTGATGGGGTCCAGTCGCTTCCTCGATTGATTGCTTGGTGGGGTCGAGTGGTCGTGTTTGTATTACCATTACGTAGTTTTGTCAAGTATTTTTTCTTAATTGATTTTTTTGCGGATGAGTAAGAGATGTGTTACAGTAATTTGGATGGGTTGACCGATTCGATGGACGGATAGATTGATGTGAATCCATCGATCAGCCATCGACTGGTAGCTTGAATGGTTGCGATCGAGTGAGCGGCGGATCCATCGATTGCTTTGATCGATTAGCCATCGGGTGAATGCTAGAACCGTGTGTTGATTGGATTGATTGGATTGATTGATTGGGTGATCAATTGACTGATTAATTCGATTGATTCACTGATTGATGGATTCATCGATTGATGGATAGATCGATTGATGGATTGATCGATCGATTGATGGATTGATCGATTGATGGATTGATCGATTGATTTTTCGGGTAAACGTTCACAC
Source organism: Chara braunii (assembly GCA_003427395.1). Taxonomy (NCBI): domain Eukaryota; kingdom Viridiplantae; phylum Streptophyta; class Charophyceae; order Charales; family Characeae; genus Chara; species Chara braunii. The sequence goes on along the minus strand of BFEA01000557.1, from coordinate 526,986 downwards.
ACTTGATTGGTTGATTTCCCGATGTGAATGATTAGCGGCGGATCGATCGCTTGCATTGGTTCACGACCACCGATTAGTCGGTTGCACGCGTCGATCGCATGGTCGGTCGATGGATTGATTGATTGGTCGGTTCATGAATTTGATTGATTGGGTTATTGAGTCAATCAATTGATTGCGCGAGCGACGCGTTGGTTCCTGGGATTTGATTGAAGTGCTTAACCGAGCAAGTGGTTGATTGATCGGTCGACTAGTTGGTAAGTCCTACCTATCAGTCTGCCCATCGCTTGAAAGCTTCAAAATTTTGAGAGTTCTCTCGCTCTGTCTCTCTCTATCTCGGGAACTCAGGTGTTTCTCTTGATCGATCGAGCTCTCGATCTTTCGATTGATCGAGCGACGATTAGTTGAACGGTGGCTCGGTCGGTCGGTTGATTGACTGATTGATATTTCGCGCGTGAACTCGGTGGGCACGAATTGGTCGGTTGAGGTTTCGTTAGAAGAGTGATGACAAACTAATTAAAAATTGATGATCGATGTGCTTGATTTGGTTGATCGACTTGTCGATGGGCTGTTGATCTCATGAACTGGTTGGTTGAAAAATTGATGATCGATGTGCTTGATTTGGTTGATCGACTGGTCGATGGGCTGTTGATCTCATGAACTGGTTGGTTGAAATTTAGTCAGAAAATTGATGATAAAATCACCAAAATTTGATCATCGATGCGCGATTGATTGGTTGATGGGCTGGCTGGTTGAACGACTGGATAGGTTGACTGATTGATATAGAAATTTTGATGATAAAATCATCAAAATTTGATCATCGACGCGATTGATTGGTTGATGGGCTCTGGCTGGTTGAATGACTGGATAGGTTGATTGATTGATTGATTGATTGATTAATTACCTGCCTTTTTTGGGGGGCGTCGCTGGGCCCGAGGGGCGGTGCTGTTTTTATTACTAATTACCGCTGCTCGTTATTTACGCAGTTGCTTGTTGGCATCTGTATCCTTTTTTTTTTCTTTAAAGGGCGATGACCTTAGGTATCATCGTGGAACTGACCCACCCCAGCTACTTGAAGAATTTCATTCACCTAGTTCCGATCGGGATTGGAACTCGGGTCTATATTTCAATAGTCCATGGGTGTACCAAAAAAACTGAGCTTAGGCCCGTTGGTATCGGTATCCCCATTTCTACTTACTGATATAATTACTAAATTTCTATTTCCTGAACGTGCAATGAATTTCAAATTGCGTTTGGAATTTGAATACACCTTTGTCACAATTGATAGTTACATCTTGCCACGTGTTCCTTTACTCAGACGCGCACATTGCTCGACACGTGTCGACCGGTTGCGGTCCGGTCATTCCTCAGGAGGGGAATTTCGGCCCTGGTACTACCATAGTCTTCCCCCGAGCATAACGCACCCTCATTATGACTGTGTCCGACCGTAAAGAGCGCTTGTATACATTCACGATGAGGGTGCGTTGTGTTTCGGGGGAAGACGGTAGGAGCCTCACGGCTTACCACCTCACTTTCGGTTGAAGTTACAACCGTCAGAAATAACTTTTAACCTAGGCTACCAGCCGGGCCGCCCGGGTCCTGGATGGCCAGCCCGTGCAAGGACCAAAGACGGTCCCGGCAAAAAAAATAATAGAAAAAAAAATCCAAAAAATCCGGAAAAAAACTATGTTATGCAGGAAAATAAACTGAACAACTTTTGCCTGAGGGTCACATCGAAATTCTTTACCAAATTTCAAATAAAAAATAAAATTAAAAAATATTTTTATTACTTTTATTTTGTTTATTTTTTTTGGCCCGGCTGGGCAAGTGACCCTGGGCCACTCTGGTAGCCTAGCTTTTAACAGGATATTCTGTGAATATTGAAAAGCAAAATAATTGAAAAGGCAGGGTTGCCAGGCCGAACGTACGGAGGCCCCTAAGCTGACCCCCGAATTCGTACGGAGCCCGAACTTGAAGGGGTTCGGACCCCGCAAAAAAAATTTAAACACCTAAATATATATTTTTTTCTGAAAATTTTTGTGATTATTTCTTTGTGATATAAGGTATCTCCCTCTCAATTTTGAAGCCAATCTGTTTAGCCACTAAAATATGAAAAATCCTCAAAGATGGTGGTGTCAAAACTTGCTTGCTTACTCACTAATTTGTTTTTTCTCTCTTTTCACTTTATGTTTTTCCTTTATTTCGGGGCATGAAAAAATTATTATTTTCAAACTTAATTTGTAGATTCTCTATTACGTAAGATACACATATATAAATTTTCATGGCATTTGTCACAGCCCAAAAAAAAATGAAAAATCGCCAAAGATGGCGGTGTCAAAAACGTGCTCGCCCACTCAATGATTTCATTCTCGTTTTATTTTTTTCTAATTTTCATTATTGTAATGAGCCCAGACGTGAAGATACTTGTCAAATTACCAGTCCATATGATTATCGATCTGCTGATGAATGACAAACCATCGCAAATGTGTGTGATGATAGAATGAGGTGAGAATCATACACAGACGAAGGAGGAGAGAGGGAGAATAGACAAAGGAGAGAGAAGAAGACAACAGCCCACTTCTTCTTCGGGTTCCTCCTCCTCCTCGCCACCTCATCAATCAATAGACTGAATACAATGTCTGAAGTTCTTCCTCAAGGTGCCACGTGGCACGTCAATCTGTCTACATCAGCAAATGGAGAGTATCGTCATCAACCAGGTACGTATCCTCGATAACCACAGTCTTGATCCCCTTCCGAAGTGACGAAGAATCAGAACAGCCTCATCAATCTCGCAGCCCGCCATGTCATCAATCATATACAGGTGGCAGCGGCCACGTCAGCAACGGCGCGTGGAAGCTGCCACGTCAGCATGCCCAGAAGACCATCGCCAGCCAGCACCTTGCCAGCCAGCAGCGCCTTGCCGTCCTCCTCTGCCAGCATATAGCCGGCGTCAAGCCAATGTCGCAATGTCGCAGCATAGCAACAGCGTCAAGTCCACGCGTGAAGTCAGCATTCACGCAATACTGAATGTTCTCCAGCCAGGAAGTCAATTCTTAAATAGCGTGGATGCGGGGTCTGGACCCCGGGTGCTGAGGTCCTGCACCGTCCAGATCTCGATATGAATGAGGGCCCAGATCGGCCAGAAACTGTATTTCTCCCACCCTGAATGCTGTCTGGGTACCTGCACACAACAAGTGAATGTATCCGACCATAGGCCTGGGTGCAGTACCTTTGACTCTACAGTTGACTTTGACTGTTGAATTTCCGTTGTGCTTCATTTGGTCACACAGCCTCCTCGACAGACTCAGGCTGGGCATGTCTCGGTCACATAGCCCAGCACAGACAACTGAGTCTGTGTCTTACCGGGGGCAAAGTTCTGAGCCCCGGTCTGCTGCTGAACAGGGTTACTGCATTCCTGCCGACCCAAATTTCGAGTTCCATCGCAGAAACCTTTTAAGACTTCAACCCACGTTCATAAGCAAAGACAATATCAGGAGCAGATTCAAGGAGTTCTCTTTTACTAAACCATCTGTCCTCATATGGGTTCTGACTTTTAAAACGAACCTTGAATTGCTTATGGGGTCGTCCTCGTGCACCTGTAGAGAAGAATCCTTGTTCTATAATTCGGTCCACTTCATATCCACCATCCATATCTGGCGGTATCATAGATGGTCTATGGGGGAATTCATCTCCTTCTACATAAGGTAACAACTTAGACGCATGAAATACAAAATAGGTCCTGAGATGAGGGTGTATATCAATCCTATAAGACGGTCCCTCTCCATCTCCAATCACTTTAAGAACTTCCCAGGGTCCAAAATAGACAGGCAGGAGTTTCTGAGAGATTTTTCTTCTAGTGAAAACTCTTTAGACTTGACCCAGACCAAATCACCTTCTTTGAACGTTGATGGTCGTCGATGCTTATTAGCTTGTTCGATCATCCGGTCCTGAGCTTTCTTTAAGTTCTCCTTTACCTTTTTAATGTCTTCTTGAAACAATACTGCGTATTCGCGGGTCCCYGGAGGTAACCTAAGAAACTGGTCCCTYGTCAATRCATCAATGGGACGCTTAGGTTTCCACCCTTTATGCAGTGCGTTAGGTGTTCGTCCTGTAGAGGTATGAACACTACTATTATATGCACTTGCTATCTTAGGTAAGTTCTCATCCCAATCTATTTGATCGGGTCTTACATACATGCGCAGAAGCTGTTGGCACAAACGGTTCATTTGTTCACTCTGACCATTCGTTTTAGGGTGTCTACCTGACGACATGGTCAGACGTGTACCGTATGCCTCCATCAACTTTTGCCATGGCATACTTGTGAACCGGGCATCTCTATCAGATACAATGGATAAAGGAAAACCATATTCAGTCACCCATCGCATCTGAAACTTTTGGATCACAAGTTCCGTTCTGGCTTTTTCGGGTAAGGGAATGAACATAGTATATTTAGAGAAACGAACCACGATCACCATCACTTGGCTATTGCCATTCCGACTTTTGGTGAGACTCGTGAAATCCATGGAAATAGATTCACCTGGTTCGCTTGGAATTGGTAACGGTCTGAGAAGACCAAGTGGATTCTCATGTGAGGGTTTGTTTCTCTGACACACAAGACAAGTACGAACATAAGTTAGTACATCCTCTTTCAATCCCTTCCATTCAAAGCGTTCTCTAACTTCAGCGTAGTTTTTTTTTAAACCAAAATGACCTTCGGCGTCGTGACATTCCCCAATAATCAGACTTTTGATTTCTTCCTGATGAGGAATACACAATCGTTGTTCAGTTTGGTCTAACAAGAGAAGCAAACCATCGGTTATCTTATAGTTGGGAAGTAGACTCGGGTCTTTCGCAAGCAACCACGTTAGACTTACCTTTGATAGTGTTCAATTCAAAATCAAAAGTATCAATGAATACAGACCATCGTACTAGTTTATCAGAGAGCCTAGGCTGTGTCTTTATCCACTTCAGGGTAGAGTGGTCTGAGTACACAGTGAAGTGTCTCCCTAATAGATAGTGTTTCCAGGTGTCTAAGGCACAGACTAACGCATACAATTCCCTTTCATAAGTAGAATTGGCAACCTAAGAACTGCGCCAATCCCATACTGACTTGCATCAGTGGTGACAATAAAGGGAAGAGATGGATCAACAATTTTCAAAACAGGGTAGTGAGTCAGAGCGTTCTTTACCTTTTTGAACGAGGACTCACAATCCTTGTCCCACAACCAGATCGTTCCTTTCTTTAACAATCTTCTCATTGGTGCAGCGATCAATGAGAAGTTCCTGACAAACTTCCTATAGTAGCTTGCCAAGCCAAGAAAAGTGTCTTACCGGGGGCAAAGTTCTGAGCCCCGGTCTGCTGCTGAACAGGGTTACTGCATTATTATTATTTATTTTTAGTATTTGATTTTTATTTCAAATTTGGTAAAGAATTTGGATGTCACGTTGAGGCAAATGTTGTTTAGTTTATTCTTCTGTATAACATATTTGTTTTTCAGATTTTTTGTAGTCCTTTTTTTTTTTTTTTTTTTTTTTTTTTCGGGTGCGCGTTCGGCCGTTCGGCCGAACGTATCGAGAGGGGGTGCCGAACGTTCGGGCGTTCGGCCCGTCCCGAACGCCGGCAACCCTGTGTAAATTTATTTTGTTTCTATTTGTTTATTTATTTTACCTGCATGGCGGGGCGCGAGATATCATTTTCCTGAGTTTCTTCATTCTGGATCGTTTGAGGGCCCCTTTTTTGCTAAAAAAGATAACAACCCAGGGCGCGAGGTCCCGTTTCCCTGGATTTTTCTCCATTCTGGATCGTTGATTTTTTCAACAACGATCAACGGTCTAAAAAGACCGAATACAGTTAGAGATACAACTCTCTCTTTAGGAAAAAAATCCTCTCCAATGAAGCGAGACCTTGGATAGCCCTGTGGGGCTAGCGAAGTGAAAAAACGACAACCCTTTCTCTCCGTTCCTTCCTGGCCCCCCCTTGGCGCCCACACACCCACAAGAAGACGACAAAAACAGAACTTGAGAAAACGGAGGAGCAGAAAAAGCAGGGGAACAATTTTCACGATCATTTCCCCCCGAAAAAGGTCAAGAATTGTTGTATGATTGTATCCATAGTGTGCACATATGCCTCTGTACCTGGGCTCATTCTCGCCAATGCCTCTGTTAGAAAGTACCTGGGCGTCAACCCGTCTTGGTACGGATCACGCACATGCTCGTCTTCACGTACAGGTGGATTCTTACAGAGCCATCGGCGCACTCGAATAAGATAGAGTCACAGGCATTCCTCTTCTTCTTCTTGGTCTTCTTTTTTTTGGCTTTTGTATTCCTTCTAATCGCCCCCATTCCCCCTCCCCCTCCCCCCCGTTCC
>BFEA01000557.1:454855-476165 GCA_003427395.1 Chara braunii | reverse complement strand
TTGAACTAACCGGCCCTTGGTTTATTCAGATTTTTTTTCTTTTTTTATTTTTAATTCATGCATCTTAGTTCCATCTGGATTCGAATTCAGTGAATTGAACCAAGTACTCATCAAGCTACCTTGCATACATCGATGAACATTCACATGAGAGATCACACGTGAGAAGCCAAACCGAGATACCATCAAGTTCATCAACACAAGAAGTTGTCGTCTTCAAAATTATTATCAATATAGTAATATACAAGAATGTTTGCCCGAGTAGCACTGCTGCGCACACACACCAAACGAATCTCAGGTTCTCAACCGTATAGCGGCTATGGTGCAAGGGACCTGACTGTCAACACTTGCCAGAGTGTACACAATGCATGCCACTTCACCATTCACACAGATTATGAGTCCACACACAACGCAGAATGGGGATGAGATGAGAACCAAATCGCGCAGCTCATATTATCTCAAATACATTATACAAGAGTATATCGAGATCCAAAGTTCAGTGCCCAACATTATCACGAGTATCCTCCCTCCGTCCTATGAATGGGGCCTGGCTCAGCCAGTGCCACCATCAGAACTGAAGTACAGCGCACAACAGGTAAGTATCCACCATAGCCAGACCCTTCCCCACTCTCTCTCTTCTTACTCAGATCCCAATCTTGGTCCTCTTGTCCCATCATACATGTACACTCCTACCACGAAGATCTACTTTGAATGCTACTCACTGTAGACTAAACAACTAACCCACTAACTATGCTATCTGGCTGGTGCAGCTATGGCTGCCTCTTGCAAGCCAGCGCCCAGCTCCTTCTTCCCTCCAGCGCTAACCCAGCCAGCCAGCGCACAAGTGCATGCAGCACTTCCACGCTGATAATGCCAATGGGGATCTGCTGTCAAGGGAGGCTGGCCTATTGCTTTATACTGCTGGCCTCCCCTGGCGAGGTCTGCATTGGTCTGTATTGGCACTTTGGGCCTCCTTCAGTCCCAGACCCATGCATATGTGTGTGTCCCAGWATTTTCCCCTCAAGGTCTGCTGCTGCTGCGGCCATCTGGCCTGGATTTCGGACTGGGTGTCTGAATGTAGACCCCCTATTAGACTTAGACAGAACTGGGAACCTGCCCTTTGACTTCCTTTTGGACAGACACACTCTACAGGAACAGACACTTATACTGCACGAACAGACACACATACTGCACGTACAGACACACCCCTTGCCTGGACAGACATGACCTACACACCTTCTGGACAAACAGATGTGGCCCCCAATACTGCAACTGTTCGTTCAGGGGCACAGCTGTGACCTTTGACATTGGCTTTTGTTCTAGTTAGGATGTGTCTTTTGACCCAGAGAACATGTCCTTTGATCTGCTTTCATGAGTGGGGCCCTGGCGGGTGACCCCTCTATGCTGCATTTGCCGAACAGGGTCTGAATCGGGTAAAGGCCCTTTTACTCTCGCCGGACTAGTTTCGAAGTCCTCTGAGAATAACCTATAACACTTATTCCTCTTTTAGCTCTTTCGTAAGCCGATACAATATGAGGTGCAGACTCTAGCAAATTTTTTCTTGTAAACCAGCGATCTTCACTTGGATCTTGATAAGCGAATCTTACCTTATATTGTCGCTGTGGTCTGCCTCTACGTCCAGTTTGGAAAGTGCTTTCAGCAACAATCTTATCCACATCATATTTCCCATCCATACCAGGGGGTATCGCTGATCTGCGACTGGGAAACAACTCATTTGTCAAGCAAGGTAGAAGCTTTGAGGCGTGGAATACTGGATACGTATGTCGATGTAGAGGAATCTCTATAACATAAGAAGGCCCATCTACATTGCCAACCACATCTAGAACTTGCCAAGGTCCTCTGTAGGCGGGTAGTAACTTCTGAGAGATGTTGTCCTCAGGAACAAACTCTTTAGACTTGACCCACACCAAATCACCTACAGCGAACTGTGAAGGTCTTCTGTGTTTATTTGCCTGCTCAATCATCTGATGTTGTGCTTTAACAATATTTTCTTTTACCTTTTCAATGTCTTTCTGATACTGAATTGCAAATTCACTAGTTCCTAGTGGAAGCTTATGTACTTGATCCGGGTTTAACCGATCAATAGGTCTGCGAGGACGCCATCCCAGATGCAACTCCATCGGAGTTTTGCATGTAGATATATGAACAAAGTTATTGTAAGTGCTAGCAACTTTGGGCAAATGTTCGTCCCAGTCAATCTGGTCAGGACAAATATACATGCGCAGCGTTTGCTGCAAAATCTTGTTCATTTACTCAGTCTGTCCGTTAGTCTCAAGATGTCTGCCTGAAGACATAGTCAACTTAGACCCATAAACATTCATTAGTTGCTGCCATTGTTCACTTGTGAACCTTGTGTCTCTGTCACTCACAATTGTCAAGGGATGTCCATAGTCTTTCACCCAATGGTTAAAGAACTCCCGGATTACTAGTTCCGTTTTTGCTTCCGCTGGTAAAGCTACGAAGACAGCATACTTGCTAAATCTGTCGACGATTACCATTACTTGCGTTGTTTCATTCCTGCTTTTTATCTTGGTGTCCATAAAGTCAATGGACACAGAGTCTCCTGGACCTGTTGGAATAGGCAAAGGCTTAAGTAGACCAAGGGGAGGCTGTGTGGTGCTCTTATTTCTTTGGCACACTTGACAACCCTGCACATATGCAATGCAGTCGGGTTTCATGCGAGGCCAGGTGTAGGAACGTAAAAGGGTTGAGTAAGTCTTTCTCCACCCAAAATGACCCTCGGTGTCGTGACATTCCCCTAAGATCAAACTCTTGATCTCTTCTACATTCGGAATACAAAGCCTGTCATGCACATCAGTCCTTACAAACAACAGTCCTTGCGTGTATGCAAGGTGGAGCTCGATGAGTACTTGGTTCAATTCACTGAATTCGAATCCGGATAATTTTTGGAGACGACAACTTCTTGTGTTGATCGTATCTCGGTTTGGCTTCTCAGGTGTGATCTCTCATGTGAATGTTCATCGATGTATGCAAGGTGGAGCTTGATGAGTACTTGGTTCAATTCACTGAATTCGAATCCGGATGGAATTAAGATGCATAAATTAAAAGCCAAAAAAAAAAACTGAATAAACCAAGGGCCGGTTAGTTCAACAATGATATCTCAACAAGGCCATCACTTTCTCCGAAAAAATAAACTAAAAAAAAGGAATGTCCCAGGAAAGTCCGGAAGGTAGTGTGAGTTTTGGGGGATAGTCTCTTGGTGGACCAGCGGAGGACCACCTGTGCTGTCATCCACCATGGATGACTATCCCATGCAGGGAATTCTGGCCCTCTCTGTTCTGTTGGGCCCTCTCTTCAGGGTCTTCTTTCCACTGGGCTTTGGCCGGGTATGCTCCTCCCGTATGATGATGCGGTCTGGGGGTATAAAGCCAGGGCTCACACCTGCAGAACAGGCAGAGATCGATCCCCGGCAGGCAGATAAGAAAAAGGAGAAAGAAGAATGAAAGAAAAAGAAAGAAGAGGAGATGAAAAAGAAGACGCAAATAGAGGAAGAAGATTTGAAGAGGAAGCTGAAAGAGGAGATGGAAAAAGAGTTGGAAGAAGAATTGAGTCATATAGAAGAAGATAAAGAGGAAAATGAGGATGAAGGAGAGAAACTGCAAAGGCGCCGCAAAGATGTGCCTGAAAGCAGCCGCGCTGGAGGGAAAAGCAGCCGCGCTGGAGGGAAAAGAGTGCAGGTTGGGCCGCTGGACTGGTATGATCAATATTCATACACCAGCAACGAGGTGCAAGAATCAGCAGAAGAAAGGGATGTGTTCATTGCAAAGTTGGCATCCATTGAGGATCAGAGGGAGAAGGACTTGCTATTGCAAGAAAAAAGGGCCGAGTTGCATAATAAGATGCTTGCAGCGAAAAGGCAAGAGCTAGATGCAAAAAAAAGGCTGCAAGAAGAGGGGGAGCGGTTGCAGAAAGAGATACAGGAACAAAAGAAAAAACAAACCGCCACAGAAGAAAAACTCGCTCTCCTAACAGAAACAGTCCTCCATACGAAAGAGGAGGTTGCAGCAATAAACAAGACCCTGTAGAAAATCGAAACGCATCAGTACGAATTCGAGGGAGTTTGGAATGCATTTTTGCAGAAGTCAGCACAGGATGTCGACAAACATATCCAGTCCTACATAGTTAAACTAGATGAACACATCAATGAAACCTTCACTCCGGAAGTTATTGAGAAGATAGTCCGAGGCAGCGGCGGAGGAGGAGGTGGAGATGGAGACGGAGATGGGGGAGATGGAGATAAGAAAAAGAAGGGAGTGCAGCGAGAAGAAGAGTCAGGGGATGTGAGAAAGATAAAGCTAAAACTTCCATGGACATATAATGGGAAGAAGGAAGAAAGTGTGTTGCATTGGATTGCAGCCGTCGAGTCCTATTTCTATGGACAGCGAATCCCTTATTGGGACCGGGTGCTGATGGCAAGTTCCTGCATGGGAGGAGATGCCATGAGTTTCGCAATCTCCCTGCAAAAGGAAGCGGGTTGCAGATCCATGGTAGAATTCTCTCAGCAAACCCGCATTGAAGAATTCCTCAAAGCCGTCAGATAATGGTTTGAGGATAAGAACTTGGCCATGAGGACTTAGATGCTGGTCCTAAGCCTTCCAGATAGGAAGTGGAAGAGCACCTCCGCACTCAAAGCCACAATGGACGAGCTGCTGCAATGCAACGAACATGGATTGACCCCAGCTCATATATTAAACAGTTTTGCTCGTGTACTACCCGACCCCCTTCGTACTCAGTTGTATCCCCGTACTAAAGAAGAGGGGATGACCTACGAGAAGTTCAGCAAGATCACCATAGATCATGCTGGCTTCTTGGCTGAGGCCAACTACTGCCACTATTGGAAAGATCTGCAAGCAGGTAAGAGATGGCAAAACCGCACGATCTCAAGGTCTATACCTGGGAAAGACAGCCTCCTTCTGACCTTTGAAGAAGGAGGTGTCGAAACACTTTCTTGGGACCAAGTAGACTATAGTCTTGAGGAAGGACCCAACGGTCTGGTAGCTCAGGAGGGGAGCTACGCAGCCGTTGTAGCCGGAGGGGAGGGCGCCAAGGAAGAGGTCATGGCCGAGGAAGAGTAGGCCGCGGACGTGGTGGAAGACAACCCGATACCCAAAGGGGTGGTGGCGAAGGTAGCTACTACGCGGGTGGAAGGGGTAATGGTCCCTCGCAAGGTGGCCGTGGTTTCAATTCTGCCTGGGGAAGAGGAAGAGGCACTTGGTACAACAATTGGGACAAGCCATACCCACCTCATCCAGGTCTACCCGAAGGGGAACCTTGGAAGAAGTTGGGGATCACAAAAAAAGTTTGGCGGGAAAGGAAAGCTGCCAACCAGTGCCTTAAATGTGGAGACCCCGACCACATTGTCCCTTATTGCCCTGACTACAAGATGGCAAAAGGGAACAGCCAGTAGAGGTCTCAATTGCCTCTACAAGGACTTCGCGTGTTGAAAAAAAGAAATCCTCCCATTCAAAGGTCTCATTGGCAGAAACTGAAGGGGTAGACAGTCCCCATCTAGTGCACTGTCCAGAGGTGGCAAGCGTATGCATCTCTCTAGATGGATCCCTCGCTGGCATGGGTGATGAGTTGGCCGCTCGTCGCCAGGCCTGGACTGAAATGAAGAAACGTAAAGGACAACTAATAATTGCAGATCTTGAAGTCAATAAAGTAAGAGTAGGAGGAATGATAGATAGCGGGTCTACACGCAGTTATATTAGTATGAAAGGCTTGCAGAAACTGCGTCTCGGGCTTAAGTCAAAGCAATTGGATGACCCCGTGGTAAGTAAATTAGCTAATAGCACGGTAACTGTGATGGATAGATATGTTGAAGGGGTTAAGATATACTTCCGGCTCGAAGCAAAGGGGAAGGTGGAACGTGTTCTCCACTCTCTGACTCTCTTGGTGGAAGATAATCTTCCTTTTAACATTCTTTTAGGTATGGATTGGGGGGAAGTTGCAAATGCGGACATTAAAATGAGGGATCATGAGTGTTGGCTCCCTAGTCCGCAAGGTGGAAAGAAAAGAATCCGCCTATTCCATGAATCAGGTAAGGAAAGCAACTTAGCTCATTGTTGTATGAGTGCCCCCGCGTTCGCCCGCCATGTGAAGAAATATAATTTGTATGACCAAGTTTTTATTGCATTTGTGCGTCCGGTAAAAGAGGGTGAAGCTAAAAAAGAGGCCAAGTCCCCAGAAGTTGAGAAAATTCTGAAAGAGTTCGCAGATGTGGCAAAGGCCCCAAGCGGTGTAGTTGAGAGACCAATTAAACACCGTATTGATATCATTCCAGGAAGCCAAATTCCTAAGGGGCCTATATATAGAATGTCACCTAAAGAGTTAGACGAGCTGCGAACCCGGCTTGATGAAATGCTGGAAAAAGGATGGATAAGGCTTAGCTCATCACCCTATGGTGCGCCTGTGCTATTTGTGTCAAAGAAAGATGGTACGGTGCGCATGTGTATAGATTACAGAAGGTTAAATGATATAACAGTCAAAAATGCTGAGTCACTACCGCGAATAGACGACTTATTGGATTGGGTGCAGGGTTGTAAATATTTCACAAAGATTGATTTAAAATTTGGCTACCATCAGATTGAGGTAGAGCCAGAAGACCAACACAAGACTGCCTTTCGAACAAGGTATGGGCACTATGAGCTCATTGTTTTGCCCTTTGGTCTTACGAATGCCCCTGCAACTTTCCAAAGAACTATGAATGAACATTTTCGTGAATGGCTTGATAAATTTGTCGTTATATATCTCGATGATATTTTGATTTTCAGTAAAGATTTAAAGGAATGTTGCGAGCACCTTCGACTTGTGCTAAATAAATTGCGTGAGGCAAAGTTGAAACTGAACCCAAAGAAGTGCGAATGGGCTAAGCGTCAAGTTTTGTATCTAGAGCATGTACTTGATGGTGATGGAATCAAACCGGAAGACACAAATACGCGATTGGCCTAACACCCGCACTTTGACTGAGTTGCGGTCGTTCCTTGGGCTAGCCAATTATTATCGAAAGTTTGTAAGACACTTCACGATAATTGTTGCGCCCCTTCGAAGGTTGCTTAAAAAAGAAACAATCTGGAAACGGGATTCAGACTGTACGACTTCGTTTAAACGCTTAAAGAAATGTCTGATTAACTATCCGGTTTTGAAAGTTGTTGATCCTTCGCTGCCCTTTGTCGTCACAACCGACGCCAGTCAGTACAGGATAGGTGTTGTACTCCAACAGGATGATGGAAATGGATACAGACCTGTGGAGTTCATGTCCCGACGACTGCCTAACGATAAGGTCGCCGCTTCCACGTATGAGAGGGAGTTGTTTGTTCTAAGAGAAGCCCTTGATCATTGGCGACACTATCTCCTAGGAAGGCACTTCAAAATGTACTCAGATCATGAGACACTTCGCTGGCTTAAGACACAGGCCCGAATGATACCTAAGCTGACTAGGTGGGCCGCGGAGATCGATCAATATGATTTTCAGTTGAAGCCAGTTAAGCATAAGTATAATGTTGTCGTCGACGCATTAAGTCGAAGATCAGATTTCTTTGGTGCCATTGTAACATACTTGGACGTGGGCACCGATTCACAAGAAAAAATTAGGAATGTGTATTCCATTGATCCTGTCATGGTGCTATGATTAAACATGTACAAGAAGCGCCAGCAGAGTTTCCTACATTCACATGAGAAGCCAAACCGAGATATGATCAACACAAAGAAGTTATCGTCTCCAAAATTCTTATCAATATAGTAATATACAAGAATGTTTGCCTCCAGCGGCTCTGCCGCGCACACCCACCCAACAAATCTCAACCAGATGGCGGCTATGGCTTCTCCCTTCTCTCTCTCTCTCTCTCTCTCTCTCTCTCTCTCTCTCTCTCTCTCTCTCTCTCTCTCTCTCTCTCCCTCCTAGATCGTCACCGTGGATACACCCACGCGAAAAGCTACCACCTTGGGGGCTATGGCCGCCCTCCTCGTGCGCTACCTCTAACCTAGCTATGGAGTAACATGCTAGCACCTCTCTTCTTCAGGCGCGGAGTGCTCAAGTTGCCTCAACTCACAAGCAGCAGCAGTGCTTTCACATCTTGCAAAATGAACAAGTGATGAGCCGCTGCACTGTAGCAGCGATATATAGGACTTGACTTGGCTTGGCCTGCTGGAGACCGGTACTGGTCGGCTGCGGCCTGTCTGCTGCAAGTACCTTCCGGACTTTCCTGGGACATGCTGCAAAATTGGACTTGGGACTGTTGGTCTGGACTGGACTTCCCTAGACTTTTCTTGTCGGGTACCATACGGACTTCTACCGACATACGACTTTTCGGTACCGAGGCCTACTGACCTACGACACTTCAGCCTACTGACCCTCCGGCCTATCCTACCATTGCAGCCTGGGACTGGGACAGTTCAGGACTCTGGGACCAGAACTGGGTGTCTGCAGCTTAAATCCTTTCACTCCCGCCGGCCTAATTCCGAGATCCTCCGAGAAAAATCTCATCTTTATCGGTCTTAGACGTTCATTTCCCTCAGGGCTCTCTCATAAAAGGAGAATGTGAGGGGCTGTCTGTATTAGTTCTTCCCTGGGGAACCAGAGATCTTCGCTGGGTACCTGATAGGCAAATCTAACCTTGTACTGCCTCTGTGGTCTCCCTCTGTGGCCTGTACGGAAGATATCTTCGGCCACTATTCTATCGCCATCATAACCTCCATCCATGTCTGGTGGGATCATGGAATAACGAAAGGGAAACTGGTCGTTCGTGACACAGGGTAGCAACTTAGACGCGTGGAATACGGGGTATGTGTGCAGGCGGGGTGGAATCTTGATAGTGTAGGACGGACCAGCTGTCTCTCCCTTGACGTCTAGCACTTGCCATGGTCCCCTATACACAGGTAACAGTTTCTGCGAGATCCCTTCTTCCAGAACAAACTCCTTAGACTTACCCAAACTAAGTCACCTACGGCGAATTGCGAAGGTCATCGGTGCTTGTTGGCCTGTTCAATCTGATGCTGGGCCTTAAGGATGTTCTTTTTCGCCTGCTCTAAGTGTTTCTCGTATTGAATGGCAAATTCCCTTGTTCTGGGTGGCGATCTTCGAATCTGGTCCGGATTCAGGCGGTCCATCCGACGCCGAGGCTGCCAACCCTTTTCCAGTTCATTCAGGGTGCGTGCAGTAGACAAGTGCACCGAGTTGTTATATGCAGACTGCACTTTGGGAAGATGCTCATCCCAATCGATCTGGTCGGGTCTAATGTACATGCGCAGCACTTGTTGGAGCGGTTTGTTGATCTGCTCTGTTTGGCCGTTAGTCTCTGGGTGTCTATCTGATGACATGGTCAACTTTGACCCATAAACTTTCATCAGTTGCTGCCAGCGGTCGCCTGTGAATTTACTATCCCTATCACTAACAATAGTCAGTGGGTGTCTGTAATCTTTCACCCAGTGATTGAAGAATTCTCTAATCACTAACTTGGTCTTTGCCTCAGCGGGCAGTGGTGTTATGATCATGGCCAATTTCGAAGTACACATTCATCAGAAAGTACAATGATGTCCACTTGCAAAAAGAATGACTGAACTTGAAGGTATCACTTGAGGTCCACCATACCCATGGCCACCCGTCTTCCTTCTTCCTCATAGGCCGAGGCTGTGGCGGACTAGAAGGGCATCGCCGTGCTGTCCAAAGGACAACACAAAACAGCTATGGCTGCTCTAGCTCGGGCCACCATGCCCGACTCTGCCTCGAAGCTTCTTGGTGTAGCTCTGCCCCAACTGGGCCTTCCTGCTGCAGCGTCCACCAAGGTGATGAAGATGGAAACCACCATAGCCAGGTAAGTACCTCTGGCGCTCCCCTTCCTAGTCCTGGTCTTTTCCTCCTCCATGTCCTTGCTCCTTTCCCGGCAGCGCAGCTCCAGCCAGGGCTCCAACCAGTGTGTGGTCAAACTTGCAAACCGATAGTGAGGAGGAGCAACTGGCTCCTCTTGGAGATATAGCGGCCTGCTTGCCTCTTGGCGAGTGACTTCCTCGGCCGCGTAGCCTCCAACCAACTGGTACCCTCCCCCCTTTCGGAGGGAAAAGACTCTGATATTGCCCGTACAGGCCCTAGACTCAGACTGGTTGGACTGGTACCCGCCTAGACCTAGCCTACAACTACTGGGCCTCTGAAAATGCCAACTTTTGTCTTCTTCTGCTCGGCCTAGAGTACTCGGCACATCTATCTCTACCTGGTGTGGTACCGGCCTACCTGGTACTTGATTGTTTTCCGCTGCTTCAAGTGTCCCGGGCCTCTTTCCCCGCCACTTGAGTGTTTTCCCCGCTGCAATCCTCAATATCACGGCCACAGGTAAGTACCGGCCCTTCCGGCCCACTGACGAACAAGTGCCCTTGCCGGTCACACACGCACTCAAGCCGACAAGCACTCAGACAGGCATGCAGACCAGCACGTGTGCACACACACAGATTTAGAGAACTCAGTAACAAGCAGGAAACTCAGCAAGGCATTCATTCCATGAGCAAAACTCAGAAATCAGCTGTATGTCTCAGTGGTCAGGTAATTACAGCGGAATAAAAACAGCAAATTTACTAAACCTATCTACAACCACCATAACTTGACTCTTCCCATTTCTGCTTTTTACCTTTGTATCCATAAAATCAATAGATGCGGAGTTGTTGGGACCGGACTGGACAGGTAGTGGTTTTAACAGACCTGCATGGAACTTTTGTTCCGCTGGCAGACTTGACATCCTTGGATGTAGGCAATGCGATCATGTTTCATGCCGGCCCAGTTGTGGGACTGAAAAAGGTTAGCATAAGTCTTCCTTCAGCCGAAGTGGCCGTCAGTGTCGTGGCATTCCCCCAAGATTGTACTCTTGACAGTCTCATCATTCAGAATGCAGTCTGTCAAACCTGTCAGTCTTGTCAAATAACAGTCCGTCAGTCACCCTTGTATGTACACAAAGACGTGAGATATACTGATTACTCAGTAAGTTATACACCACTTCAATCTATCTTTTCGAGAAGGATAATCAACTCCACAAATGTCGCGGTTGGATAAATAAAATAAGTCGTGTCCATCTCACTGCGGACTACTGCAGTGTCCTCATGGCAACACATACCCAATAAAAGCTGTTACAATCATTAATAATAAAGTGATCACTCTGCGAGGAATGAGCC
This sequence comes from Chara braunii, assembly GCA_003427395.1. Taxonomy (NCBI): domain Eukaryota; kingdom Viridiplantae; phylum Streptophyta; class Charophyceae; order Charales; family Characeae; genus Chara; species Chara braunii. The sequence goes on along the minus strand of BFEA01000557.1, from coordinate 464,972 downwards.
CTCGCAGGGCCCTTGTCAGATATGCAAGTGTCCTGGGATGTGGCCCCCAGCAAGCGTCGTGCCCGCCCTAAGTGAAGGCGGGCCTGAATATCCACGTGAGGCCTCTGTTCGACATTTTTCCATATGCGGGGTATCAGACAGTTGCAGCACGTCAGTTGGTCACAAAGCAAGGTGAGCCTTTCCTGGCTCTATCCTGAAGCAACAGCTGCGCTGCACAGTTGAGCCGAGGGCCTGAGGTGGTTGTGCCCTGGGCACACGTAGTGTGAGGCCGACACATCACACAGTGGCCGGGGACGAACGAAATGCAGCATTGTCAACACACAACCTCCACGAGCCAATGAGTATGTGGGAAACACTTTGGAGCCTGGTCGGCTGCTGCATGGACATGCCAAACTGTAAGGAGCCCAGGCCTGTAACAGCAGAGGTGGGCTTGGGCGCAGACACTGGGGCCTGACTGGAAGCTACTGAAACATCTCCAGCCAGGCCCGCGCAGGCAGACACAGGCTGCACTTTTTCCATAAAGGAAAGTGCTCCACCCAGGGTCAGGTATTCTGGCCTTGGTGGGCAATGAGGCCACGCTGCAGCACTCACACACGAGCAGCTGCATTATCGCTGTGGGTCAGACATGCACACGGGCGCTGAGCTGACAGGGGCGCACGGCGGCCATAGCCGGGCTGGGCACAGGCAGGTGATGGGGATGGTGGTCTCGGGTAGGAGGTGCATGCAGAGGAGAGACAGGGTATGATGAGGGGAGAAGAGAGAACGTATGTGGCATACTGATACCACATGGGCCCCAGTTAGGGCCCGGTTCTGTAGCAGTCACGATTCAGGCCTAGTTACCGGGTCACTACGGGCCCAGTTCAGGTCCCGTCGGTTCAGTTTAGGGTCTGGTAGGCCTCGTTTAGACGCCACCAGACCCAACGGCTAGTTCGTTTAGGCCAGGTACCGGTTCATTAGTAGGCCCAGCCGGTGGTGCAGTTTGGCGCCCATTTTCAGATTCGGAAATCGGATCTGAACCGTTGGGCCTGATCAACGGTCCAGATCCGAAGGACCTCAGTAGGACTGAGGCCAACCCAGCACTATATCAGCTGGGTACCAGCCTCAGTCGGTAGGTTAGAAGAGATAGGACGTTAGTCTTCAGGATTAGCGCAGCATTGCAGTGTTAGCAGGATTAGCGCAGCGCAGCGAGGAGGAACCAGCGCAGTGGCCCCTGCCGCGCCATAGCTACCGGCAGCGCAGCCCAGCGCTGCCGGTAGCTATGGCGAGGAGAAGGCGAGTACAACGGCGAGAAGGAACCAGCGCCGCGCAGCGAGGAGGAACCAGCGCCGCGCATCGAGGAGGAACCAGCGCAGCGGCCCCTACCGCGCCATAACTACCGGATCAGGTACCGGGGAGGAAGGCCTTGCCTTTTCTCCCTCTGTTTCCTCCACCACTCTCTCTGTCTCTCTCTCTCTCCTCCTACCTTCTCAGTCTAAGTCTACTCCTGGGTTCTCCTACGGGACTACTACAAGTATGAAGGATGGTTACGAATTCTGATGACATTGGAGACACCGACACTAGGACTATAGGTTGAGGACTACCCATGGGATCTGATTTCATCTTCCTCTGGATATGTACTTGACATTGTGAGATCGATATCTGAGACATTGTGAGACAGTGTTCGCGACATTTCGGATTTTCACTCCCTCTGACATTTCAAGATACTATCTTTGATGTCATCTTCCCTCTCCTCCTCCCTTCGTCTTTCTCCTCCCTCCATTCGTATGTGGATGATCTCAGACCTTGGCCTGTCGTCTATGCCTAAGGCCAGGGCTTTCACACCCCTGATGTATGATTGAGAGTGTTCGATTGCAGTCTGAGTCAGGTCAGAGTCAGTCCATGTATCTCAAGTCTTCCGATGTATTGTATTAACTTTGCATTATTTGGTCGGTTCTGGGAATCTGCGCCCTACTTATGACTGTGTTTCACGAGTATGCAACAATGTACCTGGTGTATGCTGGCGGTCGGCATTGGTGATGACGTCACGTACATTGGTCTTCAACTTCGATGTGATCCAGTCGCATGAACGTAGATTGGATAGATAGGCTGAGTAGTGTAGGCGGGGCACTGGGCGCCAGACAGTAGGAGCGACATTGGATTCAGTGCTGGTGTGGCCATAGAGTGTTGGCATCAGTACTCGAGTTCATTGTACTGCTCTTATTTGGGCTTTTTGAACCGCCATGCACAACAAAACGGTTGCTGCCTTTGAACCGTCTGCCGCCCATGGGCTTTTTGCTGCGCGTTGTGGTGACGAGGTCTACAGCCTCAAGACTGACTATGTCCTTCATCAAGGTGAACCAGTCAGTGTAACCAATGAAGTCCCTGCCCAGGCGATTAGTAAAGTTGGTGGGAACCGCACCTTTGACCACATCCAAGCAAGATTGCGCCGTCAGTTCCAATCCAGGTGTAGCAAACATCTTGCTAAGATAGGTCTGCAGACTTTTCATGGAGCCTGTCCACTTGCTGCGCTTGATTTTGTTAAGCTGAATTCTTGCCCTTGCTGCAGCATGTGGATCCAAGCATTGCGATATAAGGAGTTCCTCGAGGGAGGCAACCGGGGTGGTCTTAGGCCACCTTGTTAGTTCAATTTTAGGAATGCCAGCTCGCGTAGCTTGGACCTCTAAGAAGCCCCGCACGATCGGCTCGACATTCATTCCCATGATCACGGACTGGGTCTCAGGTTGAGTCCCCAACACCTCAAAGTATGCCCTCATGGAATTGATCCAGGATTCGATGTCTTCTTTGCCGTCGTACTTAGACGGTATTTGAACCGCCTTTCCGTCCACGTAGGGACCGATGTGGCTGGGACCAGCACCTGTTGGTTCCAATCTTGGGGCTGCAGCAGTTGCAGAATTTCTAGCCTCGTTGCTTGTGACAGCGACAGCGGAATCTGCGCCTGTTGCAGGTCCCGAGGGGGTTGCCATCACATTCAAGGAAGAAGATACAGTAAGAGAGGTAGAGGTAGTTTCAATTGCAGGTTTAGGTCCAGGGGGTAGAGGAAGAGGATTGGCCACTTGGGCTTGTCGCAGCTCAGCCACCTTCTTCGTCAGTTCATGGTACTTGCGGGTCATATTAGTCAGATCATCCTGACGTGTTCGCAACTTTGCGAAGACTTCAACGATTTGAGTGGTATGATCTTCAAGATTCCTGACTTGAACAAGGGCGGTGAGTAGAGACTGCAACTGTTCCCCACACTGCTCTTCAGTCAGTGAGGGAACAATCTCTAGATGGCCACCTGCCTTTTCAACAAGGTCTTCTTCCTCTCCTTTTCTGCCTCCTCTTCCCTTTTGGTTACACTGTATAGGAGTGCTTGTAGATATGGTTCTTCGGCATCACTGGCTGCATCTAACAAGGCCCGCCATTGCACTGAAGTTAGCTGAGCCATTTTTGGACCGTTAGTATTGATAGGTTGGTCAGAGAGTCGCCAGTCAGCAAAAGAATCAATTGGACTCTCAAGAGGTTCACTGCCCCTTTCACTTGGACGAACACTCCTTTTCCCAGTCCTTGCCCACTTCAGACGGTCACTTTCCCTCTCTCCCTTTTCTCTCTCCCTCCTCTCTCTCTCTTCTTTCTGGTTGTGAGTCTCCACGGGCATTGGAAATGGACTCAGAGAAACAGACTGAAAAGCTCAGAGAGGAGAAGGTAGAACTCCTAGCCGGAGCGACATTTCATTTGGAAGTAGAGAGCAGCAAACCAAAGAAAAACAAAACAATTTCAAACGAGAGGTCTGATCCAGCGACCCAGTCTGATCAGACTGAATACGAGGTCCTCTTGAGTCCAGTCTGACCAGCTCCGTGACCGTACAACAAATCAGACAACGAGTGACTAAATGCAACAATGGAGAATTGAGTGGTGTACAGGGTGCGAGTCAAGCCACGGACAGTGCAATCAGAAGATATGTGAAACGTCTCAGCCAAGATCCCCTCGGCAGTGGGTGTCCTAATCCAAGAAGAATGAACTCCGTAGCTCTTCTTATTTGGGCCTGGTCCCGCTGGGTCCCAAGGGTCCCAGGGGTCCCAGGGGTCCCATGTAGGTCGCAACCAGGTCCCAACCAAGAGGAGTTACACATGGACTTAGTTCAGTCTCTACTGCATTGAAAAACGAAATTTCAACTTCTGGCAGAACCTACAGACTACAACCGTTCAGAGATGAAAAGACAAAGCACTCTAGAAAGACTCGGCATTTAGGTCAAGATACTTCATTCTCCATCCATAGCTACTGGCATGCCTCCCAACCAACTGAATCTTGGTTGGAAGACCCGTTCCGCCCTTGATTTCCCACTACCTGAAAAACAGACTACTGCAGCACCCGGTAGCATAGAATTTGCTGTCACATACGAACAGATGTTGCAGCAGGCCGTTGAGCACATGGGGAAATCTTAGGATGCTATGATTGCATCTGAGAATAAACACAGACGACCTTATAACTTAGAAGTAGGGAAAAGGGTCTGGGCAAAGTCATCCGAACTGGGACAGGAACTAGGAATATCTAGGAAACTAACGCCACAATATTTTGGTCCCTGGGAGGTCCTGGACGTAGTGGGGGAACAGTTGGATGGACCTTCTTATGTGATTCGCGTCCCACCTCATCTACGAACACACCCTGTTTTTCACGCATCCAAACTGGCACAAACTGTACAGTTTCCTTCCAGACGATCAATGCTGCCCCCAACCATGGATGGTGAAGTGGACATCAACCAGATCGTGGGGCATTGTCTGATGCCTGTTCCTCGACCACCGGGCAGAGGCCGCCTTCCTAAGTCAAAAATGCAACACCGGGTCAGATTCAGACATCATCTGGACCCCAGCGAAGATTGGTGGTTCACCAGAGAAGAACTCGTGAGATCTGCACCTTATGTCATTGCAGGCTACGAAAGAGATCTCAAAGGGAAGATGCCTGCAGAATAGAAGACTTCTCAGAGGACTATCGAAGTACAGGAGGAGGGAATGCGAGGATCTGGATCCTCGGCAGGCCTAAGGCCCCCCCGCAGCAAATGTGCCCGCCCTAAGTGAAGGCGGGCCAAACAAATTACGAGAGGCCCTTGCTGTCAATTTCGTATTTGGGGTCCAGGCAGTTTCGTCGCGCCAGTTGGTTGAAGGAAAACGCAGGCCGAGCAGCATGGAAATTCCCAGGCCTTCTAGGCCTTTCCAAAAGCACAGGCCCTGGGCGAGATTCGCAGCCTCATACACAGACAGTTGGAAGGCCCAACCGAATGAGGCCCAGTAGCTGCACCAGAGGTGCAGCATCCTGGGGCCTACCGGAAGCTTCTGGGCCCAGGCCAGTCCAGACAAGCTGCCGAATGAGGCAGGCTCTTTCCATATAGGAAAGAGCTCGCTGCCTGGCCAGGCATTCAGGCGCTGGCATGCTGGCGGCAGCACTGCTGGAGCTGAAGCTCGTGGGCTGCTGCTAGCCCTGAGCGGCGAGGTGCAGGCACGTGCGGTCGTGCAGGGAACAGGGCGCTGCTGAGGGCAGCGCCATAGCCCAGCCGCCATAGCTGGCAGGGCTTGAATGTACAGTGAGGTGCAGGGGTGGTCTTCGGGTGTACAACAAAGGGAGACGTGGGAGAGAGTCAAGGGGGAGAGAGAAGGATGATGATGATGATGATGTGAGGGCACGTACCTGGTATTGGCGATGGTTCTGCATGGGCGACATCTTCAAGTACTTCGGGTGCTGCTGATGTCAACAGTTGCATTGTCAATTAGCTGGCAGGGCTTGGATGTACAGTGAGGCGCAGGGGTGGTCTTCGGGTGTACAACAAAGGGAGACGTGGGAGAGAGTCAAGGGGGAGAGAAAAGGATGATGATGATGATGTGAGGGCACATACCTGGTATTGGCGATGGTTCTGCATGGGGGACATCTTCAAGTACTTTGGGTGCTGCTGATGTCAACAGTTGCATTGTCAATTAGTAGGCTAGTAGTAGCTGTGTAGGGAGTAGGCTGGGCGCCGAGCGCCAAGTAGGGAGATAGAGACTGGATGCATATGTTGGTGGTGGCGAGAGCAAGCTCTCATTGACATTGACTTTCAGTGCTACGATTCTCCATTGGTGTTATATCGGTGCAATGCTGCTTTCTGAACACTGTGATACGATCTGACTTTCAATGTGATTGTGCAATCTGAATATTGTCATCTCGCTTCTGTCCATTTTCCTTGCAGTTGAAAGTCCAACAAGAAATTGCAAGGAATATAAGTGTGAACGATATACAGAAAACCAAGTTGCGAAATCACACAGATGTCCAGGTAGTTGTGTCCAAGCAGAGAGTACAAAATGCACCGAGAAACCATCCATATAGAGCAATACAATGAAGTAATGAGCCAATGTTCAAGCCCGTAGGCCACACCAACACAGTATCCAAAGTCGCTCCTCTCTGTCTGGCGGCCAGCACCCAACTATCCTACCTACAGCTGGTTCACGCAACAGGATCACTTCGACTCTCGAAGACCAATGCACATGACTGTCAACACCATAGCCGACCTCTCTTCATGTACCAGGTACGTATCGCGTCACCCTCAGTCAGACCTTGATTACCCCACACTTGCCTCCTTCCCTGAAGATCACCGGATCGCCCGCATTACCCCCTGGCGCCCAGCAGCCCGGCTATGGCTGCCTGCGCCCCGCTGCCCTGCAGCGCCCCACTTCACCGCTATGCGCCCCGTCAGCGCCCTTGGTGGCAGCGCAGCATCAAGGGATAGCGCAGCAGCACTTCCTCATTGCCTGCACTGGCCAGAATGCCTGGCTTGGGCTGCCTCACTTGTTTTATGGAAGTGGCAGCCTCCTGGATGCTGTGTGTCGCCTGGCTGGAAGCTTCCGGTAGCTTCCGGTTGGGCCTCAGACCCCGTGCCCAGACCCAAGACTACAGTTCAGGGCCTGGGCCCTTTTCAGTTGGGCACAGCCTGAGTCTCCGGACTTGGACTGTTTGCTGCATCTGTGCGGGGCTCCCAGGTAGGTGCGTCAGCAAAACTGCTTTTCCAAAGGCCGATGGCCTGCTTCCCAATGTATCGGCCCTGCTTTGTGTGTATGTGCCCAGGCGCAACTGTCAAGGCCTGGGCCAACTGTACGGCGCAGCTTAGTGAGGCTCACGCGTCTACCCGACCAACTGGCGTGCTGCAAGAGCCTGAATACCCACATATGGAAATGTCAAAGTTTGGCCTTTGACGGATATTCACCCGCCTTCACTTAGGGCCGGCACTCGGCTTGCTGGGGCCTTAGCCCAGAACATGTGATGTCTGATAGGGCCCCCTGAGGACTCGTTCCTCACAAAATCTTGGTGCCAGAAGAAAAAAAAAAGGGGCAACGGGATATGCCAACCAACCTGGGATTTTATAATCATATTATTAATGTTGCAATAACTCAGCTCAAATCTGCATAAGCTGTGGGCTCTTGGTCGTCACTTTTGAGTCACAGGCCCGACATGGGGTCAAAAGTCACGCCCTCAGTCTAAGGGAAGCCTGGGCAAAGGCCTAAAGCCAAGGGGTATCCAGGGGTGGGCCAAAACCAGCATTCAGAGGCCCTACGAAGAACAGTTGACCTTGAGAAAGTCAACGGTCAACCCCAGCACGGGAATCCAGGCCCAGAGATTAAAGTCAACCGGCTGGTCAGCCATGGCTGTAGGTCAGATGCACATCATTGTTTGTTGTCTGGAGGTATCCAGAAGAATCCGGTCCAGGTGGGACACGTGGGAAATCTGCAACTGTGCAGCATCCAGGCCATTGGCTTCCGATTGATCTGGGCTGTCGACCCCAGGAGACCTGAGGCTGGTCAACGTGAGTCAACACTATAAGTTGGCCCAGCCCTGCTTGGAGACCATTCTGCCTTGTGCATTCTGCCTTGCGCAGGCTTGTTCCTGGTGCGGCGGCTGCTGGAGCTTTATGCTGGCGCCAGATTCTGAGTGTGGGCGCCAGCCTTAAGGGAGATTATGTTGATTAGGGCCATAGCCACATTGATTTCGACATTGATAGGAGTGTGGGCGAGGAGGAGGAGAATCTGGACTGTGAGATTGGTGGGTGTGATGAGGAGAATCTTACCTGGACTTACCTGCGACGCCGTGCGTGCCTTGCTCCTCGTCTCCAAGAGGAAGATCTGCACCATCCTCCATGATTGCTGCTGACGTTGATGGATGATGGGTGCCCTGTTGTGACCTGCTCGTTTTATGTCAGAGATCATCAGAGGAGAACCGTATTGTTGATGTGGTGAGTGAGGGAGATGCTCGAGGAGGAAGTGGGCTTGAGGAGGGGCTTCGCTTGGTTGATTCTTGTGGAAACTCTCCTCCTCCTCTCTCTTCTCCCCCTCTCCTCACCCTCTTCTCTGAGATCGCGACATTGGAAGACTACATGTACGCTCATGAACGATTTTTGGAGACAATAATGCTGTGCTGAGTCAGACTTGTGTTTCGACATTCATGAGCTTCTCATCTGTCTGGGTTCATTGCAATTTTTATTATTGTATAATTTATATTAGAAATGAAGTTTGGTTTTATAATTTGTTTTTTTGGTTGTTGTGTGGTTGTGCCGGCTGATCAGGTACTTGTCTGACGACAGCTTTATTCGTGTTGCACATGCGCTAGAGACTGCGGCAATTCTGCTGCGAGAGATCTTCAAAAAAAGATTCAATGAGCAGGTCAGGAGTTCTGTCTTTCCAAGAAAACCAAAAAAGGAAGAAAAAAATCAACTGGACTGCGAGGATTTAGTTCCTCGGCAGTGTCTGAACGTGCCATGCCCGCCCTAAGTGAAGGCGGGCCTGCAAATATGTGCTAATGCCTGTATATAGGGCGATGAGACCAGGCTGAGGGCCCCGAGCAGAGCCTGTTAGAACCCCCATGTGGGCATGGATCTTCGACGAGGCTTTGTTACGAGTTAGCTCCTCGGCATGCCCCTGGGCCTTTCCAGCAAGCATGAGGCCGCTTTAAGTGAAGGCGGGCCCCTGAATTTTCAATGTGGCCTGAGTTCGTCAATTTTGGCAAAGTTTGGTGGGCGCCAGACAGTTGCCATGCGCCAGTTGGTTGCCTCCTCCATACTCGTGAGAATCAGGAAATAATTCATGAGCCTTCTAGGCTCTTCGAGCAGCACAGGCGAAGCAGGGAGAACCTCACGTTTACTCCTGGGTGGTTGGGCATGCCTAACCAATTCGGTCCCGGGCCACTGTCTGAATGGGCTTCGGCGCAGACACTTTGGCTCGATCGGAAGCTACTGGGAACACACGAGGCCCAGCCAGACAGCAAACTGGGCAAGCACTTTCGATAAAGAAAAGAGCTCGCCACTGGTGGATACATTTGGGCACTAGGCAGTGCACGTGGCAGCGCTGCTTGAGCGTGCGCTAGCGCTAGGTGCCAGGCAGTGCGCACGGGTGCTGGAAGAAGGCAGGGCGCTGCTGAGGGCAGCGCCATAGCCAGCCCTACACAGCGAGGGGTTGGCTTGGACAGCCAGTGGAGGTGGTGTTGGTCTTCGTGTATGAGGAAGAAGGCGTGGGTAGAGAAGACGAGGGAGAGAGAAGAGAGAGATGAGGATGATGATGTGAGGGCACGTACCTGGTCTTGGCGATGCTCCACAGGGTCGACATCTTCATGTACTTCGGTTGTTGCTGCTGACGTCAACAGGTTACATTGTCAACTCGTAGGCTGGTAGTAACTGTCTGATTGTAGTCTGGGCGCTGAGCGCGCTCTGGATACATATGCTGGTGGTGAGGAGAGTATGCTCTCATTGACATTTGGATTTGGTGCTTCGGTTCTGGTGTAATATCAGCGCAATTCTGCTTTCTGGACAGCGTTGGACTTTCTGGCTTTCAATGGGATTTTGCATTCTGGATTTCTGTCATCTCGCTATTGCTCATCTTCCTTGCAGGACGAACTCGTGCATCAAAAAAAAAAAACGAGAAGGAGAAATGTACTCCTGTCATGTTGAGAAAATAATAGAAGTCCGGTCGTGTCAAAGAAAAAAAAAAGTTGTCCTGTTGTTTTGAAGTTCAACACTTTTCTAACCCTCTGTCGTTCTTCATGGGACGGAGCATATGACCGGTGCTGGCTGTAGTGCACCTTTAGGCTTTTGGGTCTCAATGCCCTGATTTGGTTTGGTCCCACCAGTACT
>BFEA01000557.1:417611-436144 GCA_003427395.1 Chara braunii | reverse complement strand
GGAGTTTCACCGACTCATCAGGAGGCTGAACCCTCAACAGTCTGCAGAATCCCCTCACTGATTACACTGTAAATGATAATCTACCTTAACCAAAGTCAAAGTAGACTATCACTCACCCACACCAGATGGAAAACTCTACATATATAGTTGAGAGGAGTCCCACTGTGACTGTGAGAAGTGATCGTCCTATATTAATAACCCTCTCTATGTATGTGAATATATATGTCTTGAGTGTTTCGTGCAGCCTACAATGACCGCGCGTAGGGGTTAAACAAATTATGTTTTCGAGGGAAATGAGACTTTCCCTTTTAGCCTTTGCTCTTTAGAATTTCTATGGTTGGACGTTGTAGTCCGTGACAGCCCTCAAAGTCAAACCCTTTGATTTCTCTCCAGGCCCTAGATGATGGAGCTGGTCTCCAGGGCAATAAGTGACGATTGTCACCACAGGTGTAAGTCTCACGCGTGACGCCTATCCGATTTCCACATCAGAGAGTTATGGGATGGCTACTAAGGGACTAGGAGTGTTGTCGCGTTGTTTGTTCAATGTCATTCTGTATATGTATATGTACGTGCGTGTGTGTGTGTTTATTTTTATGTTCTTTATAGTGGTGTGCGCGTGGCGTGTGGCATGCGTCCTAGTCGAGCGGCGACGAGTCGCGCTTGGGACCTCAACCCCCCAAAATGCCGGTTCGCGTGTGGGTTCGATAGAGGCGTGATATTGCGCATACCCCCTATGCTACAACGAACGAGAGACGCCCTTGGCTGGTCCACCTCTGCGATTGCAACTGATTAGCTTTCGTACTGTGGACGGGTAGCTCGGCGGGGATACGCCCACCAAAGGGAGGTGACAACTCCCGTAAGGTGGAGGTAAGCCGTGCCTCGCGTAGGCCCTATCCTGTCGTAGGGGCTCGCGAGAGGTATGGTTGGCGCACTCGGCCGGGGCGGCTTGCGGAAGTTCCATTATGTATTCGCGACGAGGAACATACCAACTCCTGTGTGATGCGGCCGGAAGGGTCCCGCCCCGTTTTGTGTGGTGCCGAACCGATGCGCTCGACAGCGCGGGGGAGTGAGGTGAGGGAGTCGGGATCGGAGGAGGAAGGTGGAAGCGGTGTCGGGATCGGGGGAAGGGGGAGGTCCTGATTCGGGTTAGGGTAGGGGCGCGGAGAGTCGGGGTCGCGCGCGGGGGGAAGTCGGGTGTTGGGGGGGAAACGACGAGTAAAGGGGGGGAAGCTGGAAAGTCGGGGAGGGGAGGTTGTGCGGGAGCGGAATCGCAGTCGCAGTCACGACCACGAAGAAGAAGAAGAAGAGGAAGAAGATAAGAAGAAGAAAAGAACGAAGAGAAATGAGAAGAAGAAGAAAAGAGTAAAAAGAAACAAAAAGGAAAATTGTTGTTGATTACTTATCTGCGTGGAGGTAGCAACGATGATGACGAGGATGACATGGCGCGACAACGAGGACGATGGGCACGACGATGGCGACGTGGCACGACAACGATGATCGCTACGGTGACGATGATGACGTGGCACGATGACGACAATTGCGACGATGATGACGTTGTGGCACGACCACGACCAACGCGATGATGATGTTGATGACGTGGCACGATGGCGATGGTCTCGATCATCACGATGATGACGTGGCGACGACGATCTTGACGATGACGACGATGACGTGACTCGTGACGATGGCGACGATGAAGCCGGGTGGGTCGGGTGGATTCGAACCGCTCTGATACCAGTGTAACGAGCGCGAGGCTGAGGGAGAGCCGAGGGAGAGGAGAGAGAGAGGGAGAGAGTGAGAGCACATACACACTCACTCACTCGACACGACTGAGGGTCGGACACAGACACAGTGGCAAGGGTACAAAGATTCCCGAATGTGGGAAACAGGAAGTCACACTGAGTACGAGTACGACAACTTGAAACTGGTACGAGACTGGTGTCCGTACAGTACGGGGAGCCGGTATATGTATCGGTGACACGTATGGTACCAGGGGCATTTTTGCAAAGGCCCCGAGGGCAGAACTGAAAAATGCGGTATTTGAAAGTGGCGCCCGAATTGCAGCATGGCGCCAGTTGTCCAAAATCCAACGATACCAAAGGAGGGGTTTGGAAAAAGGGTGCCAGGCCGAAAACAGGATGCAGCCGAAACAGCAAAAAGATAGACCAAGGATCGAGCCCTGGCGGAGTCCGTAACACTAACCCTCCCAAGGACCGGTACAGACCGGCGGGCTGCTTAGTGTGGCATGGTAGGCCCAAAATCCGAGTTGTGGGCGGTACAACCAGCTGTCTAAGTCTTGAGAGAGCTCTGCTGATCACATTGTCCTGACTACGACGTTAAAGAATTCCTGAGGAGTTATGGGGGATCTCCTTAAATGCCTCCTGGTCAGCAATAAAGTTTTGTAGTGACAACCTAGAAGTAGGTCCAGACTAGAGACCCTAGTTGACAGGATCTGAGAGGATTTTGTGGTCCTTAAAGAGTCAGTCAATCAGTTAGTCAGTTGGTGGAAAGTGGTGAGGAGTGGAACTTTCACAGGTTGTGCATCTTTCACCATGGTGACCACGCGAGGAGGAACCAGTACCACCCCGTATAGCCTTATTCTTACGTTAGATGAGGGTGGTCTGGATGAGGTCCCCTGCAGTGAGATTGAGTGGGGCCTCGAGGAGGAGGACAGTGGTATGGGTTAGGGGAGGACCTGTGCTGCCGTCGTGGTTGCCGCAAGGAAGTGGGAGAGGCTAGGGCCAAGGGGGCCAGGCCTCTGGTGGTCAAGGACAGGACGGCGAGGGGGTTGGCGGCAGAGGAGGCTGCCAAGAGGGAGGAAGGGGTCAAGGTGCCCCGTCACCTCCCAAAAGGGGTGAATGGCACCCTGGTCTGCCTAAAGGCAGGCCATGGGAAACCTTGGGCATTGAAAAGAAAGACTGGCAGGATATGATAGATAATTGGCAATGTTTGTTTTGCGGCGATCCGGGTCACATTGTCAAATATTGTCCTAAATATAGGAATGCCCGAAAAGTTGCTGCAGAGTCAGCAAAGGCAACCGCCGGTAGGGGTAGCAACTGCCTTAGGCCATGTGGAGATGAGTGTGTGCGCCAAGTAGAAACTCCCAACCCACGTGTGTCTATGGTGGAGGTTGCTGGCCAGCGTCTAGTTAGCTGTCTAGAGACTGCTTGTGTTAGGGTCTCTCTAGGCGCTTCCCTCACAAGATTGGCCGAAGAGTTGAAGGAGAGGATGCCAGCCGGCGCGAAGATGAAGAAAGATGGAAAAGGGCAGCTAGTGTTGGTAGATGTAGAAGTCCTTAGAGGCAGGATAGGGGCCGTTATAGATATGGGGCGACCCGTAGCTAGATTTGTTGTAGAGCGCTGAAGAAGATGAAGCTTAATTTGAAAGTCCAAAAGTTGGATGAGCCAATAGTGAGCATCCTCATAGACAATCGCACAATGCGAATCGAGGATTACGTCGAGGGAGTCCTGAAATACTTTCGCCTAGGGAAAGATGGGAAGTTTGAGAAAGTTCTCCATTCCCTGACTCTCCTCGTAGACGACAATCTCCCATTTGATATGGTGCTAGGAATGGACTGGGGAGAGGCAGCAGGAGCCGTGTCAAGACGGCCTGCCTGTTCCACGTGTCAGGGGTAGATAACCCTCTGGCACATTGCTTCCTCAGTGCTCCCGCGTTCGTGTGGCTAGTAAAGGAGCAGTTAGAAAAGCAGGTCTTTGTGGCCTATGTGAGGCCAATCACTTAGCCTAAGAAAGAGGAACCCACCAGCCCGCTTATTGCCAAGCTGTTAAAAGACTACGCAGATCTGTCAGAGGCTCCATCAGGAGTGGTTCCGCGTCCTATCCAACATCGCATTGAGATAGAGCCTAGCAGTAAGACTCCCAAAGGAGCAGTGTATAGGATGTCTCCCAAAGAGTTGGAGGAGCCGCGCAAGCAGCTAGTCGAGCTCCTCGAGAAGGGGTGGATTAGGCCCAGTTCGTCTCCATTTGGAACACTTGTTCTCTTTGTCCCCAAGAAAGAGGGAGAGCTGAGACTGTGCATTGACTATAGGGGTCTCAACTTCATTACAGTAAAGAATGCAGAACCACTGCCTCGTAGATGATATGTTGGATCGGGTGCAGGGCTGCAAATACTTCTCAAAGATAGATTTGAAGTCAGGGTACCACGAGATAGAGGTTCACCCTGATGATTAGTACCAAACGGCGTTCCGGACTAGCTATGGGCACTACGAGTTTATAGTCATGCCCTTTGGACTAACCAACACGCCGGCCACATTTCAGCGTTGTATGAATGATCTGTTTAGGCTGTGGTTAGATAGATTTGTAGTTGTCTGCTTAGATGATATTTTGATTTTTAGTAAGGCCCCCCAGGAGCATGAGGCTCATCTGAGGTAGATCTTGAAAAAGTTGCATGACGCAAACTTCAAGATCGACGCGAAGAAGCGTGAGTGGGCCAAGACTGAGATTTTATATCTGGGCCACGTATTAGATGGTTAGCCAATCCCAAGGATGATCTCAATTCTGTGAGGGTACGAGGGGTTGGCCAATCTCTGATCGCTGCGATCTTGCTGTACATTGGCCCTGAAGAAGTTAAAGCGGGCCTTGATAGAGTGCCCAATCCTCAAGGTAGCTGACCCATCCTTACCCTTTGTTGTTACTACTGATGCAAGCCAATATGTCATTGGTGTTGTCTTACAGCAAAACGATGGCAATGGGTACAAACCCGTAGAGTTCATGTCCGCTGAGTTGCCTTCAGAGAAGGTAGCGACATCTACCTCTGAGAGGGAACTCTTTGCTCTCAGGCAAGCATTAGATCATTGGAGACACTACTTACTTGGGAGGCACTTCAAAGTCTATTCAGACCACGAGACATTGAGGTGGCTGAAGACAGGCCAAGATGACACTTAGTGTACTAGGTGGGCCGCGGAGATTGACCAGTTCGACTTCGATCTCAAGCCAGTCAAAGGAAAGTACAATGTGGTTGTCGATGCCCTTAGTAGGAGAGCCAACTACTTTGGAGCTATAGTTCAATATCTGGATATAGGGTCAGACTTACAGCAAAAAGTCATAGACGCGTACGCGCAGGACCCTCTCTATAGTGACCTCCTTAAGAGAGTCAAGGAGGACCCAGCCAGTGAACCTCACTACCGCACCACTAATGGGTTATTGTTGGAGAAGACGGACGTCGTAGATCGGCTATGCGTTCCCAACAGCGAAGAGATCCGCAGTCTGATCTTAGGAGAATGTCACGACACAGAAGGGCACTTCGGCTGGCAAAAGACATTAGCCAACCGGAGACGTGTCTACACATGGCCTGGCATGAAAGTTGATTGCATGGAATATGTGTGTAGTTGCAAGGTTTGCCAGCGCAATATAACTACGACGCGAGCCCCATTGGGTCTTCTCAGACCCTTGCCTATCCCATCAGGACTCGGAGACTCTGTGTCCATTGATTTCATGGATGCTGGGGTCATGTGGCATTCTGAGCCACACGGGCCCTAGTTAGGGCCCAGTTCCATCTAGGTCAAGGTACGACGGTTCAGTTATAACCTGGAGGCCTAGGTCTACTGGTGTAGACAGGCCCAACGGTCACATCGGTTCAGGCCGGTACCGGTCCAGCGGTAGGACTTACCGGCGGCACAGTTTTGAACAGTGGCCAAGTTAGGCCGCCACTTTCAGTTTCCGGCAGCGGATCTGAACCGTTGAATCAGATCAACGCTCCAGACCCAAGGTACCAGCAGCCTTGAGGCTGGCCTAACACTATACCAGCTGGGTACCAGCGTCAGTAGGCAGGTTAGTCTAAAGTTGGTCTGGAGGTTAGGCTACGAGTTAGTCTACAGATTAGCGCAGCATTTCAGTGTTGGGAAGCGCGGAGCAGCAGAGAGATTAGCGCAACAGTGAGTTAGCGCAGCAGCAGGAGCAGCGCCGGCCCTCTGGCCCAGCCAGCGACCCAGTGCCCAGCCCTGCCGCGCCATAGCTGCATCGCCAGGTACCAGGGAGAAAGGCCTCGCCTTTCCTCCCTCTTCTTCCTCCTCCACTCTCCCGCTCTCTCTCTCTCTCGCTCGCTCTTCCCCTACCCTCTAAGTCCAAGTCTACTCTCGGGTTACCCCTACTGGACTACTACGACTGTGAAGGATGGTTACGAGTTCTGATGATACTAGAGATAGCGACATTGAGACTGTAGGTGACTACTTTGGGATCTGACTTCATCTACCTCTGAGGATGTATCTTGACATTGTGATGTCGATATCTGAGACACTGTGAGACTGTATTCGCGACATTTCGGATTTTTGCTACTTCTGACATTTCGAGATACTATTTTTGGAAACATTGAGTTGACGTTATCTTCCCTCTCCTCCTCCCTTCGTCTCTCCTCCCCCCCATTCATCCGTGTATGAGATCAGCCCCTGGCCTCTTCTTCCATGTTCAAGGCCGGGGCTTTCACACCACCGATGCATGTTTGTGAGAGATTCGTTGCAGTCTGCGTCAGGTTTTGAGTCAGTCCATGTGTATCAAGTCTTCCACTGTATTTGTATTTACTCTGTATTATCTGGTCGGTTATGGGAATCTGCGCCATACTTGTGACTGTGTTTCACGAGTATGCAACAAGCCAAGAGTAGGCATGGCAAGAGCCAAGTCATGGTTGTAGTTGATTGATTTAGCAAGCATGCAGTTTTTGTTCCTTTGCCCTCTGAGGCACGCACAGAGCTAGTGGTAGAGAATTTTTTTTATCATTGGGTCAATGAGCATGGTTTACCGCTGTCAATAGTTAGTGACAGAGACACCAGGTTCACGAGGCAGAACTGGCAGGAACTAATGGAAGTATATGGTTGTAAGCTGTTGATGTTGTCTGGCCGCCATCCAGAGACCAACGGTCAGACTGAACAGATGAACAAGGTCCTGCCACAAGTTCTGAGAATGACCAGACGAAGTCAACTGGGAAGAGATGCTCCCAAAGATAGCCAGTGCTTACAATAAGAATGTTCATCTAGCCACTTGTTGCACTCCCAACGAGTTACACAAGTCCTTAGACCCCGCAGGCCGTTTGAGGGACTGAACTGGGACCAGATTCAGAGGCTACCGCCCGGTACTAGGGAGTTCGCGCTACAGCACGAGAGGGAAATTTCCAAGGTGGTTGAAAACCTCAGGAACCCCCAGCACAGAATGATAGAGCAAGCTAACAAGCATCGTCGCCCGTCACAGTTTCAATTAGGCGACCTTGTCTGGGTCAAGTCCAAAGAATTTACTCCTGAGGAGAACCTCTTGCAAAAACTGTTGCCTGCGTATAGAGGACCGTGGCCAGTTCTAGAAGTCAAAGGTGGAGACGATGGACTGTCCTACACGATAGAAATTTCAGCACACCTCCACACCTACCTAGTCTTCCATGCGTCAAAGTTGCTGCCTTGCACTACGAGGCCGCAGTTCCCATTGAGAAGATCCATGATCCGTCCAGATATGGACGCAAGGTGCGACATTGACGGCATAGTAGATGAAGATGTATTTAGGACAGGAGGTAGAGGTCGTCCACAGAAACAGTATAAAATCAGATTTGCTTACCAAGACCCCAAGGACGATCGCTGGTTTACACAAACATAACTTCTAGAAACAACTCCCGACATAGTTTGTGCCTATGAAAGAGCTAAGAAAGGGAAAAATCGTGCTATAGATTGAATTATTCTCGGAGGACCTCGAATTTAAGCCGGGGGGAGTGAAACGGTTTTCACCTTCGAGGTAGCAGTTGCAGATCCCAGAGCTTGATCCCCAGACCTCGCCCTTACCCGTGTACAGTACCGATGATCCGTGTGTGCTTGAACCCACATTTTGAAAGTTGTCTGTTTGTTTGTTGTAGGTAGGGTGGTCGTCGGGTCTTGAATCGTGGGTCTGTAGGTTAGAGGTCTTAGCAGTTGTAGGAGTCGTAGCTGCTACAATACTGAAAGGTCAAGCCACAGTCTTCCGAAGGTTCCGGAAGTGGCCCTTCGTGAGTCATAGTAATCAGTCCGTAGGCAAGTGGGCAAGTGGGCAGTCTTACCTTGCTTAGTCAGCGGTACCCAGTCCCAATCGCACCCTATCAAGTCAGCAAGTACCATGTGGGACTGTGTGCACTTCGGGCCTGGTGGAGAGAGGCAGACCAGTGACAATCCAAAGTATAAATAAAGAGGCAGTGATCATTCATGCATTCATTCTGCCTGTGAGCCATGGGGAAGCGCTGTCGAAGTGTCTTGTGTGCGGAGGTCTGCAGGTGCCCGTTGACGTAGAGGGCTAAGAGGAGGAAGATCGGCCATAGCCAATAGCTAGTTAGTGAAGGAGAGAGACGGCGGCCATAGCCGCCATGTCAGCAGTTAGTAGTGTTAGTGTGTGTGAAGAGAGGGAGAGTGTGAGTGTGTGTTCGTATGAGGAGTGTGTGTGTGTGCGGGACATCCAGGGAGATGCAGGGTGTGTGTACGAACAAGTTGTTGTGAGTACAGAGGTCAGCCATAGCCGATCAAGACAAGTTTGAATCTGGGCTGTGTTCTTGGCTTCATTATCTCTTATCTTTCTGTGGGCGCAAGGCGCAAGCTTGATCGTTATCTGGTTGTACGCATGTTGAGTGTCGAGAAAGACAAGTCTGATATCACGCCACTGATCTTCGCAGATCAGCGGAAAAGTCACTGCATTTTCTTTTCAAGATGCAGGGTCCAAAAGGCCTCGTTTTCCAATTGGGTATCGTTCAAATGCAGTGGACCACAGACCATATGGAAACGACACGTCCTGATGCACGCCCACTCGAAGCCATGAAGTAAAAGAATATGCCTGAGAGGTTTCTTTGCTTAGATTATATGCTTCTGCAACGTCCCTATGCTCTGGGGAAAACGTTATGGGTTTGGGTTGAGGCTCGTGAAGTGAGAGTAACAGTGCTGTCCGAGAATGGACCTCGCTCCACTACATTAGATGCATCTGGACAGACTGCCAGGCAAGAAACTTTCTGACTGATGACCCACCGCATGTAGAAAAAGACAAACGGAAAATGCTCTGCCTCCGCGAGCTGAACGTGACCCCATAACTTTTTGGACGTCAAGCTATACTATGGAAGAGCTATAAGTTTTGACAAGGACGATCTCCCAGTATATCTCGTCCAGCTTCTGGGCTGCTGGCGGCTGATGGTATAATCCACAACTCCCTACGGAGCCGAATATAAATTTCTGGGCCACAGGGGGTCAGACAAGCAACGTTGTTTACTCGACCCCTCTCCCTAAGAGCCACACCTTCATGAACATCCTAATAGTACTCCCCCCCCCCCCTTCCCTCCTTTGAAAGCCCAACAAAAAAAATCGCAGATTCAAAAGTTTATTGCGGATTTCAACAGATCTCGACGAGCGCAATCCGACCCCCCCCCCCCCCCYCCCCCCCCCAAAAAAAAAGGCAGCTTAAAAAAAAAAACGGTATCTAGGTTCACCCCCCGGGGCTGGTCCGGCACCGGGTGGCCCGGGGGGAGTGAACCGTCCGGTTGCTGACCCGGCCTTGTTCAAAACCATTTTCCACTTTTGCTACTCTACCATGTATGGGCCAATGGGAAAAGTAACCCAACTTTCATGATTTTTTCCGATCAGGATGTGCAAGGAAGATGAGCAATAGCGAACTTCAGCAATCAAACAGCATCATACAGGTGCGACCAGATAGTCGTGACCTCGGAAGCAGAATTGCATCACGAGTTTCGTCAAATAAGAGCACACCAAAAGCTCATAATTGACAATGCTGGAATAGTTTCATCATCATCATCAACAAAGAACCAATGTTGATATCCTAGCTGGCGCTTGGCGCCCAGACTACAGAGGACAGATCCTATCTAGCCTACTCTACAATGCCGCTGATGATGTCAACAGCTCCCCGAAGTACGAGCAGATCTCGGCCAATGCCGCACGCTTCAAGCACCGGGTATGTCTCTCGTATCACTCACAACCTCGTTCCCCAACTCACAGATGCCACTTGCACCCAAGGACCACCATGCGCCCCATCCAGCATAGAGCAACGCAGCTCGGCTATGGCAGCCTGCTGCTTCCAGCTCGCCCATGAGCGCGCGAGCCTGGCAGGCGATAGTGCAGCAGCGCTTGCGCACAAAGCAGCCAGTGCCTGAATGTCCAATGTGTGGGCAGGCCCTTCTCTATATCGAAGTGGCCTGCTGCTGCGTGTTGTGCTGCGGTACTGGACCCCGGCCTAGAAGCTTCCGATAGGCTGAGCCTCAGACCGAAGGAAACAGTCCCAGGGCCTGACGTGGTTACCAGCACCCAACTGTCATCAGCTTTTGTTCGGTCGACTTCGTGTATCCGGCCCAGGCCTTGCATCAGTTACATGCAATGAAAGGCAGCCTGGGCCTGGGTGCTTTCAACCAACTGGCGCTGCGCAACTGCCTGAATTTTCCCAGTCGCGTAGTAGTCCAAAATAGGCCTCTTGGGTCTGTCGAGCCTGCCTTCACTTAGGGTGCCCGACGCCGTTGCAAATAGGGGCCCACTAGGGCTTATCGAGACCTTGGGCCTCGCATTCCCTCCTCCATACTTCGATAGTCCTCTGAGAAGTTCAGTCTTCGATAATTTGGTGCTTTCCCTTCTGCAAAGACTCCTCATAGTGAGCGACTATCTGTGGAGCGGTCTGCATCAGTTCCTCTGTTGTGAACCATCTATCCTCCTTTGGATCAGTGTGATGTTTGAACCGAACTCGATACTGCAGCTTCGGTCTCGGAGGACGTCCTCTGCCTGTTGGTCTTGGAACTGGCATCTCCTTGTGATCAACAGTGTCGTCGATGTCGACCTCTCCATCCATGGTTGGGGGTAGCATTGAGCGACGAGAGAGAAACTGATCTGTTTCTTTAAAAGGTGCAAGCTTTGAGGCGTGGAAAACAGGGTAAGTGCCTAAGTGACCAGGGATACGAATAACATAAGATGGCCCATCTGGTTATTCCCCACAACATCTAGAATCTTCCAGGGTCCAAAGTACTGTGGCATGAGCTTACGGGAAATCCCGTACTCCTGTCCCAGTTTTGAGGACTTAACCCAGACTCTCTCCTACGTGGAATGTAGATGGGCGGCGGTGTTTGTTCTCAGACTCTATCAGCGCCGCCTGTGCTTTGTGCATC
Organism: Chara braunii; assembly: GCA_003427395.1. Taxonomy (NCBI): domain Eukaryota; kingdom Viridiplantae; phylum Streptophyta; class Charophyceae; order Charales; family Characeae; genus Chara; species Chara braunii. The sequence goes on along the minus strand of BFEA01000557.1, from coordinate 425,041 downwards.
TGTTCGATTGCGTGTTGCATCATTTGCTCGTATCGATAAGCAAACTCCAAGGTCCCTGGTGCAACAGCTGACTGATTCTCAGGTAGTAGGAAGTCCAAGGGCAGTCTAGGCTTGAAAGTCAGTAGCAGGCTGTTCGGGCTTACTCCCGTAGCGCTGTGCATAGCGTTGTTGTATGGGCTGGCGATGAGAGCGAGTTTCTCATCCCAATCTACCTGATTCGGCTTGATGTAATGCCTCAGCAGGTGTTGTACAACGCAGTTCAATTGCTCTGCCTGCCCATTCGCTTCTGGGTGATTTCCTGATGTTATTTGCAACTGCGTGCCCTGTTCTGCAGCTGCAGCTTTCCACAGTTCACTAGTAAATCGCACATCCAGGTCACTAATGACGTACTCAGTCTTTGCTGTTTCCGTCATCGCAACTAATCGAGCATACTTACTAAACCTATCCACAACGACAAAGATGTGTCGCATTCCACTCTTGTTGGTGATCACTGTGTCCACGAATCCATGGATAAGCTCTCACCAGGCCTTTTCGGAATCGGAAGGGGCTTGAGGAGCCCAAGAGGGGCTTGTGTATGGGGCTTGTCTCTTTGACGGACCTGACAAGTCTCCACGTACAGCTTGGCATCTCTCATCATCATGGGCCACCAGAACCGCTGCAGCAGATTGGCTGCAATCTTCTTGAAACCAAAATGTCCGTTGGCATCATGACACTCGCCTAAAAATAAACTACGCAAAGACTTCTTATCTGCCACACACAGTCGTTTATTCTCTGCCTTCTCAAGAAACAGCAATTTGTTGACCAACTCAAACTCGACAGAAGTCGCTTTGTCCTTCGCCTCGAGTCTGCGTATGATCTCAAACATAAACCGGTCCTCGCGATAGGCTTCCACCATAGAGTGAGTAACATCGTCCGCAAGCCCAAACTCAGTGACCAGCGCACCAGAGAAATCTGGTCTACGCGACAGCGCATCAGCAACCTTGTTGTACTCGCCCTTGATGTACTGGGCTCAAAGTCATACTGCTCTATGACTTCGATCCAACGCTTCAGAGCGTCGAAGAGCACAGGCTGGGTTCTCATCCACTTCAGGGTCTGGTGATCAGTCCTGACGTAGAAGAACCTCCCAAGGAGATAGTGTCTCCAATGGGTGAGTGCCTTGTAGATCGCATAGAGTTCCTTCTGATAGGTGGACTTAGCCAACTTCTAAGAGGGCATCTTTTTGGACATGTACTCTACCGGCCTCGACTTCTTCCCCTCCTGCTGCGCAAGTACGGCGCCTATGCCATATTGGCTAGCATCCGTAGTTACTACGAAAGGTTTGTCAGGAGCAGGAAGTTTCAAGACCTCATGGTGTGTCAACGCATGCTTCAGTTGTCTGAAAGCAACCTCACACCTGTCTGTCCACTCCCACGGGGTGTCAAGGCGAGTCAGGTTCGTCAAAGGGGCGGCCACTATGTTGTAATTCTGAACAAAATTGCGGTGGTAGCCTGTCATCCCTAAGGACCTCATCTCAAGTCACAGACTGAGGACGCGGCCAGTCATGAATGCTGGCCACCTTCGCGTCATCGGGCTTCAAACCCTCGGTGGAAATCTCATGACCCAAGTACAAGACACGGGTGCGGCCAAACTCGCACCTCTCACCGTTGATCTTGAGTTATGCTGTCGAAGAAGGCTAAGGACTTTGTCCAAATGCGCAACGTGCTCCTCGACAGTCCTAAAAATAAGTATGTAATCGAGGTACACGATGACAAACTTATCCAAGTAGTCATGAAATATCCGATTCATAGCGTGTTGAAAGGTGTCAGGAGCATTGCAAAGGCCGAAAGGCAAACTCGTACAGACCGTACGTGGTCTGAAATGCGGTTTTATGTTGATCCTTGGGCCGGATTGCAATATGATGGTACCCGGACTTCAGATCTATCTTACTGAAGTCGTCGATGCGTGGTAGGGGCTCTCTGTTCTTGACAATGATGGCATTGAGGCCCCTATAGTCAATGCACATCCTAAGTGTTCCGTCCTTCTTCGATACGAATAGGACTGGCGATCCATAAGGAGAAACACTCTGCCGGGTGTAACCCTTTTCTACGAGTTCCTTGAGTTGCCGACGAAACTCATCAAGCTCGCCTGGAGACATCCGATAGATCCTACCCTTTGGGATGCTAGACCCTGGAATAATCTCTATCGTGTGGACGACCTCCCTCTCAACAACCCATGTAGGCTCTTCAAATAGATCAGGGTACTTGGCAACTACTCCCTCTATCTCTGGCGGCATTTTCACCGGCCGCCTGCTGCAGAGACATAAACTAGATACATGCCCTCCTCCGGATTTTGCTTATAATAATTATAGAACCCGGCCGCACACATGCATCCGTGGGACTCGATCAGACTACTAGCTTTGAACTTACGTAATCTGGTTGTCCCTCCACCGGGCAAAGTGTGTTTGACCACTTTTCGGTCCCAGTCAAATTGGGGTTGTGCCACAGAGAGGTAGTACATACCTAACAAGATATCCATAGGGAGATCATCGCTCACTGGGAACGAGACGCGATGTCTCGATTCCCCTCCCGCGTACGGGAAACAACACTCGACATCCTGGAGGTAGTCGTTGATTACCATGCGCTGTTTGTTGGCACAGGTCGACTCCACAGGTCGACTCAAGCGCTGCACTCGCCCCTGTAAGCGCAGCCTCTCAACGCAAGCGCGACTAGTGAAGTTCCTAGTCGAGCAAGTGTCATAATAGGCCTCGGCCTTACGGCCGCCGATGACTACCTCGCCGTCGAACATTTCTCCCTTAGGGGCTTTGGCCAATGCCGTCCAAGAAGCTAGTGGGTCTGATCTAGGCCACTCCCCCTCTAGCTCCTCTAAGGATTCAAACACATTCATCGAACAAAGGCTCGGTGGGTCAGAATGTGTTTGCGGGAAGACGATGGAGTCGGTAGCTTGGGCCATCTCTCGAGATGGTGAGGGTGTATCCACCACCTCGACCTTAGCAGGAACAACTACCATTCCTACTAGCCCGACACGTTTTTCGGAGCAGTGCCAAAACTGCTGGCCACATTGCTACCAACGGGAGCAGAGGATCCCAACGCCTGCCCCATTGTAGGCGGGATCTTTTCGGTCACCTTCTTATTGCGACACTTGAATTGGTTATGGCTATATTGACCACAACGAATACAGGCCAACCGGGTGTACCTGTCTCTCCACACGTCCTCTGTGAGACTCGCTTTCTCCCATGGAGGAGCATTGGGGTCAACTTGACTCCTAGACCGAGAACCTCCTCGACGTCTACCGGTCGCCTTTCCTTTTTGAGCTACTGCAGCGACTACTCCAACCCCTGAAGCCTCTACGCTACCAGGCTCTGAACCTACTCCCTCCTGGAAGTTGTCATCTAACTCGATGGTTGAACCATCGTTATCGACAAACATAATGCGACCCTTCGCCTTCCAGTTGGGAGGCAGTGACCTTCTCCTACCATCCGTAGTGGGTGTCTGCCCATGCCCTGTCTTTGCCTTAAGGTCTAGGGCCTTCTTGCTAAACGAGGGAAAGTTGTGCATATTGATGTTGGCCTCACCTGCCAAATGATTCCTGAGAGACATGGGAAAGCATCAGGTAGGAGGTGAGTAAGACCTGGGGGTCATAGCGCACCCCAGGGACACAGATCAGACGCTCTACAGCGTCAATGGCTTCCCTTACTGATTAAACTACCTCGTGTGCAGTGTCAGGATCGCTTTAGTAGCCTTTTGGGCCTCCTGAGGATCATGCCACCTGTCTTCCACCAACTTGAGAAAGTCGTCCAGTTTCTGGGTGACCGCCCAAGCGCGAAAGTCATGACCGTACCCCTGTAACTACACTAAACCACTCAACCATCGTGCTGCACTCCCCTCTAAATAGGAGGCAGCCAGAAGCACTTCCTCGTGCGGCCAGGTAAGTTTGCACTTGACGTAGACCGGCACTGCCCTCAACCAAGTGTCGAGGTCTTCGCCTCTCTTATCCCCTGTGAAGGGTTTAGGAGCGGCGATGGCTGTCTTTGGTACCCTTTGACTTTGTCCCTGTACCTGCACCAATCCAGACTGCGGACCCTGTGGTGCAGGCTGCTGCACTATCTGCGGGGGTTGTGAACCCTGCAGTTGTGCAGGCTGCGAGACAGCAGGCTGCCCACTTACGGCAACCTGAGACGGAGGTTGTGAGAACACTGTCTGTACAGGAACCTGCAAACTAGGACCTGCTGAGAACCCGCCTGTTAAAGGCATACCCAGGGAGACAGGCTGACCCGATGCTGGAGCGGTATATGGGGATACCCCAGTCACCGGTGGGACAAAAGGAGGAGGATGTACAACGGGCCAGACACCAGGCCAGGACAGTGATGGTGCCGCCTGTCCTCGTCCAACCAAGACGGCCAGACTGCTGGATGTCCTGTAAGATCGTCGTCTGCTGGTCTTGCATCTCTACTACACCTAACAAGACCGACCTCAGGGTCCTCACCTGATCATCCAACTCCTCTGGGTCCATCTCCTCTAACTCACTAATGTCCGCTTGTCGCCGCTGCAACTTGGCTCTTCTCCTAATCATTCTTTCTTTTTCTGCCTGGTCTCTCCTAAAGCCTTCTGTAGCTGTGCCTCGCGATCAACAGCTCGCTGTATGGCGACCTCCTCGGGAGTCATCACTAACGGCTGGCTCGCCATGACGCTAGTGGACTGACTCAGAGTCTGCGCAACCATTGACCCTACAGACTTTGAACTACCGACTTGGGAACTCTGCCGCGCAGCAGTTGCCATGGCCGCTGAAACAACAGCTTCGCTTGTGAACGCCCTGCTGACCTCTGCTGCCCTAGCTCTCCTCTGCTGCTGCTGCCTCTCCCTAAGCTGGTGGAACAGAAATCTGTCACCCTCTGGTCCTAAGGCCAAGTGGGCTATCGGGCGTCTAGCCGATCGCAAGATCCGGTCGTCCTCACTAGTGATATCCCTATCGCTCATATGCTACAGAACTGCACACCATCTGCACTAGGACACACGATTGATGCCTACAGCAGCGACATGTACAGACCGATTTATAATAATATAAATAATCGGCAGCTATGTCAGAGACTTCACATTCGGGTCCAACAGGTAAGTTCAGATTCCTACAAACAAAACTATTTTACTTTGACTAGTTTGCAAATAGAAGCACAAGGAACAGAAAACAGTTCTAACTAATGCTGACTGTCAGATGTTAATGGCTGTCCATCTAACTAATCAAAATAAAAATAGAATCGTTTGTTGGGTCTGTTTGCAGAATGGAATCTTGCCCAAACTTATCACCTGGAATCTACCCCTCCCTCAATTCTTCTTGAATGTCTCTTGTCGTCAACGTCCCTGAGCCATCTGTGCACACGGCCCATCCTTGTGCCCCGAGTCCTGCTGAGCTGGCCAGCCCTGCACCGTATTTATCCTCGCATGCAGCGAGCCTTACACCGACCGATTGGCTGATCAGGAGGCGTTTTTATGGACGGCACCCGAAGTCCTCAGGAATTCTTTAACGTCGCAAACAGGACGACAATCACAGCCTATGGAAGGTATCCCGCCGCTGCTTATTTATAGACGCCCGGTCTCGTCTGTCCCCTAGGGCTGGCCTGCCCTTCAGAACCCCTCTACAGCACAGCGAGACAAAGGACAAAGCAGCAAAGCATGCGTGCTCTACTCCCGGTGGGTTGGCATGGTGACCGTGACCCAGTGCTTCGTCCAGGGCCCTTCGGATAGCTCCGCCCTCTCCTTCCAGATGCTCCACGTGAAGGCTGACGACTGTCAAGGTTGAGCGCACACGACTCCTCACATGAGAGGACTCTCAAGACAGAACACATCCTCACGGTAAGAAGTGTCGAAGAGGGTAGATAAGGTTAGGTGCAACGTACCTCAAAATAGCTGCCCCCAACCACAGATATTCTCACCAGATGACCCGATGTTGATTGTGATGACCAATCGCTGCTTCGGCACAACCAGCATTGCACAACCGTTCCACCTCAGCATGAATCACACACCGGATAGTTCGCATCACACTGCGAACACCCAATAATCACCACACAGCCTTCCTGGTGATACCCCTCACCTCTTGAGTCGCCACTTATCTTCACCCTCCTCACTACACACGTCCCATGGCACGGTCGCTCACCGTACACACCGCGTGCATGTACCGCATTAGGCAGAAGATAGGCGCCAGATTAGCGCACCGAACCACAGCTCCGATACCAAATTGCAAGGAAGATGAGCAATAGCGAACTTCAGCAATCAAACAGCATCATACACATGAGACCAGATAGTCGTGACCTCGAACCAAAAGCAGAATTGCATCACGAGTTTCTCCAAATAAGAGTACACTTTAAGCTCATAATTGACAATGCTGGAATAGTCTCATCATCATCAACGAAGAACCAATGTTGATATCCTATCTGGCGCTCGGCGCCCAGACTACAGATGGCAGATCCTATCTAGCCTACTCTACAATGCCGCTGATGACGTCAACAGCTCCCCGAAGTACGAGCAGATCTCGGTCAATGCCGCACGCTTCAAGCACCAGGTATGTCTCTCGTATCACTCACAACCTCGTTCCCCAACTCACAGATGCCACTTGCACCCAAGGACCACCATGCACAGCAGCGCAGCTCGGCTATGGCTGCCTGTTGCTTCCAGCTCGCCCGTGAGCGCGTGAGCCTGGCAGGCGATAGCGCAGCAGCGCTTGCGCACAAAGCAGCCAGTGCCCGAATGTCCAGTGCGTGGGCAGGCCCTTCTCTATATCGAAGTGGCCTGCTGCTGCGTGCTGTGCTGCGGGACTGGGCCCCGGCCCAGAAGCTTCCGGTAGGCCCAGGGAGGCTGAGCCTCAGACCGAAGGAAACAGGCCCAGGGCCTGAGGCGGTTACCAGCACCCAACTGCCCTCAGCCTTTGTTCGGTCCACTTTGTGTATGCGGCCCAGGCCTTGCCTCAGGTACATGCAATGAAAGGCAGTCTGGGCCTGGGTGCTTTCAACCGACTGGCGCTGCGCAACTGCCTGAATTTTCCCAGTCGCGTAGTAGTCCAAAATAGGCCTCTTGGGTCTGTCGAGCCTGCCTTCACTTAGGGCGGCGGACGCTGTTGCAAATAGGGGCCCAGTAGGGCTTATCGAGACCGTGTGCCTTGCACATGACCCAACAATTCTGAAAATTCGAGGGTCTGTAGATTTTGTCGTGATCTTTACAGGAAAAATATTTAAAAAAATAAAAAAACTGAGTGGGGATCCGGGCCGCCCGGGTGACCGGCAGGGGCCCGGGGGAGGTCCCGGGCGGCCTGGCCGGGCAGGGCACCCGGTTGGGGGGCGGGCTCCCCCAACGCACTCACCTGTCGGGGGATTTCGGACCCCCTTTGTGTGTGTGTGTGTGTGTGTGTGTGTGTGTGTGTGTGTGTGTGTGTGAGAGAGAGAGAGA
>BFEA01000557.1:354897-368440 GCA_003427395.1 Chara braunii | reverse complement strand
AAAAAAAAAAAAAAAAAAAAAAAAAAAAAACACAATCCGGAAAAAAACTATGTTATGCAGAAAACTAAACTGAACAACTTTTTCCTTGGGGTTACATCGAAATTCTTTATCAAATTTATAATAAAAAATAACATTGAAAACACCCCCAATTGTCGGTCACTCAGTCTGTCAGCCAGTTTGTCACTCGGTCAACCATTCTTTCAATCTTTCAGTCAATGAATTGCAATTATGTGTGTGTGTGTGTGTGTGTGTGTGTGTGTGTGTGTGTGTGTGTGTGTGTGTGCATGGGTGTTTGTGTGTGTTTATGTGTGTTGACAGTGCATCTGTGTGTGTGTACATAGTGCGTGTGTGTGTGTGTGTGTGTGTGTGTGTGTGTGTGTGTGTGTGTGTGTGTGTCGAAGTGCCATATGCAACCATAGCAACCCATTCGTGGGAATCTCCATTAGCCATAGATAAACCATTAGTTCTGCAGGCGGTAGGATTACATACCTCGTCATCCAGGTGTCGCAACAGTCTCTCCTCGTACAGATCAGCTGGCAAACCATGCACACACTTTTATGCATAAAGAAGAGAAGTACAACAAGGCAGATGAGGAAGAAGAAGAGTAGGGAGCGTGATGGTCAATGCCATCAACACCAGCAGTATAACTGGTGGAGGAGGGGTGGCGCATCCCCTAAACGCCGCTTGCGCCTATCACGGCTCATCAAAGGGTGAGGTTCCTCTGGCTCCCAGTGGTAGTGAGGGGGCAAGTGGTGAGGATTTGAGCAGCCGGTGTTCCGAGCCGAACTTACCATGTGCTCGTTGGCTTCAGCTTCGGCGAGGTATTCGTCCATAGCAGCCATTCCTGTCCACGTCCTGAGATGGCCTGTCGTGATCGCAGTGTAAGGCTTCACTGCCTACGATCTGCCGATCAGCACTGACAGCAGCAGCGTTTGTTCACGTATGTGAACTATTAGCAACTGCTAAGGAGAAAGAAAGACAACCTCCTTTCTCAGGTAGCTATGGAGGGTCTAGTCGTCCCGTCCACAGTACCGAGTCTGAGGTTGGAGCGAGGAGAACGCAGGCAGTAGTATGTGTAACCAACCGTGGGTCGGTCCGGCTGAAGATGCGGATGAACCCATTGGCTGCATACTTTTAAGCAGGTGTAATGAGGTGGAGATGCAGCTGGATGGTGTGGAAGGTGTGAGCGGGTGTATGGGTATAGTTGGTGCGAGTGCGGGTGGTGGATTGGTGGGCTAGCGGGGTTGGGTAGCGTGTGGTAAGGGTGGCAACCCGTGGGTGTGGTGGGGGTGTATGTAGTATGGTTTTGGGATTCAACAGGTCGGGGGGTGGTTGGAGAGGGGGTTTTGCTTTAGTTCTTCGTGATATGGGGGGTGGGTGTGTATGCAAGGATGGAAGGCGTGTATTCTTTTGGTGAGCAATGTCTTTTTGGCAGGTTCTCAGAAGTCAGTTGTTCGTATGTGCGGTCATGAGCGGGGTGGGTCGGGTTGTGTCCGTTTGAATTTTCAGAGCTCTGTACTTTATACTGTCTGCGTTTTGCTGAGACGTCACATTTTCGGGTGATTGTCCGTATGTGTTTCAGTCACTAGTGGGGGGAAGGGCGTGTTATTTTTTGAAAAATTAATAAATTGAGTCTGCAGGTCAAGTGTTGGCATTTTATGTATGTGTTTTGTCGTTTTTGTTCTTGTTTTTTGTACTCAGAGCGTGTGGCCTATTTTTTGTTTTTTGTTTTTTGTTTTTTTTGTTCTTGAGTTCTTGGTTCTTGCTAGCGTACGCTGCATTGCTCGTGTGTGGGTGTGCCTTCTTGTGTTGGGGGTGCGAGTTTGGGGATGGTGGGCGGGAAGGTGGACTCTATTTATTTTGATATGAGGTCCTAGGTTGGTTGTGTGGGTCTATTTATTTTACATGACTATCATGTTTAACTAGTAGTGCACAGAGGGTTGTATTTTTGTGTCTGCAGGTCAAATGTGGGTATTGTTCTGGTATTTTTGTCTGTATATTTGTTTTGTCGTTTTTGTTCTTGTTTTTTTGTTCTCAGTGTGTGTGGCCTGTTTTTTTGCTTTTTGTTTTTTGATCTTTGGTACTTAGTTCTTGCTTGCGTACATCGAGTTGCTCGTGTGTGGGTGTGCTTTCTTTCATTGGGGGTGCGAGTTTGGGGATGGTGGGCGGGAAGGTGGTTTCTATTTACTCTGTAGTAAGGTCCTGGGTTCATTGTGTGGGTCTTTTTAGTCTTCCGTTTTACATGACCTTCCTACTTAATGGTAGTGCAGAAGGGGTTGTATTTTTATATCTGCAGTGGTGTATAAGGGGGGTTTCTTTTTAAAAAAAGTTATGCTTTTGTTTATTGTGTCAATGGTAGTATGCAGTAGGTTGTAATAATAATGTTGGTTGGTCCGTAAGTGGTGATTGTATGTGTGATGTTTATCAATTTTGATTTTGATTGTTTGTGCAGGTAATTAAATGTGTGTGTGTGTGTGTGTGTGTGTGTGTGTGTGTGTGTGTGTGTGTGTGCGAGTAGATAGTGTGGGCGAGTAGATAGTGTGCGCGAGTAGATAGTGTGTTTTGTTTTAAAAGACCCCAGATTCTCTCCTTCATTCCCTTCACAGATCATCACAAGCCATCCATAACGAAAAAGTATAGATAGGCAATATAATAGAAAATGCAAGGTTGGCCACTTTGTGTGGTTCAGCGCCAAGAGCCTACACACCAGTCTGCCGCCAAAGTGGCACACTTTCACATATACATGTATACATATGTATTTCAAACCATAAGGGGATGGAGGGCAGAAGGCAACTTACCTAAGACAGAAGACTACTCCAGCGAGAAGGCACCACCCCGCACCCGCCCACAAAACCAAACCTCATTTATCAAAAACAAACAAATATAACAGCATTGGCATTCTCGACATTCATCTTAAACTACACATTGTCACTCGCAGCACTGCCAAAAAGGAGGAACAAAGAATATCCTTATTATGTTAACGCCAATTGAGTTAATGGTTTTTTTTTTTGTTTTTTTTTTTTAATTTTATTTTATTTAGAGAACAACCCGATCGGATGCTAGGTGCGCTGATAAGAGCAGACACATCTAGCACCGTCGGGGAGGCTCCATCTATTGGTGGGGAGCAGCACCTGCTGGAAACCGAGTCTTGCGTCCCTTTGATACATCGTGCAATACAGATATTGCTGTTTTTTGTTCCCCGGGGCTGTGGTCACTTCAAACTCAGCTTGGGCCTCCAATATCCCGTGGAGCTGCTTATGTCACTCATCCCTTCCGAGGAGCACCCCTTATCTAGTGACCCAGCCATGTCTCAGCAACCCCCTTATTTAAATATGTGTGTGTCTTATCCAGTTAACCCTTTGACCCAATACCCTGTCAAAACCAGACACAACTTGCTCAATCTGTCACACACAGTTTGTTTTTTGAAAAATGGCCCCAGCATCCCATGTATCCCATGTACAAAATAAGATTGAAGCATGGGCCTGCCAACATTGATGTCGTCTTGTCCTGCGGACCACTTGTCCTCCTGTTTATTCCTTCCCATACCATTGCATATCCACCATAGCCAATCGATGAGGCGGGAAAGGGTCGTGGAAATCCGAGGGCGGCCGAAGCGGGACCTCTTGGCCCACTGTTGTTTAATCTCTAAAGCAGATCTGGTAATCTCTCTTGATCACCTCCCTGTTACCATCTTGGTTGTCCGCCGTGCTCCCTTGGGCGCAGTCTCCGTCCCACTTAACGAAAGCTATCCGGCCTCCACTCTCACCTCCCAGCCAGTCCCCTGAGAAACGTTGAATCGCTTGTTTTATATCTTTATACGTCTGGAACAGGTCTAGTTGATTCTTAACTATATGCCATTGCACCATAATTTCTTGATGAATGTATTGTTTGATCATGTCAGTCATTTCCTCCCCAGCTATGCAGACTCCCTCGAGGACATGTATACACCTTTTTCTCCAGATCGCCCACACAACTGCCCTCCTCCCCATCTTAAACATGTTGTTTTCAAAAGCATTGCCCAAGGGGGAGGTCCATGTTTCAAACAGTATTGCCCTCCTGTCCCATGGCCAGGTTGATTCAGTCTCCAGCAGTCTCCAGATTTTGTCCCACCATCGCCATGTAAGGATTGCCCCCGAACACTTCATAAATATGTGTTCTATGGTTTCCGGGATTTTGCGGGAGGGGAACGCCGTGTGACACGACTTACACCAGGGGAGCGCCAAACCTTTCTGTTCCAAGTGTGTGCGATCTATTAGCTTGTCGTTAGTGGGGAGGCAACGATGCTCTATCTGCCACTGCAGCAAGGCCAACTTTGCAGGTTTAGTCCTCGTGAGGGAGAACCACCGAATGGGACGGATGGCCTCGGTTCCCACATTCAAATGAGACCTCCAGCGTGTCTTCACCACGTCTCTCAGGTTTACCTTGGGGCGCAGAAGACGGTACGTAGCTTTTACTGTTAAGTTGTGCGGCTTCACATTTCCGGTCCCCTAAGTTTTGCGTGTAGGGGGGCACTGCCACTCCTCCGGGTCAAGGGGGAGGTCTGCAATCCAGGTGTCCGGTTGATATGCTATCCAACCCTCCTTATCTTGTAGCACCCGGATTCTATGCAGATCAATTTTCCGCCACCATCTCGTCACATCCAGGGTGTATCTAGTTAATTTATTGTCTTCCCCTTTGTGGAAGAGATTGATCAGCGTTTCGTCTTCGCGTGTCTCTACAATGCTCCCCACACTCTCTGGGTCCCCGGGAATTCTTACCCAGTCCCCTACCACCAGCTTTGGCCCCTTGCGCAGGATGCGTATCCAGTCCGGGGGGATTGAGAAGATAAGTTGTTCCAAGTTCTTTTCTATATTATGACAATATCTCAGCGACTCCCTGATCTGTGGCGCTGCTTTCCAATCCTTGTTTCCCGAATCCCAAATGTCTTTTATTCTAATTATGCCCTTCTTAACCCAGCTGTTCCAAGGGGAGTCCGAGCTGCGGTATACCCTTCCGTTGCTGTCTATGATGTTTCTATTTCCAAACAGGGGTTGTCGCGCCACCTCTTCCCACCTGGATGGTCCAGGTTCGTCGGGTAGTGGAAGCTGGCGCCAGACCCTCAAGCAGCGGATCCAGAAATCGTCTTTTGGAAGATCACCTCGGGTTGCATCACGATTCGTGGCCTGGCCCCCCTGACACGCAGTCCGGTCAAAGTTGGGGCGTCGGGGTATAGACCAGAACCGGTCTTCCAGCCAGGTCAGAGGGTTGACTGCCTGCGGTGCTTGCGGAGCGAGTCGGCGAATTTGTTCCAGCGCCAGTGCAGACCACGGAAGGTCCCCTGTGAACACCAGTCTTTTGTTCCATTGTACCATTAGTGTTGTGGTCTGAATGCCCGGGTCCAGGATCCCCAAGCCCCCTTTGTCTTTGGGTTGGATTACCGACACCCATGCCACCCTGCTGATCACATTCGGAAGCTTGCTATTACCTCTCCACAGCATGGTTGATATTTGCCTCTTCAGCGACCTCACCGCCTCCTTTCTTAACGCCCATATTGCGGACTTGTACCAAAGGGCGGCCAACACAACATTATTAATCGCCAGCGCCCTGCCGATTAACGAAGTGTGCTTGTCGTTCCAACGTGCCAGCTTTTCCAGTGCGGGTTTGAGGATCCATTCGTCATTCGACGCCGGTTTTCCGGTTGCTGTCAACATAATGCCTAGTACTCCGGGAGCCATTTGACCCGTGGTAGTTCCGGGGGTCGTACTCCCTGGTGGTGAATCCACCATCCAATGTTTTATTTCCCCAGTTAACCGTCATGTCCGAGACCTCCATAAATTTGTCAAAGAGTCGTCTGATCTCTTCCATATTCTCGCCGGTGGCGTCCACTATGAGAGTCAGGTCATCAGCAAACATTGAACTGATGGGGATCGCTTCTTCTGGGATGGAAGAGACCTGCAGCTTCCTCAAGTTTTTATTTTCATGGAGGTTCGTTGCCAGCGCCTCCATGACTATAATGAACAGGATGGGCGCCTGCGGATCACCTTGGTGTACCGACCGCTGCAATGGGATTGGCGGTGCTACTCTGCCGTTTATTTGAACACTTGTGGTCGCATTTTGATGCAAGATTTGTGTCCAGCGACGAAAGACCGGGCCTATATTCATTTTTTCCATACAAGAGTCCAGGAACAACCAGTCTACGTGATCATAGGCTTTCTCAAAGTCAATGAATACCATCGCCACATTTTGTTTATCCTGCCTGGCCAATTTAATCAGTTCATTGACCAGCAAAATATTATATTGGATCCTGCGACCTTTGACAAAGCCCGTCTGTGTCGGGTGGATGATTTGGTCAACGACCGGGATCAGGCGGTTCGCCAGGGCTTTCGCTAGCATTTTATACACGACCGTGAGCAATGTTATCGATCGATAGTTTCTGATATCCATCATGTCGCCTTTTTTGTGTATCAACGTGAGGATGCCTTGACCTACCAGTTCCCCCATACTCCCCGTCTCCCATACACAGCGGTAGAATTCCATGAGGTCTGGGGCCATCTGGGGCCAGACGGTTACCCAGAACGCCTTGGGAAGTCCATCCGCACCCGGGGTTTTCTCCTCCTCCATCTGCATCATTGCTGTCCAGATTTCTTCCTTGGACAAGGGCTGCTCCAGGTCCATGCTTTGCTGCTGCGTTAGACGATTCGTTAGTGGTTTTAAAAATTCAGCGATCTCACTTTGTCTTGTTCCCTTCTTTTGTTGGGCACATCCAGAGGTAAAAAGGTCTTTGAAAAAGGTTCTCGCTATCTGCATACACTGGGCCGTCGAACAGGCCACCTCCCTGTGCGCCGAGTGCGGAATCATATAGCGCCTCTATCGTTGTTCTGCGTATGCGTGCTCGGGCCATACTAAAGATTTTTTTGTCCATGGAACCTTCCTTTTGATGGCGTGTCATTCGGCCTCTGATGTGCACACCTTCCCATTGTTGCGAGGCAAACGTTTGCAGAGGTTGTTGTAAGGCTTGCATCTGTGAGTATCTTTCCTGCTGTGAGTCGTGGTTTGCATCATTATCCGAATCTATTAACTGGTCCTGTTGGTTAATGTTACTTGCTGTCAATTTGAACTTTTTAGTCTTTAAATCCCTAAGTGTTGGATATGCTCTTACGGTCTTGCGAACGCCTCTACTCTGTTTATCTTGATGACATGATGGGTCGATTATTTGCTTTATTCATATTAACTGTAGCTGCTGCTGAATCTGCTATTGGGCTCGCTATTCTTGTTTTCGAATTCGTGGCACTATTGAAATCTACCCAAACCAAAACAAGTGGCCCATTTCCGCTTGCCTAAGACAGAAGACTCCTCCCGCAAGAACGCACTGACACCCCCTGTGTGAGGATGATGAGACAGGAGAACTGACTCGTAAGCACACAACCGTGCTAACACGGCAGATCATGTGCGAAGAAAACATCCCAATAGATTAACTCTCGTAAAAAAGGAGTTACACGGAGAAAATTTTTTACCACAGCATGGCTATGGTATCCGCCTCAGCCCTCGTAAAAAAATCAGAGTGAAAACCCCGTTGGACCTTGGCGGCTGGCATCCCCGACTAGTTTCGGTTGCTGCCAGCGGCAACCTCATCAGGGGGTATCGACACCCCCTGTTACGGGTCCGAAAAAATTGGGAAAGCCTTCCACGCCGACCCACAAAACATACATTCCCCCCAAAGAGAACTCGTGGCCACCCGGAAACATCCAAACAGCCCATGCTCTAAAGTGGGGCAAAGAATTAGGCCATGTATAATCAACAAAAAAAAACATATCCAACCACAAAATCATTCGCAGATTTGCAGTCCAATACATTACCTTTATGTTACTTAGCCTTTGATTTGATTGATGAAAAACTTCAAAAAAGAAAGGTGTGAAGCAATGAGTTTTTTTTTCAATTTAAAAAAAATCAAATTCGTGTTTGACAATTCACTTAGATTCATTGACTTCAGTCAATGAATAACTGTCTTGACGCCAGCTTTGGCTGGATTTAGGCTCGCCAGAGTTCAGATGCAAGAGACGAATAACGGGAGTTGAACCCGTGTTTTCAAATTCACAATCTGACACTTCGACCTATTAGGTTATATTCGCCGTGGGAGCGGAAAGGTACAGGGAAGAAAGCGACGACGAACTATTGAACAAGTGTAAGCTTCACTACCCGAACGTTACAAAATCAACAAGACATATCCAACCACAAAAAGAGGGAATAGCTCGCTAGTACAAGCCCGATCCGAGCCGCTGCTCACGTGCGTGGCTGTCTGTGTTTGTGTGTGGATATAATGTGTGTGTGTGTGTGTGTGTGTGTGTGTGGGTGGGTGTGTGTGTGTGCACAGCTGCCGCTGCCGCTGCCACTGCAGCTGCTGCATTTGCTGGAGCGGATGGTCCACACGCTGCGTCAGACGAAGCAGCTGCAGTCACTGCATGTGCAGCAGTTGCCAACTGCAGCAGCGGGCCCTCTATTTGAAATCCCCAAGCAATCGACCCCCCCCACACCCCACCATCACACCTCACACACTGTTTCTGAAGTTTTTTTTTCGTTTTTGCTCAGAACAGCCTGAAATGTTTTTTGGGGGGTCCCCTGGTGGCGCGCAGACCCTCCCCCCCCCCTTTTTTTTTTGTGCAAAAAAGCCGTTGTCTGGAATCCTGGACAACTCCCCCCTGACCGTCTACTGGAGACGTCTAACAAGGCCCTAACTGCACGGGGAACGGTAACAATAAAAACTGCAAGATCAGATTCACTCTTCACCATCCTGTAGAGCAGCCCGGAGAGGGGGGACGAATAATAACGAACGAGTAATGAAAAAAAAAACGGGCGAAAAAGTACTGCATGGTCAAGGTCTCAGTTACCTGTGGCACAGTCCCATTAGCAGAAGGATGTATCATTATTGTTATTATTATTTTTTTTTTTTTTGGTCACAAACAATGCTCCAATCTATTCGTGCAGAGCACCACGTGCTGGGAACCGGGCCCAGCATCCCATGTAACGATGAATGAAAGATTACACAAGTCATGAACTGAGCTGCTCAGAGAAACCTGTTGACTGAGCCTGAGCAGAAGGATTTTTTTTTTTTTTTTTTTTTTTTTTTTTTTGAAAACAAATGCTCCAGTCTATTGGTGGGGAGCAGCACGTGCTGGGAACGGGGCCCAGCGTCCCATTTCTGCGAACACGATATGGATCAGAAGGCACGGGAAGGATCATGAATATCTAATGACCTATTAAGGAACTAGGGCGAAGTGGGAAGGAAGGTTCTATATTAGTCCAGTCCCTCAACACCAAACGGTAATCCCTTATACCCTCCAAATTCTGAATGGCATCAATTTCTTGCTGGTGACATCTCGAGGCTAAGAACTTGTTAAATTCGCTGCATTTTTTCGACAGGCAGGAGTCCATGTTTGGGAAACGTTCTCGCCAATATTCCCATGCCTGCTGCAAGTAGCCTCGAAATGAGGCCAAGCAGAGTAGGGAGGTGTTAAACCACCAGTACTTGGCCCAGCTATCGGCCGCGGAAAAAAATAGAGTAGAAACGTTTCTGGTTGGATGAATTTGGGCGCTCCTGTAGTGGCCCATACGTTTCCTAAAATCGCGTAGCGTTAACGGGCACGACTTTAGGAAGTACTGGTGGTTTAAGCTTGTAGAATCCCAGCCCCCGGTCCAGTCGTTTGCGGAAGGTGAAAATTGCTAAAAGCACATTTTGTGATCCAATCCAGTATAGGGGCTCAATGGTAATATTGCGGAAGCAAGGAGGCCGCCTGCCAAGGCCTCCACAACAAAGATCAGGTCAATTCGGGATGTATTTGAATAACTTGTCCAAATTATTGTTTTCAATACAAGTAAAAAAGTCCTCTCCGTAGGGTGACTGCATCTGAAGGTGTCAAAAAGGGGAAAGGGTGGTGCACAATTGTTCTAGCACGTTTTCGTCCTCTTCGGCGTTATGAGTGCAGGAGGGGGAAACTATCGACCTATCCATCCATCTATCCGGTGTGGCATTGAAATCTCCTGCTAAGATCACTGGGATGCCCAGCAGGGGCATGGTTTGGATTTTCTCAAAGAACTCCCTCCTATCCCCCGCTGCGTTGGGGCCATAGAGAGCGACAACAGACACACCCTCTAACTCCAACATCCCCAACACAGCAACCCACCGCCTTTCTATCTCGTCTTGCTGGTGGTGTAGGACTTCAAATCTGAAGCTAGGGGGAACCCATATTGCCACCCCTGCCCTTCGTGAACCGGGGGCGTGCGCCTGATAGGCTTGGTAAGGCCAGACCTGTTTGTGCGCCCTGTAGTGCTCCGGTCGATGCACGAGATGAGTCTCTTGCACACAGATCAGGTCGGGTCAGGTCCTTCCACCCACCCCCCGGGGAACGTCCCACAGTGCCCGTGTGTTTGTCCTGATTGTAGGATGCCAGACCATTCACATTAATGGTTCTGAGGTCCAGATCTGCTGTCTGCAGGGTACGCCTCCAGGCTTCCTTTTTGCCATACACTGTTTCCACCCAGTCCATCTACCTCATCATCTGCTTCTACCCCCACTTTCGACACCTCGTCCTCTACAGCCTTTGCCACTCTTGCACGACCCAATCAACCCTCCCATTGAGAACATTCCTACGCAGGATGCCGCACAGGACTGTGAGCAAGTCATCGTCCGACCAGAACTGGCTGGATTTCACCTTAAGTTGCTGCATTTCTAACAGGCTGTTGTGTGATTGCCAGGCCAGGCCAGGCCAGCCTCTTTGGTTTCGTCAAACAAAATATAGAGGTCCTTGTGAGCCATTTTCAATTGCTCCAAGGAGACGCTCACAGTGCCCACAGCCCCAAGGTCATAATGGCTCTCGATGAAATTCTTAAACCACCAGTACTTGGCCCAGCTATCGGCCGCGGGAAAAAAATAGAGTAGAAACGTTTCTAGTCGGATGAATTTGGGCGCTCCTGTGGTAGCCCGTACTTTTCCTAAAATCGTGGCGCGTTAACGGGCACGACTCTAGGAAGTACTGGTGGTTTAACCTCATTAATGCTTAGCACCCTCTCCTTTTGGAGGTGCCATCCATGTAACGTCACCCCCCCATACGTAGCTGCGTACATATCTTCCGAATCGGCCGGCGAGAGACCCAGCTCCCACCATACGTAGCCACGTACAAATCCCTGTACGTCGGTGCAGGGGAGGCCTCTTTCCATCAAGTGCCTCAGTTTCGCTCTCTTGCAGGACTCCAACCTATCTGTGCCAATTGGCGGGGGCTCCGCCCTCCCCTCCTCCTGGCCCGTCTGGGGCGGAGACGAAGGGTCGATCTGCCAGGTCCAGCTCTTAGGGGTGGTCTTGAGAGGGGGGGGGGAGGAGGGGAAAGAGAAGGAGGGGGAGGGGGGGAGAAGGGTTGTCGGGGGACTGTCCAGGATTCGCTGTCGATGGAGGGGTAAATATATTCTGCACAATAACCCAGATTCTATGAAGCACTCGCTGCCAGGTGGATCCTGGAGGCGGCCCTTGCTCCAGCACCTGCCGCAGGGTCGGACTGCTAATTAGCACCGGAACCAGATGCACGTAGACCTCGTCCCAGAAAACGTTTGTCCCATGCGGGCGTTGCCTTTTCAGCTGTTCCATAATCCATTCAGCCAGACCCTTCAGTTTGGTGTCCGCATCCGTTTCCCCTTGTGGTCCTTCCCATCCTTCCGGGGCGCTGTTCTCCGTTTCCGTGTCAATATCCATCGGCTGAAGCCCGAACGTAAGCTAAACTGGATAAGGCAAACCCCTGCCTTATCCAGTTTAGCTTACAGGCTTCGAGCCTGCGAGTCTTTCGCTACAGACCCCATGCAGCTCTCTGGCTGCTGCCACACCCCTGACTAGCATCAAAGTACTCCTCTAAATTCTACCGGGTTTCTATCAACTACCCTCTCTTAGCTAGGGCAAACCGCACAAAGCACACCATTTTTTTTTTTTTTTTTTTTTTTTTCACAAAGCACACCTATTCTGCAACCAACTACCAAAATCCCAAGTCCTACATCTTACGAGCAGACACACACACCAAAGTACACACTGTCGTAAATATGATTTCGAATTTTTCTGGTAGTCTGTACCAGTATCCCTCAAAAAGAAAAGAGAAAAAAAGAGGGATATAATATATCGCCAAACAGAGCTGCGCGGTAAACCGTAGGCAGAGAGGGAGAGGAGGATAACAAACGAGGGGCTGTGACAAACTGTTTGGTCGGAGTAAATACCAAAGGGCAAACAATACATAGTGTGTGGGTTCTTTGTGGTGTCAATATTTAGCGATTTACATGATTTTTCGAAATTTTCGAAATTTTCCATTTTTTCTGATGAAGCCAAATTCCAGATGCTCGTGCCATCAAGATCGCATGAGGAGGATAACAAACGAGGGGCTGTGACAAACTGTTTGGTCGGAGTAAATACCAAAGGGCAAACAATACATAGTGTGTGGGTTCTTTGTGGTGTCAATATTTAGCGATTTACATGATTTTTCGAAATTTTCGAAATTTTCCATTTTTTCTGATGAAGCCAAATTCCAGATGCTCGTGCCATCAAGATCATGCGCATGAACATGAGCAGTCTCTGCTCAATGCCACTCGGGGGAACCAACGGCATATCTCTGGGTGGAGGGCGCCGAGCTTGCCCAGGAAGGAACATGAGGCCAATGGGGATTGAACCCACGACCTCCTGAATGCCACTTGCATGCCTTACCAAAAACTGTGCTAGGCCGGGGACCGGAGGGGAGGCACATCGACTGGCCCATCGAAGAAGAAGCTCGGTCCTGATGCTACCGTCAAACTGACCCCGGGCCGGTATCGCAACCTGCTGTAGCAGGTACCGCACCTGCTTCTGGTGGGTGGAGGCTTGAGCACGGCTGTGGCTGCTACGGGGTTTCCCGTAGTAATACTATAATGACAATACAAAAGGCCTGAAAGGTCGTCCTGTCCAGATTCGACAGGTACGAATTGAATTGGTTGGGCTTCAAAGACTTAGCCTTCAAAAAAAAAAAAAAAAAAAAAAAAATCATGCATGAATGCCATGAAACTCATAATGCTCAATCATTTTAAGAAGGGAAACATTTTCAAAAAAGCTCCATCACGAGTCACGACCAATGACAATTGCAAACTGATAGCCAAGTACTCTGTTGTCTTCCGAAGAGAAGAGAAGGCACACTGTCAGTCATTATCGCTGTATCAAGACTGAAAGCTGGCCCAAATACGGCGGCTATAGTGACCACACATTCTATCTGGATGACAACAGCAGTAACAAGACGAAGGAAGAAGAGCGGGAGGCGGAGGAGGGAGTTGAGGAGGGAGAGGAGGAGGGAGAAGAGGAGGACGAGGAGCAAAAACTCAAAATAAGAGTGAATTCATATCCCCATCTTTTTTCAACCTCAGCCTTCTACCACCGAGTACTCCTCTCTCTTCTCGCCACATCGACAATCATTAACTATTCATCATCCATCCCAACTCTCGTCTTCACCTGGATAAAACACCCTGCCATTATCACTGTATCTAGACTGAAAATTGCACCAAATACAACTGACAT
>BFEA01000557.1:341206-354806 GCA_003427395.1 Chara braunii | reverse complement strand
ACACACACACACACACACACACACACACACACACACACACAACCAACAGGATATAGTCTCTCTACCTCGGACGTCACTCTCTCATGCTAAGCTATGGCGGGGATGCAGCTTCTACTCCAGCTATGGCGACTCTCACTCTCACTCTCGGTCCCTCGGGGACGCAGCTTCTACTCCAGCTATGGCTACTCTCACTCTCACTCTCGATCCCTCTCCTTCTCCCATCTGCCTCCTTCCAGCAGTAGCGCTTGAGCAGAAGCGCAAGCCTTAGGCACAATAAACGTCCGAGCTGCAGCAGGCCCAGTGACAGATAAACCATCAAAGCAATGAAGAGCAAAGTTGACACGAAGTCAAAACATGCAAAGACATTCAGACCAGACGTAAGGGGAGAGAAAAGACGAACAGAAAAGTTAACCCCGAGCGCAATCATAGCGCGTATGATATACACAATGAAGCTCACATGAAACACGAAGATGGCGCAAACGCCATAAAGACGTAAGTGCCGTAAAAAGTAAGCACAACTGGCGAAGAGACCCTACACGTGTTTCGACCGACTCGCCAGTGTCGGTCCTCGTCAGGGGCAAATGAAAGCGCACGATGAGTTTCGCTACGAGACTACTGCCCTATACGAGATTTCAGAATGATTGCTTCTTCTGGCCTGCGGATGGCTGAGATTTCTCACCTATACGGCGAAGAACTTGTTGCGGCCAGTGTCGTACATTAACCAAGTGAGCGCTGGAAGCTTCTGGAAATTGTTGCCGCGCCTTCGGATCGATTGTGGTTGATTTGTGGCCGTGATCAACTCCTGACGAATCTTTCACTCTCCGACTTCTGTACCCAGCTGACTGTTGACTTCCCTCTGGCCAGTTTTCGACTTCTGGAGCCTCTCAGCACCTGGATTTGACCCCCCCCCCCCCCCTCAATTTGATCTCTTTTTTACCCCTCCTCCGCCTATCAACGTAAGGACATTTTCGCAACTGCCAATCTTTGGACCGTAAGACGTAGAAAAGAAAACATAAAAAAAAAAGAAAGAGGAAAGACTTAGCTGTGTTAGTTCTGCCCTTGGCTCCTTGCAGGAGACTGAAAACGCTGAGGTTATTTTAATGATTTAGTTAATATTTATTATTTAATCATCTATATACTACTTATAGCAGTAGATGCTGATATAAGAAGCTGACATCATAGTGAAAATTTTTCCATTCATGGAAAAAGCTCCATTTTTATTTTATTAAGGAAAAAGGCTGACCAAATGAACTCACTGCAATCAAGTTCCTCCCTTGCTTGACCACGAACTGAAGAGTGTAGGAGGGAGGAGGGAGGAGGGAGGAGGGAGGAGGGAGGAGGGAAGTGGGACAAACAAGAAATTAAGAAGTAAAGGAAACGAAACGAGTCTCTTTCTATTCTGACTCCTATCCATCCTCTCTCTCTCTCTCTCTCTCTCTCTCTCTCTCTCTCTCTCTCTCTCTCTCTCTCTCTCTGCGTGTGACTGTCAGTGTCTCTCTCTATCTCACCTATGAACACACAATGCGTGTGTCTGCCCGTGTCTCTCTCTATCTCACTCACGTATGCACACACAAACTGAGCATACACAGATGAATGTCCTGGAAGTAATATCACGCATGCGTGGACTTGAATGGGGCACAATTCCAGTGGGAAGTAAAGTAGAGGCTTCAAGTAGCAGTGCGCAATCCAGAGGGAATTCCCCACTGCACTGCGGCAGACGGTTCCCCTTTCCCGCGGGACAACCTCAAGTACCAGGTTGCCCCAAGGACTGTTGGGCCAGCGTTGGTTTAGCGTTGGCATTTTCCAGTGGGACCTGATCCATTTTAGCAGCGAGAATTCTCAGGGGGACATTTCACTTGGTAGTCCCTAGGCCCTTATCCTCGTTTTCCTCCCGTCCGTCGATCATAGCGAGAAGAGAAAGGTGAGAGCCGCCTCCGAATTTCCCACCTGCAAAAATCACAAGAGACCAAGCAATCATCACGCACGAACACCAAATGGCAACGTAAGTCTGTGTATGCCTAAAGGCTGTAAGCCTATAAGGCTACATAAAATATTAACAAATAAATAAAGCCGTCTAGGGGTGTGGATAGCAAACAGAGAGGGGTCAGATTTACCCACACTAGGGTCCAATAAAAGATACCCAGTTAATAACCAAAAACAGGGGTCAGTCGAGTGAGCCCTTTGTTTGTTTGTTATCCTTCATTATTTGACCATACTTAAAAATTAATTAATTAATTAATTAATTAATTAATTAAAAAAAGATACATAAATTTATCGAGGGGCCAAGTTGCCTACAGTAGGGCCTTTAAAGGGGTCACGCACTTCAAGTAGTTAACATAGCACGCCATGTGTGTAAACCCTAAAGCTTCTTGTGGAGGACATAACGTGCCAACACCTAGAACGGTGACTGGCTTTCGGCTTCACAGTGTTCACACAGCATCGCCCTTCTGGCTCCTCTACTCATACCGCTACTCCTAAGGCTATACAGGGCACCCCTGCAAGCATAGGTATCTCTCACAATCAAGGAAATGCATGCCCCCCCCCCTCCCCCTGATCGACGGTGGTCAGGGAGTAGCATGGGGCTACTGGTGGGAGGGGCCGACTAACGCAAGGGCCAAGCATTTTGCCAGTAGCTGCGCCTCCCATCTACTTCCCCCACCCTCGAGTAACAGCAGTGTCTACGGCCAGCACTCACCCACGCAACCCCTCCCAACCCCCACCATACACACACACCTCTTATACACATCTAGATGTGTATAAGAGACAGGTCCATGGCCAGCACTCTCCCACACACCACACCCAACCCATACACACACACACACACACGTGATGGCCAAAGACCCTATCAGACCCTATCTCAGAGTGCCCCAAGCATGCCCCAGGTGCTTGGTGGGGCTTGGACCCACTACCTCCTGAATGCCACTTGCATGGCTAACGAACTGAGCTAGGCCTGTCTCTTATACACATCTAGATGTGTATAAGAGACAGGGCCAGCACTCTCCCACCCCCCCCCCACACACACACACACACACACGTGATGGCCAAAGACCCTACGGATACCGACCAGGGGGAGCAAGCCAACTATCTCAGTTGGTAGGCGGCCAGCGGCGATTTGGCCCACAAGCTCCTGAATGTCATTTGTGTGCCTAACCAACTGACCAAGGCCCATCTTCTCCCTAAGAAATTCTTTAACCTGCAGGCTCCATGGCTTAGACAGGGGGAGGTGGATGGTAAAGCCACCCGATGATGCTAGAAGCGAGGCCCTAGGAGAACTGTGGGGGGATTTGAGAACTGGAGATCGGAATCAACAAAATAAACAAACAAGAGAAAAAGACAAAAGCGAGACCTCCCCTCACCGCGCAAAAAAGCTAGGTAAAGGGCCTCTCACCGCATCACTGTCGCAATGAGAAAAGAACAAGCGCATCTTCCACAGCGAGGGGTACGACGCATCCGTTGCTATTCGTTGTAACGGATGCATCTTGCCATTCTCTGTGGGAAAATGCACTTGTACCGTTGTACGTTTTTTTTGTTTCAATCGTGGTGCGGCTCAAAGCTAGGAGGGGAAAAGTAGAGGCCACACACGTGCAAAAAAAAAAAAAAAAAAAAAAAAAAAAAAAAAAAAAAAAAAAGCCCTTGCTCCATGCATGCAACATGCGCAAGTTACCCAACTGGCCTAGCTCAGTTGGCACACCCTTGAGCTGTTGAGAACTTGAAATACATACCTGAGTTCAAACTTAACCACCTGGCCTAGCAGATGAGTAAACTACTACAATTCTGCATACGCAGGGCCGGTCGGTTCGATGACGATATCTCAAGGCCGTCGCTCTGAATTAAAGAAGAAAAAAAAGGGAAAGGAAGAGGAAGCTTTGAAAGGGCAAAGAATCTTGAAAGAAGAAAGAAAAAAACTTGCAGACAGAGAGAGAGAGAGAGAGAGAGAGAGAGAGAGAGAGAGAGAGAGAGAGAGAGAGAGAGAGAGAGAGAGATGCACAACTTACCAGAGCGCCGCTCTCTCATCGGAAGTATTGCCCACAATTCCTTTGTTCTCCTCTGCTCTTCTCACAAGGTAGGGCAAGACCTCCTCAATTTTTCCAAACGGCACGTACTTGGTGACTGAGTGTCCTCCCTTGGCCAAGGCAAACGACAACCGGTCGGCCATGCCCTTGAGCTGCGCAAACTGCACTCTGACGTCTCCTGTAGGCAAGAGTCGGTCCTTGGCTCTCTCAGCCGCCTTCGCCGCAGACGTCGCATTGTGGGTAGCAAGAAGGAGAGCGGGACCGCCGCTGTGCGTGTTCACGACACAGTCGATCACCATCCCCGCACAGGTGTCGTAAACTTCATGCGTTCGCTCGATGGAGGGATGTATTGGCGAAGGAACGCCGGCCAATTGCGCAAGTGCATTCTCTTTGCTCATATATGCGCCCCGTACGAGTTTTACACCATACCTCATTCCCGCTTTCTCCGCTCCTTCGAGAGCGCAGCGGAGCCGAGCGGTAGCATCACGGAGGTAAGCCTGAACCGTTGTGTGGACAAGAGGAGGGTCCGCTCCTCGCCAGGTGCCGCTGCTTCCGGGTTTCGACTTGTTGAACTCTCTCATACACACTGAGGCGATGTAGTCGATTGCTGGCTGAATGGACAGGTACTCTGCATCTATGAGCAAGGGCAAGCCAGCTCCATTGCCTTGAGAAGCGCACGCACGACAAATGCTCCGCATGCGGTCCATGCATTTCTGCAGATCTGCTTCCTCCTCTCCACTTAACGGCTGTGGCTCTCGGGAATTGTGAACGGGACTCTCTGGTGCAAGAATAGGAAGAGACGGCTCCAGCCACGGCAAACTCACTGACGTCTTCTGCAGATGCTGCCACCGCAGCAGTCTGCTGACATGCTCCAACACTGGTAGAGGACACAGCGCTGACACCTGTTGCAATCGAACGTGGACAAACACAACATCCACAATCCATTCCCGTTACCTCGCTAGACTTGCTGATGATCCTCAGCACATGTCTGCATCAGAGAGCAAGAACCACCACCACCACATGCACCACGACATCCCAACTCTCTCTCTCTCTCTCTCTCTCTCTCTCTCTCTCTCTCTCTCGTGTGAGTGTGTGTGTGTGTTTGTGTGTGTGCGCAAGCGGTGGGATGTCCCCGACTACCATCTTCCCCGAAGACAAGGCATGTCATCATGACTGTTTCTGACCAGGAAATTAACATGTATGCATTCACTATAAGGGTGCGTTGTCTCTGGGGGAAGACAGTAGTTATATCGGTTGAGACTCCACAGAAATGGGGAAAAGAAAACGTTCTACAGAAACGAGGTACCTCTCTCTTCCTTTCAAAATCCGCTGAAATGCTTCAGAAAGAAAATAAACAAGTTTTTAAATTTTAACTCTTTTCTGACAACAGTAGTTAATAATCTATTACTCTTTTTGTTTTTTTTGACAAAATAAATAAAAGTAAAAACAAAACTACCAAACATCAACGTGCATGTAACTCCAAGTTCGTTTACCGATATTTAATAATTCTAAATTTACAAATTCATAATTAATTATATTATAATATAATAAATTAATAATATATAGATTATTTAGTATTTACCTTTTAGGTGCAGACTGCATTTTCTCTGATTCTAAGCAAAGCACAGAAGCATATCAAGTATCAAGGGCGGACTCGCACTACCATCGTCACCCATATAGAACGCCCGGTCATTACAGCTGTACTTGGAGCAACTGCCAGTCCAGATACATCGACAACGACAATCACAATTCAGGCGAAGATGGCAGAAGTATTGCCCAGCTACCTCTAGCCTCTCTTTCTTTTTTGTTTTTAAGAACATAACTTTTATAAAGAAACCTAGCCTCTGCTTCCACTGCGCTTAGAATTTTGAGTGTCTTCTTTAAAGTTTACACTCTTTTTTTTATTATTATTATTTTTTGATACTTTCCAGTTTCGAACTCTTGGCTCTATTCAATTCCATTTGTCCGATGAAGTTTTTTTTTCAAATCGACTATAACCCTTAGCCTTCCAAGCTAATGGTACGGGTTATTTGTTTCTTCGCAAAAACTGGGGAAGGTTTCGAAAAACAGATTTTTTTTTTTTATGATTATTATTTTTTTTTTTTGATACTTTCCAGTTTTGAACTTTTGCCTCTATTCAATTCCATTTGTCCAATGAAGTTTTTTTTTAAAAATCGACTATAACCCTTAGCCTTCCAAGCTAATGATACGGGTTATTTGTTTCTTCACAAAAACTCGGGAAGGTTTCGAAAAACAGAAAAGCATATCCAAGAAGATGTCAAAGAGACAGAGATGAGCCTTGGTTCCCTGGAACCCTGCCTTGGATGGCACCCTGCCGAAGCAGCCTGCAATCCCACGACTGGCGGGACACCTTCCAGAGCAGTCCTGAAGCTGAGCATTATTATACATTGTTACGATCCTGGTCATTCCCAAAGTGCAAATTCACAATGAAAGACAATGCCACCCAATTGCGAAAGAAATGAAAGTACTTGCAAAGAGATAGAGACCAGAGGAGAGAGAAAGAAGAAGAAGAAGAAGAAGAAGAAGAAGAAGATGTACACCAGCAAGGCCAATGGCAATTCCCCCTTCTCTCTCCACCTTCCTCCTCCTCCTTCACTTCGCCAATCTTATTCTTCTCCCAATAATAATAATAACAATGAGTGGATGAACCAGAATCAATATCCGAAGTTCCCTCTTACTGCTGACTCACAACAATAACAACAACAAGTCCACCACAGCTATGGCTTCCCTCCTTCTGCCTCCTCTCACATGCATAGGCTATGTTTACACAACCAGTCTGCTAGGATTGAAGGGTCCGTGTGAGTAAACTGACCACTTCTCTCTCAGATAACACCACTTCTGGGCGACGTGGCGAGTCCTTATCCATCAGTCAAATCATCTCAAATGCATCCTGAGCAAACCGTCTGTCGGGGTTCAACCTCCTCCCTGATGAGTTGGTGAAAGTTCGACGAAACACTCTGGCACCGTCGTTCCCTTTTTTGTAGATTTGTTTATCGTGAACACGACAACACACACACACACACACACACACACACACACACACACACACACACAGAAGCTGTGGTCCTCACCCACTCCTCTGCATGTGACGATATTTGTGTGCCTATTTATCTGCTTCTCAAACTTTGTCCATTATATCGTTCTAAAGTGTTCGTTTCGATCAGTATTCACCGAATATTCTCCGGACAACATCCCCATCATTGAAGGCCTCCAGTTCAGTGTAAGTGACGTGGCTGTCACTGTTCATGACTGGTTCCTCCCCCCTGGTCGTGAATCTGTGTGATGTGCAGCAAGCAAGCAATCCCAGGATCCTGACTGAAGTTCCTCACCGGAGTCAAATTTCCGTTCTGACTGATTTTGCTGAAATTACAGCACTAGAAAGAAAACATTTCAGTATTCCGTACCTCGAACTGGGCCCAGTTTTCAGTCAATCCGGAAATTCCATTTTAAAAAAAAAAGAAAAAGAACCTGGCTCGATAGTAGTCCATATCCATTCTGTGGAGCGTCAGTCAGTACGGTTCCTGCTCCACCCGCAAGTCTAGGGTAATTACCGTCTTCCACTGTCCTCCTGCCTGCCTCCAACCTACTTTCCTTTTTTTTTAATTAAAAGTTTTTTTTTTTTTTTTCGTTATTTGGACCGTGTCCCGATTCATGCGTGTCATCCTTGCACGGGCCATGCTAATCTTCTTTCTCTGTATCGTTACTATCGTTCCAATTTTTTTTCTTTTTTTTTTTTTCTTTTTTTTTTTGGTAATGACCCGTCAAAACACAGACTGAGAACACTGCTGATTTCTGAAGTTCTGCCGATGGAATGGATGCCTTGCTGAGATTCCCGCATTCTGCTGTGTTTCTAAGTCTGTCTGTGTGTTCGTGCTTGTGACCTGCATGCCTGCCTGAGTGCTTGTTGGTATGAGTGTGTGTGGGACCCGCAAGGGTACTTGCTTGTTTGGTAGGCCCGTAGGGCCGGTACTTACCTGTGGCCGTGGCATTGAGGGTTGTAGCAGGGAAAACACTCAAGTGGCGAAGCTAGCGGCCCTGAGGCCCTTGGGGTAGCGGAAAAACACTCAAGTAGGCCGGTAGGCCGATACCTCACCCCACTGCAGTTGGCGTGAGGGGGGTACTGGAGGCCGAGCAGAAAAAGACAAAGTTGGCATTTTTAGAGTCCAGTAGCGGTAGGGTAGGTCTAGGCCGGTACCAGTCCAACCAGTCTGAGTCTAGAGCCTGTACGAGTAATATCAGGGTCTGCAATGATGTTTCCCTCCGAAACGGAGGAGGTACCGGTTGCTTGGAGAGGCCGAGCGGCCTGGAAGTCACCGCCCAGGAGGCAAGTAGGCCGCTATATCAAGAGGCAGGGCAAAGAGCCCGGCCTCATTCTTCAGTGTGCGAGTTGGGTGTCACGCTGCTGGAGCGCTAGGTGGTGGAGCGCTGGGCACTACAGCACTGCTGGGAGGAAGAAGCCGGGAGCTTCCACCTTGCCTATGGTGGAGCTCTGCCGGTAGGAGGAGGAGGGAGAAGCGGACCAAGGAGGAGAGTGGCGAGGTACTTACTGGCTATGGTAGACACCAGCTTCATCTCCTTGCTAGGCGCTGCATCAGGAAGGCCCCAGTGGGGGTAATGCCGCATCAAGGAAGCTCGGACAGAGTCAGGCATGGCGGTTGAGTGGGCAGCGGCATAGCTGCTGGGTGATGACCTTGAAGTAGAGCAGCGGTGTAGCTGCTTTGGGTTGTCTTTGTGCAGGAGGCTGAAGCCTCCATAGTCCGCCATAGCCTCGGCCTGTATGTGGAGGAAGAAGAAGGGCTACCATGGCTGTGGTGGACCTCATCTTGTGCCTGCAGTAGAAGTGGGATTCGGACATTGATTCTGGTTCAGCTGTTCAACATTATTATTGTTTATTTATTGTTTGAATAAGAGAGGAGGAGATAAAGGGGAGGAGGTTGTCGAGCGAAGAAGAAGAGCTTTGTCTTTGGTCTATGTTGGAGTACATCATCTCTTTCTTCTTTCTTAATTCTTCTTCTTCTTCTTTCCCTCTCTCTCCTCTCAAGTTCTTTCATTTCTTTTGCAATTGGACGGCATTGGGCTCAAGTTCATTCATTTCTTGTACTTTCTGATGATTGTGGACTTCAAAAGTGGCCAGGATCGTATCATTGGTATCAGAGCGGATTCTACTTGTTGGCGAGAGTTGACTTTGCTGCCATAACCCTAACCCTAGTGGTAAGGGCTACCACTTAGGTTTAGGGCTGGAAGTTAGGGTTAAGTGGGGCAGTGTGGTAAAGGGAAGCTGCTCGCACCTGGCAGGGCCGTGTAGGGTCGACACTAGGCCCGGCCAGATTGCTTGAGTGCATGTTTGTGGTGGCGAGACACAAGGCGGGACTTCGTGATGCAATTTGAGAGAGGCGACAGTGAAGGGCACCTACAACTTGAATCTAGACTTCAGGGAAGACGAGGAGTGACTTTAGGGCTCCCCTCAAGTAGGCGAGCTTGAGGGTGGCAGCCATATCTGCACCTACGGACTGCAAGTTGCTGCTTTGATCTTCAACATTGACGGGGGATCCGGCTTTGTACTTTGGGGTAGATGTTGACCCTCCTAGATGATAGGACACTAGTGTAGAGGATGCTAATTGGGTCAGGAGGACTATGTGAGAGGGGGGTGAGTTTTTCTCATCCCAAGAGCCCCGGCCACTCAGGTAAGTGTCGTGCCACCAGGGTGCCCATGTGTGTGTGCATGGAATTGACCGCCTGTTGGGGTTCTCTGGGTTCTTCTTCCATCCTCCATAGTCTTGATTGTGTGTGAGGTGTGTGAACTGCCTACTCGCCTGATGAGTGGATGAATGGAGTATCTTGTTTGCCATGTGATATCTTTCCACAGTGCTTTGTTTATTTCATTCTGAACGGCGGTAGTCTACAGGTTCTTTCTGGGGCAAAATTTCGTTTTTCAATTCAAGTAGGGACAAAGTAGGTCTCAGTGGAACTCTTGTTGGTTGGGACCCGGTTCTGACTCCACTGGGACCATTTGGGACTCGGTGGGACCGGGCCCAAACAAGAAGGGCCCTTCAGGCCAAATCTGTTGACGTAAGTTACCTTGCTCTATCTGATTGGGATACGGACTTTACTCTTTCGGACCAGGACACTCGCTGCGGAGACTTTACCGCGCAATCGGCCGCCTGACTCGCACCTTATATACCACTCAATTCTCTCTTGCATTTCGCTGTACATCTTGATTCTGATTTGCTGTGTTTTCACGGAGCTGAGGCTGGCGAGGCTTGGGAGGACCCCATACGTAGTCAGTCCACACTGTGTGGCTGGATCAGATCTCTCTGAACTTTTCTTTTTTTTGTTGTTTTGACTGCTCTCCAGTCCAAATGAATTGCCGCTTTGGCTAGGAGTCCTACCTTCTCTTCTGAATGATTTCAAGCTGTTTCTTTCATTGGGTTCTTTAATGCCTGCGTCTACACGATCGCAAACGAGAGAGAGAGAGAGAAGAGAGAAGCTTCTGAGTGTTGCTCTTGAGGGAGTGAGGAGAGGGAAGAGGAGTGTTCGTCCTAGGCAAGTGAGGAAGTACGGACCCCTCTTGAGAGACTTATTGACACCCTCATCCTCCATCATGGCATCTGCAGCGGATTGGAAGCTGCAAATGGACGCTGCCCCTGAGGCAGAGAAAGCGCAGTGCCGGTTCTTATATGAGAAAGCATTGAAGAGGGAGGGAGGAGGAAGAGAAAGAGAAGGAGAGGGAGGAGAAGGTAAAGGCTCATGAAGCCATCTTTTGTACCTTGCCTGCCCTGACCGATGAGGAGGTGGAAGAGAAAACCGTTCCACTCCTCCGGGCTTTGGTGGATGTTCGGCCTGTTGAGGTCCACGCTGGCCAACTCGCTAAAGTATTCGACGAGCTTAAGAAGTTGCGCGAGGTCATGGCCCTGATGGCGCAGCAGCACCGTGACCAGCTGCAACAGCTTGCTAATGTGCAGCCAGCCCAAAGCACCCTTCCATCTACCTACCCTGCTTCTAGTGCTGCGTGTCAGTCTGTTTTTGCCCCTCTAAATGTGTCTTCTTCTACTTCTTCTTCATCCTTGAGTTTGGCTAACAGCCAATCCGGATCTGCAGCAGGTCCAGACCCCGGTGCTGCTGCTGCTGCTGCCGCACCGGCAAGTGGTGGTGCAGGGAATTCTGGAACTGTTGCAGCCCCGGGCCCGGACCCAGCAATGCCTGGGCCAGGCGGCAACTTTGCTAACATCGACAGGAAGGCGGCGCAGATTCCGTCCAAGTATGACGGAAAGGACGACCTCGAGTCTTGGATCAGCTCCATGCGATCCTACTTTGATGTATTGGGGACACCCCCGTCCACTCAGTCGTCTATCCTAGGGACCAATGTGGAGCCCGTCGTGAGAGGTTTTCTGGAAACCCAAACTGTCCAATCAGGCTATAAGAGAATAGACCTGAACAAATGGCTGAAGGCCACGCCTATCACTACACTCGAGGACCTCTTGATCAAACAGTATGCTGATCCACATGCTTACCCAGGGTGTTGTAGAGGCCAAGGACTATTGGCCACAACTGTGCAGATAGGAATAAGGACTCATTGCACGTGGCCCAAAAAATCATCAGAGGAACGAGGTGTTGAACCTCAAGCGGAAAAAAAAAAAAAAAAAAAAAAAAAAAAAAAAAAAAAAAATTGTATTAATGTGGAAGAAAAGATAGCACACATTATGTGAGGAGGCTTCACTCTCGTGGAGGACACAATTTGCAAATGATAAAGTCGTCACAATCCACTTCTTTGTTTTTTGTGAAACAATCCACAGTTTTGTCCCTATGACAGCTAACTACAACACAGAAATTCAAATGAGGACAAGAATGGAAGCCGTCGGTTGAATGAAATGAGAAATCCGGCCTTGCTCCACTACTCAACGTTTAAAAGGCATCTAGACTGAGTGGTTGACCAGATACACACAGACCGATGGAACATTTTGAATATACTGGAACCATTACCAACTCCAGGTACATTTTGAAATGTTATGTAGAGCAGGGCCTTTTGCTCCACTACTCAACATTCAAACAGTATCTGGACTGACGAAGTTGACCAGATACATTCGGAATGATGGATGGGACATCTTGAATGTACCGGTACCATTACCAGGGTCAGATACATCAATGTTATGTCGAGCAGCCAAGCCCATCCACAGTTGTAACTGAAATGAGAAACCCACAGCCGTAGAGGACGTTGGGACAAAGCGGAGATCTTCCTGTCTTGCCTTGTCGTAATTGATGATAAATTGATAATTACTAATTCTTAATAATTCCTTTCCCTTTTCTTTCTTTCTCCAAAAAAAACGTTAAGATTTTTTATTTTTTATTTTTTTACGTTAAGAATTTTGTGCCACTAGCGGTGAAAAATAGGAGCCAAAAAAAAACAAAAAAAGGAGCCAGTCCTGCTGAGGGCAATGGGACTCGCCACACAACACACAAAACGAGAGAAAAAGAAAAAGAGTGCATCTTCCCACAGAAGATGGCATGATACATCTGTTACTATGAATACAAACAAATGTATATTGCAGCTCTTTCTGCGAGAAGATGCACTCCTTAATTTTTCATTTTATATTCATATGAACGAAATCATCAAGCAAGAGAGTTTTGTCTTCTTTTGCCCACTGCCCACGGCTCCACTGGATACTATGGAGAATGGGAGAGAGAGGCAATGAGTGTGACTCCCTATACACACACACACACACACACACACACACACACACACACGCACACACATGCACACATGGAACGATGCACAGACACCCCCCTGAAAGGATGGGGCTCAAGTGGTGTTATGTTTAAAAAAAAAAAAAAAAAAAAAAAAAAAAGATGCACAGTTACACGTGTGCATAAGGGCGGTGGAGAGCCACCGATCTGAAAGTGACACATATGATAGATGAGAAGCAAAGTCAGCCGTCGGATTGGGATACAGACCTGCACCACATCCTGAGGGCCGATGGTTGTCAATTTTTCTGAACGCATTGGGATCCAGACACATACTGTATAGACTCTTATACTCTTTCTCAACAGAGAGGGGATCAGACATAGGGGGCCTGGCTCCGCTACACACCAATTGTGCAAAACGAGAAGGAATACTCCACTAGAACATGGAAAGATACACCGCCAGTAAAAGAGTTTTATTGAATTTATCATAATTTGCATTGATTACATTAGAGTTTTATCAAAAATTACATTTTTATTTAATTAAATTAATTTACTATAATTTACATTTATTTAAACTAAAGCAAATAAGAGTTGTGTATTATAATTTACATCTTTTTTTTTTTTTTTTTTACATCTATCCTAAAGCAGATGAGAGTTTATCAAATTGATATACAATGAGCCCAGACGTGATGATACTCGTCAAATTACCAGTCCATATGATTATCGATCTGCTGATGAATGACAAACAATCGCAAATGTGTGTGATGATAGAATGAGGTGAGAATCATACATAGACGAAGGAGGAGAGAGGGAGAATAGACAAAGGAGAGAGAAAAAGACAACAGCCCACTTCTTCTTCGGGTTCCTCCTCCTCCTCGCCACCTCAT
>BFEA01000557.1:278002-292773 GCA_003427395.1 Chara braunii | reverse complement strand
AAGAGGTGAAGGGCGAAGGTGGTCTTCGGAGGTGAAGGGCGCTGTGTGGGTAACAAGGGAGAGTGTGGGGAAGAGGACACGTACCTGGTGGAGGTGGAGGTCGGCATTGGTGTCGACTTCATCACTCGCTGGTAGTCAAGTTGTCTGATTGCTTTCTATTGCTGTAGTTGTAGGATAGGCTGTAGAGTAGATAGGGCGCCTTGGGTCATTTACAAGAGAGAGCTACATTTGGGTTATGCTATTGGTGTTGCCGTGTTGGGCATGGACATTGACTCACGATTCTTCTGTATCATTCTCAATTGGATGGTTACTCGGTTCCATTGTACTATCTGCTTTGGCTTAGACTACTTGGACTTCAGTGTGATTTTGCATTCTGGATTTTTGTGCTTCGTCCATACTCATGTTCCTCGCAGAGAGAGAGAGAGAGAGAGAGAGAGAGAGAGAGAGAGAGAGAGAGAGAGAGAGAAAGAAAGAAAGAAAGAAAGAGAGAGAGCGCCGCAACCCGCCAAACACAACGTGGGAGGAAACAAAGAGAGAGAGAGAGAGAGAGAGAGAGAGAGAGAGAGAGAGAGAGAGAGAGAGAGAGAGAAACAGACAGAGCAGACGTCATAAAACGCCATCAGCGATTGTTGCTGTGCGCCGCGGCGTTGCCGTGGCGGGGTCCACTTGTAGTACTTAATAGGTTGTATGAGACGTCAACAGGCACTCGAAGCGTGTAGACCCCTGATGATTCTGCAACCGGCTGCGGATGAAACATGTAGGGTCGTTCCCAGTTGCTAGTTGCTTGGCTATGGTTGTCACGATATGGGCATGACGCTTACTTCAGAGCTGACCTATTCAGGCTGTTTTTCATGATTTTTAAATTACGAGCCTGCCTCGCGTTCGGGAGATGCCGACATGTTATACTTCCTTCTTATTATTATTTCTTCTCTTTCCTTCCTCGTCTCATCTGCTCCTTCGTCAGTTTCCTGTCTTTTTACGTGTTGATGTCTCGGTTTGCATGCTTGAGTTTCTGC
Source organism: Chara braunii (assembly GCA_003427395.1). Lineage (NCBI taxonomy): Eukaryota > Viridiplantae > Streptophyta > Charophyceae > Charales > Characeae > Chara > Chara braunii. Next base: position 291,757 of record BFEA01000557.1, on the reverse strand, counting down.
TTGATAGACCTTCGAGTTGACACTGTGTTGCCCTGTAGTCGATGTTGTTGGCAATATTGATGCTGTGTGAACATTCACCATCGAAGTAACGGCTGTCTTCGAACGTTGCTGGTTTGGGGACGATGGCTAACACCTCGACATGGACGGACACCTGTGCACCGACGGTATGCGTGTTGACTACCACGCACTTCTCCGTGTCCACCATACAATGCGTTTGTGTCTGTATTTGGCCAATACTCTGGGCCAAATACGGTTGCGACTTTCATAGGGTTTCAAGGCGAAGAGAAGGGCTTTACTGCTTGCAGGAGCGGTGTCTTGGGATACGAAAAGAAGGCAGGTGACTGTTGGAATCGAACGCTCGGCGACATCTTCGGTGAAGCGGACATCGGCGAGCGAGTGGGCGGAAGATTCACGGAAGCGGGCGGATGTCCTGCGGAAGACATGCATGTGAAAACATGCGGAGCACACTTGAAGAAAGGAAAAAAAAAACACAGGACTGACGGGACCATCCCTCACAGCGACAAACGACTTCACCAGGCTAAAAACTATCCTGCGCACACCCAGTACCGAACAAAAATTGGGCGCGCGCGTCTGACTGCTCCACAAGTAACCACATTTCCCCATTGTCCCCTTTCTCAATTGATACACGGTGTAAATATTCCTTTTCAACTTTGTGTTTATTTACGAAAATTAATTCAAAAAAGAATAAGGATTCTGCGGTAACCTCTTGAGGTTACCGCGAATTCCTCAAACCTGTGGGCCAGCAGGCCGCTGACAAATGGGTTTGCGAATGGGGTGTTTGGGGTCAGAACCATTGTGTGTGACCAGTCGTGTGCACATTTTTTGGGGGGGGTTACGGTTTTGGTACCCAGTGTGAGCGTGCCCTCAGTTGGTAAGGCACGCAAGTGGCATTCAGGAGGTCTTGGGTTCAATCCCCATTGGCCTCATGTACCTTCCTAGGCAAGCTTGGCGCCCGCCACCTAGAGATATGTCGTTGGTCCCCGAGTGGCATTGAGCAGAGACTGCTGATGCTTGTAGGGGGAGGGGACCGGAGGAGAGGCACAGTGACAGGCCCATCGAAGAAGCTCAGTCCTAATGCTACCGGCTGACCCCTGGCCGGTATCGCCCACCTGTTGTAGCACGTATAACACCGGCTGGTGGGTGCAGCTACCGCATGTTTCATCATTGGAGGCTTGTGCGCGGATGCGGCTGCTAATGATGGGTGCAGCTACCGCATGTTTCATCGTTGGAGGCTTGTGCGCGGATGTGGCTGTTAATGACAATAAAAGAGGCATGAATCCTGTCCACATTCGATAGGTAATTGAATTGGTTGGGCTTTTTTTTTTTTTTTTTTTTTTTTAAAGCACTCATCCGTTTATTAATAACAACATATCACTAAGGCCGGGGACCTCACAATTCTACCCGGAGGTATCCTGGCAGCCTCAACCAGTTTAGCTTAACTGTCAGCCCAACCTGACACAACAGACTGTACCAAGCAACAACCAAAATAACAAACTTTTAAACCTACTTGTTCTCAATGGACAACCACTCAAACAATCCTGGTGGCCCAGATAGGTTATAACCCGAACCATCGGCCTCCGGCACCGTACACAAGCTGTAGTGGGCCCATTGAGTGACCAAGTGAAACCCTGCTTGACAACAATAGCAGATTTCTAAACCTGCCTGTTCTCAATGGACGACCACTCAGACAACCAGGAGGCCCAGATAGGTTCTAAACCGAACCATCGGCCTCCGGCACCATACACAAGCTGTAGTAGGCCCACTGAGTGACCAAGTGAAAACCTGCTTGAAAACAACCAACCAACCCGCCCGATGCCTCTTATCTATTGATCCCAATAGAACTACTTAACCAAACCGTTGGACTACAGATGCTAAACCTTATTACCCTTATTCCGAGCGAAGCCACTTGGACAGGACCAACTTCCCTTGCAGCGTAACTGCAGCCAGACTGTTCTTTTTCCCCCAGGAGCGGAGAAACCACAATTGAGCCCAGTCCCTGGTCAAACCTGATCTGTTGAGAACTTTCTTTCTCCAATCCACTGTTATCATTTGTCGAACAATGGTTTTCATGCCTCCTTTCAACATGGGGTGCGAGAAGTACTTGTGGTTGAACAATACCGAGTTACGCTCCTTCCAAATCCACCACATACCTACGGATCGGATGGATACTGCAACATAGCCCCAACCCTTGTCATAAGACAATGAGGACGGTAGGATGCCTGTTACAGCCCATTCCACATTCCAGACCACCTCCTCTGGTCCCCCCATCTCCTTCCAGTGATAAGCCCACCAATTCCAAAGCCGAAGCGATAGAGGGCACGATCCCCAAAGATGAGGTGCGTCTTCCACTTTCCGATGACATCTCGCACATTGTACATCCACGTTCATGCCCCGCAGAAAGAGTGTCTCTGAATCTAAAGGGGCTCTGTGTGTGATCAGCCACAACACAGACGAGCACCTCGAGCTTGGAAGTCTTCGACAAACCTTCCACATCTCCTGGTAATACACAACTGACAGCGTCATTCCTGTTGAGGACTGTGGATTAGCCGCCTGAATCTTAACAGTGGAGCTACCCTGTTTACGTTGGAGGCTCATCCCCAGTTTTGAGGAGTATTGATTCATCTCCAACTTTCTTGCTTCCGTGCGCCAGCCATATAGCCCCACATCTACTTCCATATTCCGAATTGGGAGCCCATTCAGAAGGAGCACCGGTTGCGCTGGAGCTCGTGTCGAAAACTCAAAGAAAACTCGCACCTCTGCCGTTTGGGTTAGGCCTGCCACAAACCTTTCTTCTATAAAGACCAGGGAGTCTTTCTGCAGACCATCCCTCTCTTGTCTCTCCCACACTTCCGCCTTGCCAATTCCAGTAAATTTAAAGACTTGTTGGGGAGCCTGAACATCTGATGGAGCTGGGACTCGCCATTGACCCGTGCTGTCTTCTTCAGTTAACAACCGTTTCCAATCATCAGGGATAACGTTAATAATCTCCAACCTCCTGGATTCCACATACCGGAGTCTTCCTAGCTTGGATTTGAGAAACTCGGGACTCAACCACTCAGACTGATCTTCATCCCACAAGTCTTCAATTCTCAAGATACCTTTTTGTATCCAGGACCTACCAAAATTGCCCTGATTTGGCGAAACCTCGAACCGGGACCCATCTGTTCTTCTGATCCCTGCATTTTCGAAAATTGGTTGCCTTAGCACTTCGTCTTTCGTACGTGGTTCCCTCAGTGGTACAGGCGGAATCACTTTCCAGGCAAGCAATACCCCTTTTCAAAACGGCTACTTGACCAGTCTGCGCTGGAAAGCCGGGAATGTGAGGATAATCCACACGTCTTCACCCCTACACAGACCCCACTCCTTCGCTAAAATATATTCTGCCAATACTACCCAGTTCCGGCAGTCCATGTCCATAATTGCTTTCACCGGCCATTTGCATAGCAATGTCGTGTTCTGTCTTTCTGGATCTAGAATAGACAAGCCTCCCTCTGTTTTCATTGCCGTAAGCTTGTCCCATCCAAGCTTGGACATGTGTCCCTGATCCTCCTCTGCATCTGGTTTCCACACATACTTCGAGGCCACCTTCCTGATTCGCTTAGGCGAAGTCTTCCCCTTACGTCTCACCGAACCCGCGTACCAGAGTTGTGAAAACACAAAAGCATTGAGGATCAAGGCTCTGCCCATCAATGACAGTCCGCGAGTAGCCTTCCATTTTTGCAGACGGCAAGAGACATGTTCATGTAGCAGAGTATCCTGAGTTTCAGCATAGTTCTGAAGGGACACCTGAATTCCCAAAAATCTTTCAGCAGAGTTAGCAGGGACTTTCTTCATTCCCAACTCCATGTAAATCTCAAAATCATCAGGTAGGAAAAAAATAGACTTTGACCAATTGACTTGGGCCTCGCATAGATCACAATACTCTAACAGAGTACTTTTAACCGCAGCCAGAGACGTTCCTGTATTCCTAGTTACTATAGTTAAGTCATCTGCTAATGCGCTTCCCTTAAACTGATTCGAACCTTGCGTACGAAGGCCCACAATATATGGGTTTCGTCTCACGTTGTTAAGCAAGATATGCATCTGCATGACAAAGAGAAGGGGTGCTAATGGACACGATTGTCTCAGAGAACGAGTTAGCGAAAATTCCTGGGAGATTCTTCCATTGATCATTACACTTGTTGTGGCATGGAAATACAGCGCTTTGACCCATTCACAGTAACTAGGACCTATCCCCATATGTCTCATGGTAGTAAGGACAAAGGCCCAATTTACCCTATCATAGACTTTCTCAAGGTCCAAAAGCAACACAACGATGTCTAAATTATCCTCTGCGATGATCTCCATTGACTCGATCACTGTTACAATGTTGTCCAGGATCGAACGGCCTCTGACGAAGGCTCCTTGATCCACCCCAACAAGACCAGGTAGGTAGATAGCTAACCTGATAGCTAGGGTCTTAGCAAGCAACGTGTAAACGGTATTTAACAAAGAAATCGGCCGCCAGTTTCGAATATTACTCTTGTCTCCTTTCTTGTACAACAAGGCGATAATCCCTTTTGTCATGCATGCAGGAAGAGTGATGCCCGTGAGAACATCGTTATAAATCTTCACTAGGTCCGAACAGAACAGGTCCCAAAAACAAAGAAAAAATTCAATTGGGAGCCCGTCTTCCCCGGGCCCTTACCTTTCGCCATTTGGCTGGCTGAGTGAGTCAGTTCCACGTCTGTAATGGGCCTGTTGGTTGGGCTTAGACCACCAGTACTTCCTAAAGTCCTGCCGCCACGATTTTAGGAAACGTACGGGACACTACACGAGCGTCCAAATTCATCCAATAAGAAACGTTACTACTCTATTTTTTTTCCGCGGCCGATAGATGGGCCAAGTAATGGCGGTTTAAGGAATTAGCCTTTATAAATAAAAAAGAAGTAGATGGTGGCTTGGTGATAGATGCGAGTTCGGCAGTTCAATTTTTGGCCATGAACTCTGTTTTGGATGTGAGGGACGCCGGACCCGCTTTCCGGCTTTTATGATGAAAACCCAACCTCGGCATGAACCTGGCCGGAGTGCCTGGATTATACCGGGGACCTTGTCCCCACTGCACCGTTGAGTTGAGCCAACTCAACGGTGTGACAACATTATATGCCTTTCGAGCCTTAAAAGACATGGGTACACTCGACATTGTCATGTATTTTGTTACACAATTCTTTTTTGGTATGTACAAACGCATTCGTGAAGACCATAGCCAAAGGAGGAAGGTTTGTGGATTCTGACATGCAGCAGAGTCCACACCACATGTGTGTGTGTGTGTGTGTGTGTGTGTGTGTGTGTGTGTGAGAGAGAGAGAGAGAGAGAGAGATAGATAGATAGAGAGAGAGAGAGAGAGAGAGAGAGAGAGAGAGAGAGAGAGAGAGAGAGAGAGAGAGAGAGATTAGCTTCTGGTTCATGAACGTTGTCTTTAGCAAGGCCCAAGTCCACAAAAGTGCACTGTGATCGGTCATTTTTTCGATGGTGTCTGGGTTGTGGCATGGAGACTTGGCTCACCAGGGCTCCCGATCCGCATGCATGTGGACACTATCGCAGGCTCATACAGTGGACGACCTCATCAAGCTGAGATAAGTGTGTAACAGGTGCATCACCCTCATCGCCATCTTCCCGTCAAAAGTGGAAGATTGAAACGGTCTGACAATGACAATGATGACGACCCTAGATAAAGAAAACGATTGAAATAACAAAAAAGGAATATGACACCGTTGAGCTAGCTGAAATGTTTTTTTTTTTTTTTTTTTTTTTTTCACAATTGAAACGTCTCAGCTAGCTCAACTAGGGTCAACTAGATAAAGAAAATGATTGAAATAACAATAAAGGAATATGGCACCGTCTCAGCTGAAACGATTGAAAATGACGACCATGTAATATCCAATCCACAACTAACTTAAGCTATTGCAGGATTCTCTAAACTATATACCTACTCTCAGCCATCAGGGCTGCAACTTTTAAGTTTTTTTTGTATACAACTAGAAGGAACAGTTGATGTAAGACCACAGTCATTGCCTTTATCTCAGTTCATACACAAACTAGTATCCAATCACTGTTCTATAGTTACTATTAATACTAAACTAGTACTACTCCTTGTAGTACGGCTATTACCAAATTATTCCTAGTACTACCGTTACTACTACTAGTGTTGTTTCTAGTAACACTAATCCTACTATTACACAGGCCTAAAATGGCCTAACACTGGCCTACAACGGCCGATTGGAACTCCTGTTCCCCGTAGCCAATAACACTCTCACACCCCCCCACCCTGCTTGACCTACTGTGGTCCTTACTAGAACCGAGCTGCCCTGGTTCCCAGGTTACTCTATTTTTTTGGGAGGGGGAATGGGGGGGGAAAAAAAAAAAAAAAAAAAGTTTCATCCAAGAAAGAGAAAAAGAATAAAAGAAAAACGTTTTTTTTCGCTACCTTTCACAGGCCATGGGGCTCGGAGACCTTGTCCCACATGCACTGTTTTGTGGACCTAGCTCAACGGTGTGACGGCTGAAACTGTTTTTTTTTTTTTTTTAATTCATTTCAAATTCAGAAATGCATTAAAAAATCCGCCTAAGATACAGTTCATTCTTCTTTTTTCTTCCCCACAATTGGAGTGGCATACGTAACGTCCAAAGAGTTGCTCCGATCCTATGAAGAGTTGCCCTATTCGTCCTATTCCCGTAGTTGACGCATATGTGGTCCTTCAAAGGTCGCACCAAATTATTCGTAGTTCACGCATCTTTGGTCCTTCAAAAGTCGCACGAAAATAGCAAAGTACAAAAGAATTCACAGATTTCTCAAAACATAATAAAATAACATTAAAAAAAAAAAAAACTCCAGAAAGGATGCCAACGGCGGTTGAACTGGCTGTCTCCAAAAAAGGAGACAGCTAGACAACTAGCTCAACGGAAAGTGGCGAGGGTCGGGGGCATAGCATTCGAGAAAACGTCATTTTTGAAACTATTTTGTTGGAATAAGAAACGCGATAATATCTATTAACTTTTCAAAAAAGAGAGGACCGTTGGATGATTGTTAGGGCGTGCATCTTCTTCGTCACCTACGGTCGCAGGACGAACGTGGACCTAGCTCAACGGACGAAGTGGGACAAGGTCCCGGGAGCATGGTCCCATTAGCAGTCGGATAGGAGTGTGGCCGATCCAGTGTGACACTGAGTGGCAGCGGCCTGACAGGTTCATTACGAATTTCTGGGGTGAGAAAACAGGAGAAAGGCAAAAAAAAAAAAMAAAAAAACAAAAAAACAAAAAAAAAAACAAAAAAAAAACAGAGACCTCCCACCTGAAATCACGGCAGAGTGTTTCCCAGCCATCAGATCACAAATGATCTGATGGTGGTGGTTGCAACAACAGTGCAGAAAGTAACTGCCACATTTTCTGGAATAAACTCAACTTCTGTCAGCAGTGATCCTGACGCCCTTCATATACTCCGTGATTGAAGGAGGGTTGCTACACCCAATGAGATGATTTCACAACAGCAAGCAAAATATTGAAAATCTTCTATCCAGTGGGCCTATGGCCGACCCCACTCTCTTTTGGGGTAGGCCATACCCCCAACGGATTGAAAAGATTTTGGCGGGAAGCTTCCTTTGCACCGGCATGCCCAGTGTTAAACCATCGTCGTTTTCTTGTTTCCACTCAGGTGGCACCCGAAGCCTTGCCAGGAGTGCAGCCAGTGCGAAAGATCTTCTTAAAAAAAAAAAAAAAAAAAAAACGGGTGAAAAGGGAAACCAAGCTATGGGGTCACCTCAAAATCCCTTGCGAGAAGTAGCCCGTTTGATGGCGGTGCAACTCGGGGCGCCGCGGCTGGGCAGCTGCGCTAATCTTGCGCTAATTTCGGCTGCTCCGAACCGGCACTGGTACGATGTGACGAACCACTTCACAACCCCGTGCCATCCTTTGTACCCTTTCATTTGCTTGTATCCTACCAACCCCAGGAAAACCCCGTTTTGATTTCTTGATTTCAGGTGCCGCATTTTCCTTTTTAAGAGCTTTTTCAACTGCTGAGTTCTGTTTTTCTTTTTGCAAAGTCGGGAAATACATGGGGATTTTCGGGCGCCTTAGCGAGCGCACTGGGAATTGGGCTCGGTAGTTGGGAATTCCGGGATAAGCGGAACTTCGACGTGTCCTTTTTTGTGTGAATGTTCTTGGGCGCGTCGGGGAAAACTCTCGGAATTTTGCGCGAATACGAATAGGCGTAGGATTTTCTTTTCCCGCATCGCTTTTTCGCGCGCGGATATGGTGATTTCAATTTTGAATTAGGATAGAAGCAAGCTGTAACTGTTTCGGTGCCTTTTTCCTTTTTTTGTTGACGACGCCTTGCATGCAAAAGCTTCCTCCTCTCTGTCCCCTGCATCGCTCCCTCCCACGCCTCCCTTCCCTTCTCCCTCCTTTTTCTCTCTCCCCGTAACTGTTTTTCCTTCTCCCTCTCTCTCTCTCCCGCCTTGCTTTCGCGCGCCCATTTCCCTTTCTTGATCATCTGAATCTTGGACCCGTCTTGCGCCACCTCTCACGCCTTTTCTCTTCTCACCCTCTAAGTATGCCGTACGACGCCCGGTCGATCCCCCGATAACTCCCGCTCGCCAATCAGGTGCATGGATCGACAGGACCTTCTTATCGCGCGACGAATCTGATTGGTTGAATCTTGAGTTCCGAGGGATCAGCATGGCGTTCGTAGAGCACTCTTCTCAAAGTTTTCTCCTCCTGCTTCTCCTCTTACACCTCAGCTTTCCTGTCGCCTTCTCCCCCTCCTATCTCCCCTGTCGCAACTATAAAACCCGCAAGCGCATCCGCAAAGCTCTCTTACGTTCTCAACTCTCAAGCCAGCTTCCGGGAAGCAGTGGCTAGGCAGAGTATTTGAAGCGAGTCAGAAGGTCCTGTCGGGCTGACGATAGACTGGCCGGTTGCGCGCTGGATCGCCACGACGGACTGTGGGATCTGGGTGAACCGTGTCGAGTTTACAACAACTGGGTGACGATCGCAGTGGTGGGAGTTAGCACGCGACGGTCGGGATCGTCGGTGCGGGTATGAGGATCGATGTTGAGTTGATTGGCCCGGGGCCATATTGGAATTAACGGCGAATGCGCCTTTGTTGCGGATTGTTATCTTTTGCGTTTCTCTTCCTGGATCTTGTTATCTTCTATTTTGGACTTTCTTTCCCTCGACTCTCTCCCTCTCTTTCTCTCTGTTTCTCTTTCTTTTTTGAATGATGATGCGTCTGAATGATTGTCCCTCTCTTGAGTAGGAATGAGTTGGYATCCTGCTTCTGTGTGAAAGACTTMTTYCGTAACTCTTCCATTAGTTTCCTGGGTAATCCTCCTACGYAAGGACCCCRTYTACTTGTCTTRTGAACGRTGRATGYRTGTGTATTGTGCAATGCGATCCATCTTTTCYCGTGCATGTCTCATTTTCGCACCTTCTACAGTGACTGCATGTATAGAGATGCGTGACTTTTTCGATTTGATTAAACAAGTGTCGTCGGGATTTTGTTCGAGAATGCAAGAGTGTTTAGATATGTAGCTCTGTTTGCACTGTGCATGCCATCTGCCTTATGATGCACGACATCAGCAGCCGAGCCACGAGGCGGCCCTGAGAAACAAGGCGCCCAATGACCAACCTTGTGTTGAACTGATCGGACCCGTAGCCATACTGATCTGTGATTGCTTTCTCTCTCTTGTGTCAAAAAGAATGACTGGGGGAYGCGCRAATCSCTTYTGTTCTTAATGAYGTTTCAKGATATTTTGTGATTSATTGACATGTGGACTGACAAGTACCCTTCGATTGGGCGCCAGCCTCCCGTATCTCCCATCCCAACACGACCTTTTCCGTACAGTGAGGAAAGGACAYGTGTATGTGAGTGGGACGTACGAGAAGCCRTKGSACAAATCGGCGGGCAGTATTACTTCCCTCCGGCCAACCGCTGTTCTGGGTTCGTAGAAGCCGGGTTTGTTATTATCGATACGCACTTCCCACCTTACTCGGTGTTATTGCCATTTAACGAGTTAATTTGTCATTCCGTGGACGGCAGTAGAACCCCACTGGCCGCGCACTCTGTGCACCGAATGTCAGCGTTTTGAGTGCTACGAGTCCAGGGGTTTCCACTACCGTGTGCGGAGTGAAGACGAGCATAAAGAAAGAGCCACACGACTGAGACCCTCCACGTCAGACTCGGAACTAACCAGCGAACACGACGGGATTTGATACCAAAACGAGACACGCGAAGCGTGCCCAAGCCTTTCTGTTCTAAACGATGGGCTGTGGCCCGGTGGGAGGCACGACAATACTTTTTGGATTGAATTTGAGCCCTTCTCTCTCTTTCCCGCCTTGCCCGCGCGCGCATTCCGCGACGCACGAAACGATCGACTTACTCCATCGGACCAACACGAGGGACTTCAGTTCCGTTTGTGTCCCCACAGTCAATTCCCAAAAATCCTTGGCACACCCCATCTTGCTGTTTTTTTGGGCCTCTTTTCCGCACAGCTTACACTCCGAACGGAAGACAGCACAGGGCGTGAGGTTGGTATTGGAGCCGACGCGTGTCGGTTCTGATGATAGTAAGTCGAACTGGCGAGAGGTAGGAGAGACCCTCAACTAGCTCGTCGAGATCGCCCCGTAACCAGGTCTCAGTCTAGTGTGGCTGCACCAACAATACCAATGGTGGACGGCACTAGGGTGATCGTTAGCATCCCTGCCCCTTTTCCCTTCTTCCCTAAGCATACCCATCCCGAGGCTTGGCTGGAAGCTGTCGAAGCTCAAAACTACAGTGCAGCCGATCTTCCCCGTGTTCTGATATTACTACTTCGCAACACCTCACATGACTGGTTTAGAAAACATACGTGGGTAGATTGGGATACTTTCAAGCGAGCATTCTTGGCTCGATTCGATACGGTTAGTGAAGATGCCGTCTGGTATGTACTCAAAAATCGACCACAAGGACCCGGGGAATTATTGTCGGATTTCGTCGATCGATTTCAAACCACGTTGGATAAATCCGAGCGAGACGAGAATTCCGCTCGAGACTTGTTTATTGATCACCTTCGAAGTCCGACCTTGAAAGAGAAACTGCAGAAAAAGGTTCCACCAAAAACAACCCAGTTATCGGCTATCATCACTAAAGCGTTGGAGCTAGATTTGGCTGATACAAAAAAATATATCAGCCAGGGAGACGAGGATATTACAGATACCATACGGGATGTAACGGCAAAAAGGCGATCATGACTACAAGCAGTCGAACGGTTTTATCCCCGCCCCGATCATGACCTTCCCGGCGGAATCGTCTCCGATATCCCGGCTGCTTCTCCTCCCTCTTCCCCGGTGAATCAATCAATCGCAGCCGTTAGAAGCGGAACCCCATCCGAACCCCCCTCGCCAGCCATAACCAATTTGCATCTTGTCCAGATGATCCATACGACCGCTACTAAGCAGTCCGAATAGATGAGTAACCTGATCCAAATGTACGCGGCTCATATGGAGCGCATGAAACAGATAATGAGCAGGCTCATTCAGCCTAACCCAGCTCCTGCTCGGCCTGCCCCTGCATCGTTTCCACTCTTACCTGCCCCACCTGCTCCAGGGTTCGCGCCTCAGTTCCCTCATCCAGCTAATCCAGCAGGGAAGATCAAATGCTTTAGCTGCAAGCAGCCCGGGCATTTCGCCCGGGACTGTCTGCAGCTGAAACGTAATCAGCCTCCCCCTGCTGCGGCCCCCGTTGCCCTTAATCAGGGACGAGTGGCCGCTCTGATGGATACGGATCAAGGAAGAGAACTTGTGGCATATGCCACATAACAGCCCTCCCCTTCGATGGCAATGACATCGACATCGGGAGCTTCTTCCCCCGACGCTGCTGACGTGGTCGATCCTCTTGAGTATCTCCAGCTCGCAGGCATGATCGGAGCGATCCGATCGGTCCCAGATGATCTCGAGTGGGTCGATCGCGAATCCAATCCAGAACCGCAGTTTCGGACAGGAGACATTCACGTACTGAGAACACTCAAGCAGTTAGACATCCGCGTTCCTATCCCCGTAGGGCATCTACTCACCATATCTGAAGCGGCAAACGATAAACTTTTACAACACTGCCAGAAAAATCAAAAGCGTTTCACCTATCAACGCATACAACGGATGTTGAAGAAGAAGAAAGAAGGTGAGGAAGTAGTATCCCCTGAGACGGACACTAAAAAACCTGAAGCCGCACGCATTGCCGCCATCTCTTTAGCAGATAAGGAGCACTTCATACGAGCTCGACCGGTACTATGGAAAAGCGCAGAATGTGACTGTGAAGTTTGGGGCAAGCCGTTTAATGCCCTTATCGACACAAGGTCTTCTGCAGTGGCCATATTGTTAGATACTGTCAAAAGGACGGGACGACTTGGATCCATTCCTCCTCAATGTGGCAAAGACAACTATGTCTTTGCCGACGAGGAAGCAATGAACATTGTAGGCCTTATCGAGAACGTGGTTGTAAAAGTTGGACGAGTACACGTCCTTGTTAACGTGCTCGTAATAGATGCACGTTCCTATTCTGTATTGTTGGGATTACCTTGGGCGATGGCAGTGGGCGCACGTCTGCATTTTGATTCGAAGCAACTTGTGCTCACGCAAACTGGGGGAAAACCTCAAACTGTTCCTTTGCGGGTTTCCACCCGAACGATAAAATGGGCTCCCAACCTGGCCCAAATAGGGATGATCCGATACATTGATCCCGATGAATGCTCTCCCTCGCGCCTCGGGGATGAAATCAGGGAACAAGAATGCGAAGAAGAGATGCCCAGTAAAGAGGAATGGAAGCATCTGGTTGAACTTTTCGAACATGAAACCCCCAAAGAATTTCGAGTGTGCCCCGATACCGCTCGAAGCTTCCACGTGGATTCTGAAGACAGTGCATTCACGCCTCTAACAACCCAGGTCAGTCCTTCAGTCCTCCTCGAGGAACCCATATTACAAGTTTCCGATCTGGCTGATGATTTGGAACCCCCTCGCACATTGTACGAGGGAGCTCTCTCCTTACGAACACGTTATCAGCAAACGGAACAATATTTAGACGTTTCTGTTTTTCCACCTCGATCGTTACTAACGACAGGAGTCACCATTGCCTTGATTAAACAAGAAGCGGAAGCACCGGTAAATGATGTACCTAATCTGATGCAAGAAATGACGGATCTAACAGGGCTAACTGTGGAACCGACCTCGGTTGGTTCAGAAACTTACGCTGAAACTAAAGACACAGAAATGATCAGCCCTGCTGAGTCCCAGATGGTAGCAACTGTCTTCTCTGTGCGCACAAGTAGTTCCGTTTTCTCCAGTGTCAATGAGCGGCGGGAGCGGCCGGTTGATTGGATCGATATCCCCCTTAAGATGTCCAGGGAATCAACGATCACCCTCCCGAGTCACGCTCCCGCGGAACTACAAAAGTTGTTAATCCGTGTGTTAAATGGTTACGCAGATGTATTGAGCGTGCACGATAATGACATCGGCCTGACGAATGTGATCGAGCATGCTATTCTCACGAGAGACAACCCACCCATTAGCTGTGTTCAAGGTTGTCAAGCCCCGGCCCCACGGCCCCGGCGGGGGTCCAGGGGTGGGCACCCCCAGCCCCGGCTCCAGACCCCCCCCAAAAAAAAAAAATTCAAAATTCAAAATAAAAAATAGTGGGGGGTGCGCAGCGAGAGTGCGCACCACATGGGG
>BFEA01000557.1:256812-277022 GCA_003427395.1 Chara braunii | reverse complement strand
GAAACCCCTACCCCGGCTTGAGCCCTGGGGATCCCCGCGTGACAACCCTGGCTGTGTTCCTTACCGATATTCGCCAGCTCAACGAGTGACCGCTTTTCGGCGGATTAAGGAGTTCGAAGCTAATGGATGGATCGAACCCGCTATAGGACCATGGTCTTTCCCTGTAGTAATCATACCTAAAAAGGCCAGAGGGATTCGCATTTGCATTGATTACCGAAAGTTGAATGATATCACGATCAAAGATGTGTATCCCCTCCCCCGGATTGATGAGTTATTAGATGCAATTGGGGGTGCTCGATTTTTCAGCAAGTTTGATGTTCGTCATGGGTTCTATCATCTTCTTGTCCGGGAGGAAGATCGATCGAAAACAGTGTTTGTGCTTTTCGAAGGTACGTGGCAATGGATTCGATGTCCGATGGGTATCTGCAATGCCCCTGCGACTTTCCAGCGGGCCATGAACATGGTTTTTCAGAACTTTGTACGGAAGACTCGTTTGGCGCATAGCATCATCAACTACTGCGTGATTGTGTACATGGATGACATCCTAGAGTTTTCGAGTTCCTACGAGGGACACGTGCAGCACATCGAATGGGCACTACATGCGTTACGAGATGCAAGTTTCAAGGTGGCGCTTGAGAAGTGTCAGTTTTTCCTCACCACCATTTCTTTCATGGGGCACGTGGTGACAGATAAGGGACTCCAACTGGAGCCGATGAAGGTGGCAGCTGTCAGAGACGGGCCAGTGCCTACCACTATCACGCAAGTTCGCGCCTTTCTGGGCCTAGCCTCGTATTACCGAAGATTTATCAAGGGCTTCGCGGCGGTTGCGGGACCCCTCACGAATCTCCTGCGCAAGGATCAGCCGTTGATCTGGACGCCGGAGTGCGATCAAGCGTTTTCCAAACTCAAGGCTGCTCTTATTTCGGCTCCGCTCCTTATAAGACCGGATCCCGAAAAACCTTTTGTTCTCATCACCGACTGGCATCCCGAGGCGATCTCGACAATCCTTGCCCAGGTGGGACCGAGCGAACTCGAGAGTGTAGTGGAGTATGCGTTTAAATCAGTGTCTGCCTGCAAGCGCAATTACGTCACTCCAACGGGTGAATGCTATGCGGCTCTCTGGGGAATCAGTCACTTCTGTGCTTTACCTATATGGGCGAAAATTCACCCTGGTGACTGATCATGAGCCCCTCTTGGCTCTAAAGAAGTCGAAGGATTACTCGGGCATGATCGGGCGATGGGCAACGGTGCTGCAGAGCATGGGCTTTGACATTCGTCATCGAAAGCACGAGAGACACGGAAATGCGGACCGACTGACACGACTGCACCGGCCTGAGAAAGTTCCGAGGAATGAGGAGGTGATTCCGTGGAACGGACCCAAGCAGAAAATTGGACCTCGGTACGACCAAGTGGAGATTTTGTCAAAGCAATAAGTGACACGAGGATTAACTTGCCTGCTCTGCTCTCTCCACAATTCAGTCTTGTCTCTCCCCTTCTGTCATCATGACTACCCCGTCTGCCTCCGCAACCCCTTCTTCTCCTACTAATTCTGCCCCTCTTACTTCCTCAACTCTCTTCAACACCCTCCCCGATAAATTCTGCTATTTTTGCACCTGTATTGCACGGGTTTACGGGGTCGACTGTCATCCCTTCGAGACCAGATTTGTCGATTGGGTAGAGTGTGCCACGTGTGTCAACCGTGCGCACGGGGCCTGCATTCGATATCGGACGAGTAGCAAGGAATGGAGGTGCCCCATATGTAGAACGAACAAGCTCCCCACGGAGGTTCGATTCGAGGCCGCCCGTACGGACGGTCCTGAATACGACGAAAAATACCGACGGGCGGAAGTCTGGACGGATAAAATTTTATTGGCAAAATTAGCGGGATTATCATTGGGCCATCTCACCAAACACGACAGACGTAGGGCGACTGAGAGATCTCGGGACTATCGATGGATCAACGGTCATTTGGAAAAGCGTAAAACTGACGGATCGGGTTTGTGGCTGACAGTTCCCCATCCGTTTCAGAGATATGATTGGATCCGATCTGCTCACGAGGAACAGGCCGCTCATTTCACGATACGTATCACGGAGGCAACTCTAGACCAGAATCGATGGTTCAGGTCCAATATACGAGGTGATATCAAATACATTGTCGCTAATTGTCCGGTCTGTGCCGCTGATCGTGCCCCTATACGGGGACCAAACACAATCGTACCAACGGAAGTCGGGCGTCCTTTTCAGCGAGTCAGTATGGACACGATAGACATTGACGTGCCACCTGGCCCAAACCGCTGTGAATATTCTATCCTGTTGGTTTTAATTGACCATTTTTCCAAATACATCGAAGTCTATCCCTGTAAGACCCAAAAGGCCGCAGAAATAGCCACGTACATCGAATGATTCCTCTACACCCATTTAGATACAGAAGAAATTCTAAATGACAATGGGTCGGAATTCAAAGGCGAGGTAGAAGAACTGCTTGCGCGAAGGGGCGTCGCGCTCCGACATACGGCACCCCACGTGTCCCAGTTGAACGGGTTGGTCGAGAATGCCAACCGTATGATTAAAACCGCCCTTTGCAGGAACTTAGCGGCACACGACACGCGTCCGTGGCCCGAGATCGTAAATCAGATCGTCGGCATCCACCGGGCCACCCCTCACGAGTCTACGGGGTTCACCCCCTTTCGGCTTCGAACTAATAGCCTCCCCTGTTTCGATTACCGGGGCAACTCGGAAATCGCCGAAGCAGGGGGTAGAGACACTCGTGCAGCCGTCAAGGCCAGGGCCAAAAGGTACACCGATTTGATGGAACGGGCCGTCCCGAAGCTAGCCCGAAAAAGGCAAAGGATGACCGAGCTCGCCCACGGTAGACAGGTCCGTAGCTACGAGGCCCAGAACGGAAATGCTGGGCCCCAGTACCAGTACAAATTGGGGGACCTAGTGCAGGTACGTGAATGTGCACGCGACCGGAAACTCGCTCCCAAGTTCTCTGGCTGTTTTCGCGTTGTCGAACTCGGACCCAACGGCGCTAACGCGGTGCGCATCGCGCCTGAGGCTAGCGCCAGCCTGAGCCATAGCTCCGTTCCCATCGTAAGACATACCTTCTACCTCCGTCTCCTTCCTCCTTCCGATTTTCCTCCCTCTTCTTCCTCGGAAAGCGAGGAAAACGACGACGTTGTAACCCTCTCTCCTCTTTCTCCCTCTTGTCCCTCGTCCTCCTCTCCGACCTCGCCATGAGTTTCATCACGGAGCTGGTTCTCGACGCACAGCTGCAGCAGCCACGAGGCCACATCTCAGGGATCCGGCAAGTTTGTCACCCTCGGCTCAATACGGATCTCTGCCGTTTGATGCGATTCTTCTGCGAGAAAGGTATCTGTGCCGCCGCCGCATTTCGGATAAAAGGAAACCCTCACGCGATAGTGTTCGTGGAGGTTACTATAGTTCATCGGCGAGCGGGTCCCAGAACGAGCCACATCACCACAGTGGCAGGATTCACCGGCGACCTCAACTCGGTCAATCCGTTGCGGCATACTGCGATCTTGGCCTCGCTGCGCGAGTGGACGGAGCAAGTGTCCAACGTGTGGCAGCACGTCCTCGCCCGGGAGGAGTATAAGGTCATCCCGATCTTTGCATCGGATCTTGACGGTATTCGCCGATCACCGCGCGAGCGGCCAGTTGCGATCCCGACCATCGTCCCCTTCCCTCGTCCCCAATGAACCACGCTGCTCGTGTCGCTCCTCTCTCTACCTTTGGTCTCCCCTCTCTCTTCCCCACCTTCTGGCAATCCGATCTTTACCCTTCTCTTTCCTTCTCGTTCGAGCCTCTTTCAGTCCCTCTTATCCATCCTGGACATTGGCGATTGTGGCGCGAAACTTTTGAGGAGCTGTCCTTTTGCTTGACCAGAGTACAAGTGAAGTGGACGGGCACTATCGAGCACCCCACATGGATCGAGAATCCGGAGCTGCTGATCATACAGGGTTGGAGGACTAACGCGGAAGGAGATCTTATTGGATTCCTCTTTGGATCGGTACGACCAGGTCGCCGTCAGTTGATCGCACAGGAGCTCATCGCACCGATCGTACAATTGGCGGACGATCTCTTGCCCGACATCTACTTTCAGAGCGACAACAGTCCTGCTCCGTACATTTTCGAGCGATCCTTGGATCCGTACCTTCAGTGGACTTCGTGCTTAGAGGAACCTAAGGACGAGGATACCCTACGATCGCGGCAAGAGTATCTGAAGCCGTACGAGATCATCCCTTATGCCTTCTATACAAGATCCAGGAAGAGAAACGCAAAAGATAACAATCCGCAACAAAGGCGCATTCGCCGTTAATTCCAATATGGCCCCGGGCCAATCAACTCAACATCGATCCTCATACCCGCACCGACGATCCCGACCGTCGCGTGCTAACTCCCACCACTGCGATCGTCACCCAGCTGTTGTAAACTCGACATGGTTCACCCAGATCCCACAGTCCGTCGTGGCGATCCAGCGCGCAACTGGCAAGTCTATCGTCAGCCCGACAGGACTTTCCGACTCGCTTCAAATACTCTGCCTAGCCACTGCTTCCCGGAAGTTGGCTTGAGAGTTGAGAACGTAAGAGAGCTTTGCGGACGAGCTTGCGGGTTTTATAGTTGCGACAGGGGAGATAGGAGGGGGAGAAGGCGACAGGAAAGCTGAGGTGTAAGAGGAGAAGCAGGAGGAGAAAACTTTGAGAAGAGTGCTCTACAAACGCCATGCTGATCCCTCGGAACTCAAGATTCAACCAATCAGATTCGTCGCGCGATAGGAAGGTCTTGTCGATCCACGCACCTGATTGGCGAGCGGGAGTTATCGGGGGATCGACCGGGCGTCGTACGGCAGACTTAGAGGGTGAGAAGAGAAAAGGTGCGAGAGGTGGCGCAAGACAGGTCCAAGATTCAGATGATCAAGAAAGGGAAATGGGCGTGCGAAAGCAAGGTGAGAGAGAGAGCGAGGGAGAAGGAAAAACAGTTACGGGGAGAGAGAAAAAGGAGGGAGAAGGGAAGGGAGGCGCGGGAAGGAGCGATGCGGGGGACAGAGAGGAGAAGCTTTTGCATGCACGGCGCCGTCAACAAAAAAAGAAAAAAGGCACCGAAACAGTTACAGCTTGCTTCTATCCTAATTCAAAATTGAAATCATCATATCCGCGCGCGAAAAAGCGACGCGGGAAAAGAAAATCCTACGCCTATTCGTATTCGTGCAAAATTCCGAGAGTTTTCCCCGACGCGCCCAAGAACATTCACACAAAAAAGGACACGTCGAAGTTCTGCTTATCCCGGAATTCCCAACTACCAAGCCCAATTCCCAGTGCGCTCGCTAAGGCGCACGTAAATTCCCATGTATTTTCCGACTTTGCAAAAAGAAAACAGAACTCAGCAGTCGAAAAAGCTCTCAAAGGACTTTCTTTCCCTCGACTCTCTCCCTCTCTTTCTCTCTGTTTCTCTTTCTTTTTTGAATGATGATGCGTCTGAATGATTGTCCCTCTCTTGAGTAGGAATGAGTTGGYATCCTGCTTCTGTGTGAAAGACTTMTTYCGTAACTCTTCCATTAGTTTCCTGGGTAATCCTCCTACGYAAGGACCCCRTYTACTTGTCTTRTGAACGRTGRATGYRTGTGTATTGTGCAATGCGATCCATCTTTTCYCGTGCATGTCTCATTTTCGCACCTTCTACAGTGACTGCATGTATAGAGATGCGTGACTTTTTCGATTTGATTAAACAAGTGTCGTCGGGATTTTGTTCGAGAATGCAAGAGTGTTTAGATATGTAGCTCTGTTTGCACTGTGCATGCCATCTGCCTTATGATGCACGACATCAGCAGCCGAGCCACGAGGCGGCCCTGAGAAACAAGGCGCCCAATGACCAACCTTGTGTTGAACTGATCGGACCCGTAGCCATACTGATCTGTGATTGCTTTCTCTCTCTTGTGTCAAAAAGAATGACTGGGGGAYGCGCRAATCSCTTYTGTTCTTAATGAYGTTTCAKGATATTTTGTGATTSATTGACATGTGGACTGACAAGTACCCTTCGATTGGGCGCCAGCCTCCCGTATCTCCCATCCCAACACGACCTTTTCCGTACAGTGAGGAAAGGACAYGTGTATGTGAGTGGGACGTACGAGAAGCCRTKGSACAAATCGGCGGGCAGTATTACTTCCCTCCGGCCAACCGCTGTTCTGGGTTCGTAGAAGCCGGGTTTGTTATTATCGATACGCACTTCCCACCTTACTCGGTATTGTTGCCATTTAACGAGTTAATTTGTCATTCCATGGACGGCAGTAGAACCCCACTGGCCGCGCACTCTGTGCACCGAATGTTAGCGTTTTGAGCGCTACGAGTCCAGGGGTTTCCACTACCGTGTGCGGAGTGAAGACGAGCATAAAGAAAGAGCCATGCGACTGAGACCCTCCATGCCAAACTCGAAACTAACCAGCGAACGACGATGGGATTTGATACGAAAACGAGACACGCGAAGCGTGCCCAAGCCTTTCTGTTCTAAACGACGGGCTGTAGTCCGGTGAGAGGCACGACAATACTTTTTGGATTGAATTTGAGCCCTTCTCTCTCTTTCCCGCCTTGCCCGCGCGCTTATTCTACGACGCGCGAAACGATCGACTTGCTCCATCGGACCAACACGGGGGACTTCAGTTCCGTTTGTGTGCCCACACTCAATTCCCAAAAATTCTTGGCACACCCCATCTTGCTGTTTTCCTGGGCCTCTTTTCCGCACAGCTAACACTCCGAACGGAAGACAGCACAGGGCGTGAGGTTGGTATCGGCGCGTCACAAGCCGACGGTGTTTTTGAGAGTTTCAGTTGGGCGGCTCGTGCCCTACCTCGGCGCCAACCCCGCCATCGATGACAGGGAGCGATGGTCTCATCTGATCCACGAATCCTGGGGATCGGCTATGTCGGTTTGAGCCCATCTGAGGTAGCCTGCTAGGATTCCATGGTCAGCGCACGTAGCTGACGAGAAGACA
Organism: Chara braunii; assembly: GCA_003427395.1. NCBI lineage: Eukaryota > Viridiplantae > Streptophyta > Charophyceae > Charales > Characeae > Chara > Chara braunii. The sequence goes on along the minus strand of BFEA01000557.1, from coordinate 270,017 downwards.
GAGCTAGGTGAGGAAGTTACTCTGAACTTTGTACCGTAATAAGGCGAGTATGTGGTGACGACACCCTCCTTAGGGTTAAAAGGTTTTGGGAAGTCAACTCAAGGGAAAATAGATGACTTCAGGTAGTGTTCATCCTAGCTGACGTGGTTCCGGACTGAGAGGAAAGTCGTGAAGGGAGTTAGGGCCCCTGCAGTTAGAAGAGAACGGTTGTGTATGGGGAGGTGGGCAAGGTAGGGAAGTAAGAGGCGAGAGAAGAGGGAAGGGGACACCTTGCAGGAATATTCGCGGGTACAACTAATTGCAAAGTGCTACGGTATGCCCTTGACTAAGGAACGGGGAAAGCACCATCCGACAATTTCTGTAATAGTTTGAGACAGTAGGAGTGATCTGTGACTAGGAAGGAAATTCATTAAAATCGAAGGGAATATGGGTTGTTATTTGAAATATTCCAGAATTTAGGAAGGTGGAAGGCTGTGTTCAAGCTTCGTGGAGTTGGGGAATCGGCCCCGGAGGTATTAAGGTTGGGATATCCCGCCTTGCCCAGTTGGGTATTGGTCAGGGGTAGCGAGGTATTAGCCTTCGCGAACTCCTCTTTCACTCCATATTCCTAGATGAGTTTCACCCCACAGTGATACTTTTTCATCGACCTCCCCTCATGGGTTGTTTCCTTTTAAGTGGAGTAGACCTACAAGGGCAGGCGATTAGTAGCTGAAATACACAAAGGAAGGGGAGAACTAAGCTAGGCCATCCCGGGAAGGTACCTCGGATAGTGGAACTTGGAGTTTCAGGTCGATTTGCTAAGCATCACGGGTGTATTTGGACCGGGTGGGTACTTCCGGGTTCGTTGTCGTGTAGCCTATCTCCTTGATTTCCCCTTCGGTGATGAATAGAGTTATACTCTTGCCGAGAAGGTTTCATTTAGAAGAGAAGTGAGGAGAGTGGCCGTCAGATCTGGGCTGACAACCACCAGGATTTCTGGTCCCGTGCGGTGCAGCAAGGCGTTTGCACTTCAATCCTAGAGAATGGAAGTGGAAGGGGAGGAGCAAGGGGGGGGTGGCCAGAGGTCACCCCCACCTCGCCCCTCGGAAGTTAACTTCTGGACAATGGAAGACAGAGCTAGACGCTCTATTGGGCAGTGTTACGATGAAGGAGTGGTCCAGATGGTGGAGAATGTAGGAGAGGTGGTAGAGGACGAGAGGGGCAAGAGGTTCAATGTAAACGAATCCTACGACGCAATCAAAGAGAGGTGGTTAAAGGAGCGAACAGTTATATTCATTTTTCAAGATGAAGCAAGGGATTTGTCGAGAAGTGTGAAGGAAGATCTGATAAGAGCACACGAAGACGGGTGGATGTCGAGGAGGTTGTTCGACCCAAGTATTAGGAGAGGTAGAGTTAAGTTTGAGGGTCCGAATGTGATCTCGTATGTCGCCAAAGCAATAGAGGTGGCAACTTGGTTGGTTCAAAAAGCAACGATTAAGTTGGCGTTAAGAGGAAAAGAGTACTCTGTTTTGGTAAAACCGTGGATGACTAAGCCGGAGTTGAAGGAGCTGAAGCTGAGGGAAGCGGAGACAAATTTTTGGATTGTGGCACTACGGGTTCCTCTGGATGCTATGTGCTACCTGCCGTCGGCTGCCGAAGGTCTGTTCGGGGGTGTAAAGATGATGCACCCTCTGGAAGTAGATAGAGTGAAGCCGAAACTGATGAACATAAAGCTGGATATGGATCCTTCGGCAAGATTCAGGGTGGAAAACTCGCTGACTATAGAGTCTCCGAAGGGGGAATTGTGGACGGTAGATATTGCTACTCCTTACTCAGATTGGTGCAAAAAATGCAGATGGTATTTCCACACAGAGGATGATTAACCCAGACAAGGTAATGCAGGCCCTCGACGTAAGTAGACGAATTCTAGACTCCCACCACAACGGCCGTCGGTGAGCCAACAGCAGAGTCAAGAGCCTCGTCATCCTAACCCGGCTCCTTCCCAACAGCCAGGGGCCTCGCAGCAGCGGCAGTCGATGCCTCATACGGTGCAAAACGGACCTCAGCCAGGAGCCTCCCTGCAGCACTCCCAGATCCAGAGAAAAGGGGGCAGCGATCTTGGTTTGCAAGGGGGTTCCTAGGGCCCAGGGGGTCTGTTAATGGAAGCACAAGGGCCCTCGGCCCAGTCGGCCGCAGTCGAAGGGCACTGGTACTTGCAGGGTGCTCCTACATACCCTCCGCCGAATAGAAACTCTTTAATGGCCCCAGGGACCCCATGGGCACCCTGCGCCCAACCCTTGATGTGGGCGAGCACCAAGGAGATGGGCATGGCCCCCTATCAGGAGATATATCAGCAAATACCTTCAGGGGGACATCTGCAACATCAAGGCTGTTGCAAAGTACCAAGATGCCAAGCTGGTTACCTACAATCTACGGTTGTTAGATCTGTGCCAAGGAGAATACAGCACGTACACCAGGGGGTGTGGGAAACAGCACCCGAGGAGCTGCAGTTTCAGGGTCCCCAGAGGTCGATTCCTGCTCGGTCGAGACTTCAGGACCCAGGGGCGAATGGCCACAGCGTAGCGCAAGATAGAGATCTTGCCTATGGCTGGGGGGAGGACATTACGAGGCCCAGAAGAGAAGGCCGAGATGACGGGAGGAGAACTAACTTTGGTCTTTCATCCTCTTCTAGATCGAGAGTAATCATGGGTAGTGGGTTTGTGGGAGACGAAAGGGCACTGAGAGGCTCCGGTTTCCTCCAGGCGGAAGGATCGATGTCATCCACAGGAAGTTCGGGCGGCCCAGCAGGGAGAAGGGGCGGAGAGTCTGATACATCGAGTAAGAGAGGTTATAGAGCGGAGCAGAAAGATCCCCGTCCGATAGAGAAGAGGATGGTCCTATTGGTCTGTACCATAATAAACGGCACGGCCTTTTTCTTAGGAATGACTCAGTCGGACGGCAGGCCCTACCTCCCCTCTGTGGCTACAGACAAGACGCCGTTTCCTGGAGAAATTCTGACCAAAACGAAGTTTTTGTTTGGGGATGCTTTCCCTATTAGGATCATCCCCAAGTCAATGATGGTGAGCTGTCAGGTACCATTGGAGGGAAAAATCCTGAAATTCTACTTTCCGATTTTGGATGCTCAGCTGGATTCACACTTGGCGGAAGCTCTGACACAGGCAGGCGTCAAGTGGCTTCGCCTAGATGCGGTGAGGGAAGCAAACAGTCATGAGTTGGAGGCCATTTCCTTGACTCAGGAGGTAACTGCGCTACTTTTGCTGAGTGTGAACGAGAAGCTTCCAGATAGCTTAAACCTGCGCTCTAAGTTCCTGTTGACCTCGCTGACAAAAAACTGGCGGTCCTCTTCTCAACAGAGTCACTCTGGAAGCGGCTCCAGGCAGAGTCCCATGCATCAGTCTCCTGTGGAAAGCGTTTGGAGATGGGGAGACGACCAGATTGATTCTTGCATCCAATATCAAGCGATGGGAACAACTGTTGATGGTTAAGCTCAAGATAGGGACCTCGAACGTGAGAGGTTTGGGTGACACCACAGGGAGGGAGAAAAGGAAGCGGGTGAAGTCGTGGATATTTTTACAAAAGATGGATATTCTCTGTCTACAAGAAACGAAGTTGGGGGAAGAGAAGTTTAAGTTGGTCCAAGCTGGTGGGATGACCCACAGTTCTGGTCACCGGCACAGGGAACGAGGGGTGGCATTGCTATAATCTTGCACAGGAAGCTGCAAGAAGCTGTCGTTGATGCAGAAACGGATCTGTGGGGGCGATGGGCCTGGGTAAGACTGAAGACAGGACAGAAAGAATGGGTAGTTGCTACCGTGTATGCTCCATCGGACCCTACTTTAAAAGCAGTTTTTTTTAGGAACCTGCAATGGATACTTCCACAAGAGGAGAACCTGCTGGTTTTGGGGGATTGGAACCTCTCCCTAGACGAGGTTTTGGGCAGGAACTCTCGGGCAACAGGGAGGGGTGACACGGCGGCGCTGCTGGACCTGATCCAAGTAAGGGATCTGTCAGATCCCTTCCGCTGGCTAAATCCTGAAGATTCAGGTTATACCTGGTTTTCTAGTGTCCGGCAGGTGGGAGAGGACAGCGTGTTGGTGAGACGAAGACTAGATTATTACTTGGTGGGCAGGAGTCTGGCGCAATTTATCACGCAGGTCCGACAGATCTCTCATCCTCTATCGGATCATAAACCAGTAGTCTCAGATCTGGTACTGTCCGGAGCAGAGGAAAGAGGAAGAGGCTATCTTAAGTTAAATTCACAGAATTTGGAAGATCCCGGACTGAAGAATTGGGTACAGCGCCATATGGCGGAGTGGCAACTGGCTAGACCCTCCTTCACAACTACGGCCGAGTGGCTAGATGGGGGTATTGCTGTTATTTCTGGAGTGCTGAATGTCAGTTTCATAATATTGGCTAAGGAGAGGAACAAAGAGGAGGATCTCTGTAGGAGGTGGGTTGAGGAGGCAGAGAGAAGGATGGACCAGCACCCGATTTCAGAATTGGTATGGGCCAAGGAGAGAGAACACGGACTGGCTGATTGGGATAAGCTGCAAATGGAGAAACAACGTAGGTAGGAGGAGAGGTTGGAAGAGAAGGGGATAATCTCACATGATAGAATGACAAGGGACACGTTCCGGAGACTGTTGCCGAGCTCGACTTTTCAGCAGGTGGTGCAGTTGGACCACCCATTCGATCAGGTGGCTCGACAAGCCACCTCGAATGAAGACATGCTGAAATACGCCAAGCTGTATTATGCGGATATTCTTACGGCAAGAAGAATTCAAGACTCATTGGACACAGACCTCTCTTTAGAATCTGACATGTGGGAGGACACGGTGGTTAGATTAGATGTGCCCGACAGACTGGCTTTGGATAGACCGGTTACGGTGGAAGAGTTGAAGCAAATGTTGAAGGAGATGGCCTCTGGGAAGTGTCCGGGGAGAGACGGCCTTTCAGTGGAATTTTACAGGTCTTGCTGGGAAACACTGGGCCCCCCACTTGTGGAGGTGTTTAATGAGGTCCTGCAGGAAGGCAGCTTGGGAAGGGCCACGACACACGGGGTGATTTCGGTCATGTTTAAGAAGGGGGACAAGGTGAACATAAGGAACTACCGCCCGATCTCAGTGCTGAACGTGAGTTACAAAATCCTAGCCAAAGCGCTGGCTCTGCGGCTAGGTAGAATTTTCCCAAAGCTAGTGGAAAGGGATCAGGGTGCCTTCGTTCAGGGACGGTCGATCTTTGTCAACATCCTTACAGCAATTGAGAGCATTGAGATAATCGAATCGGAGCAGCTGGACTTTGCGGTATTAATGTTGGATATGGAAAAGGCGTACGACAGGGTGGGCTGGTCCTTTGTGCTGACAACACTGAGAAAGCTGGGATTTGGCCAGGGGTTCTGCAAATGGGTTATTGCAATGTACACCTGGGCTACCTCAGCAGTTCAAGTCAATGGCCACATGTCGTGTTCCTTCCAGTTGACAAGGTCCCTCCGCCAGGGCTGTCCGCTGACCCTCCTTCTGTTCGTCTTGCAGCTCGAGGTTCCGCTGAACAGGCTCCGGAGGCATCCACTCGTTTGGGGCCTACTGCTATCCAATGGTAAAGAGTGCAGAATGAAGGCTCTTGCGGACGACCTATTCCTGCTTTCAGGCAACACAACTTCTTCTCTACAGGCGGTAAAGGAGGTTTTGACCGAGTACTCTCTGCTGTCGGAGACTCTAGTGAACTGGAAGAAATCCACGTATCTGCTGCCGGAGGGGTTCAGGCTTCAGGTAGAATGGGGGATGCACAGAGTGGATCCTGAGACAGGCGAGCGTTTTTTGGGAGTCATGGTAAGTACTCAGTTGATGAGTGTCACACAAGGAACAATCTTGCAGCAAAGAATCTCGGCTAGACTTAAAGGGTGGGGTACAACGTGGCATCTCTCGCTGTTTGGGAGGGCCCTGGCTATCAACGTAGCACTRTTCTCTCTCATTTGGTTWGTGGGTGCAGTTAGGGAACTAGCCRCGASGGTAGTGAGGGAGATTCKGAGGGTAGCAAYGAGGTTCTTGTGGAAGCCCCGAGCGGGGTCGGGAGWGGGTTTCATGGTCAAGGTTGCATGGGAGTTGATCACATTCCCGAAGGAACGGGGCGGCCTAGGGCTGGTGGACATACATCGCAAGAATCATGCACAACTCAGGAAATGRCTATYGRAAGTAGCGATGGCAGAAGTAAAAGAGGACTGGATCTTACTGGCTGAGAGAATCTTGATGAGGGAGTGGCAGTTAACCAGAGCGGAGGACGTTTGGCTGTGTTTTTTTGTGAGGTCCTTTGCAAAAAAGAAACTGCATTCAGAGTTTTGGGACGCAGTTCGGAGGGCGTGGATTCAACATCCGCCAGAAGTACAGACTCCCTCGGCTACGAAAGAGGAGGTCCTCCACCAGTGCTTATTTGAGAACCAGTTTATCCGGGAAGAAGATGGATCCCTCCTACGGGCTGACTCTTCTCCAGGCTCATTCGGGAAAACTTGGATCCAAAGGGGAGTGATCTATGGTCCGATTTGCTGGGTAGTTGGAAAACTTTTAGTGAGGTCCATAGGTTGCTCCCGGGCTTGTGGCACTCAGAAGAGCACTGGAGGAGGGTTCTGCGGGCAATACCAGAAGAATGGAAAGCCCTACTGGGCCCTGAAGGGACGGACCCGGTAGGTACTTGGTACATCCCTCCGACGATGGAAGGAAGGGTTGAGTTATGGGAGTTACTGGGTATGACGAATAGCGGTTTTAGGGAGGTTTGCAAGTGGGTGGTAACTGATCAATCGGCAGCATTGGTTCCGGGTGAGGAGGAAACAGTCAGACAGTGGTCGAACCCTCCTCAAGCAAGGGTGATCCATAGGTTGAATCGGAGAGGGAGAAGGCTATCCTCCAGGTGGGTGGGCAAAGCCCCCCTCCGCTACTTGGCTATTGGCCCAGTGGCGTGGAGCTGGAAAGGTAGCACGTCAGGGAGTCCCAATGACCGGTCTATGGACCTTTCTAACTTCACAACGGGACTTTCCTACAAGCTGGCCGAGCGGAGAGGGAGGTCTCACGCGTCAGTGGCTGTTGCCAGATGGAGCGCAGTGCTGATGGAAGATCTACAAGGAAAGGAAAAGCATTTTGAAACCCTGTGGAGTACATTGCTGAATCTGTCGGACCTCAAACATGCAAGCCTTCTATGGATGTTGTTTCTGCTGGTTACTCCGTCTGCTGTTTGGCTTTGCAGCAGGGGAATGGAAACCGCTATGAACTGCACACGATGTTCTTGGCCCTTTGAGTCCACCAAACATTTGTGGTGGGACTGTCCCGCGTCGAGGAGGATTTGGAGGTGGTGGGAAGACCACTGGAGAAGATTTGGAGGGGAAGGGGTAGAGTGGAATGAAAGATGGGTCTTGCTGGGGTTTGTGGGGGATGAGCAGACAGGGTTGAAAGGATGGACGTATGTGGCTCACGTCGTTAGGGTTGTGATTTGCTCGGTGATATGGGCAGACAAAAATAGATCCAGGTTTGAACGTCGCCCATATTCGGACAGAGAGATCAAAGTCGGCATCAAACGGGGCATGAGGAGAGCGATCCAAGCAGATTGGCACAGGAAAGTCAACAGTGGCAGGGGTCCAAAGAGGAAGCTCTGGTGGTTTTTGAGGTCATGGGCAAAGGGTAACCAGCTGGCTGGAGTACATTCAACCAGAGGGTTGGTGCTTTCAAAGTGGCTTTATTCGGAGTAGTTTAGTCTGTTTTGTACATAGTTAGGTTCAAGGTAGAAGAGGGAGAAGGGAGCTAGGGGACCAGAGCACTCAGTCTGTAGGGGGGAGGCTAGAGAGTACTTAGGACAAACCTGCTCACTTGGTTGGTAGGGCCGCAGTGGGCCAAATAGTAACAGAGTGTGGGGTAATAAGGAATGTCCTTCCACTGGGCCGTAGAGGCTTGGTCGTCGTATTAGATGGTGTTGGGGGATTGGTATTTCGAGCTTCTAGTAGATAGACTAAGGTAGGAGATAGCAGCTGGGAGGGAAGTTTTCGACGGTATTTCGGATGCATGGTTGTCCAACAAGTACAAAGGTTTAGGCTGAAGCTCTGTCTGTGAGATTATGGTAAGGAAAGTTTATGGTAAATGAGCTCTCAGTTCTGTTGGGACCATAAGCGAAACTGGCTGATGCTGCCAGGATAAGCCCGGGTTGAATTGTGAGGTCCCCAGCCTCTCGTTGTCTGCTTTGATATAATCGTGATATGGTTTTTCTAAAAAAAAAAAAAAAAAAACAAGCTATGCACTCGCATGACGCGTTTTACATCTAGATACATTTGGGAGAGTGTGAACGTTACACTGCCAGACACTCAATGCTCCCTGTGTCCAACGGGGAGTCAGATCACGAAGTGCCAACGATCTTCTTCAGAAAAAGCAAAAAAAAAAAAAAAGGTGAAAGGGAAACCAAGCTATGCACTCACGTGTCGCGTTTTACATCCAGATACATTTGGGAGAGTGTGAACGTTACACTGCCAGGCATTCAATGCTCCCCATGTCCAACCGGGAGTCAGATCACGAAGTGCCAACGATCTTCTTCAGAAAAAGCAAAAGAAAAAAAGGGTGAAAAGGGAAACCAAGCTATGCACTCACGCACGTCCAGATACATTTGGGAGAGTGTGGACGTTACACTGCCTGGCATTCAATGCTCCCCATGTCCAACGGGGAGTCTGACCACGAGGTGCCAAAGATCTGTTTCGTTTTTTTTTTTTCTCCTTTTCATTTCTGTTTTTCCCCTCGTTGATTTTAGTGTCCGTGCGTTTCCACATAGTACACCACCAGGACATCGTGCAGTCCTTTTGCCTCGTTTCCATGGGGCCACCAGCTCCCTCCCCCATTGCCATGCCAAGCCTTTGCGGAAGCGCGGGAAACACATAGCATTAACGCTAAGGGCCCGCGACCAATGTATGGGCCAAGTACTGGTGGTTTAAGGAGAGGAGGAGGGGAACCAAGATCTCCTTACTTTTTCGGGTAATACATGTAAAATACTGACCATGGGATCACGAGTACTGCACGGCAGGATTTGGGCACTCAACTGCCACACAAACTCTTTCCTATCCTATCCGGTTGCTAGTGGGACCATGCCCTTGGTGGCTGTAGAGGCATTCAGGATGTTTGTTTTTTGTCTTTTTTTTTTTTTTTTTTTCCCTTGTTCCTTCTTGGATGAAACTGCCCCGGCTCGGCAAAACTCGGTGCACTGTGAAAATCAGGCTCGGGAAAAACAGGATCGGAGGTAGCGGTGGTTTAACTAAGCTATATTATTCTCTCACTCTATCTGTATACTCATCTTTCTCATCTATCTCATCCTCTCGCTTGTCTTATGTATGTATAGTACAGGGAACACCAACCAACCTGGATGTCTCCCTAGCACCACAGGAGTGGTGTGAGAGCAAGGTTGTACCAGCCCCTCGTCATGCTGATGCGGGGTGGGCAGGCATTGCCGATGAGGGAAAACGACGGCGCTAGTGCCGAGTACTATGGCCAGTCGGTCCACTTCCCTCTACCTCCCCCCCCAACCCCACATTAGCGGTGTCTAATAGCCAATATAGTTGCTGCGTAGCAACCGACTACATTGGCCAAGGTCCTGCCAATGCTGGCTTGGGGGGCCAACTGGTTATCTCTAGCTGGTAGAACACCAAGCTTGCCCAGGCACGTACGTGAGGCCAATGGGGATTGAACTCATGACCTCTTGAATGCAATTGTTGTGCCTTACCAACTGAGCTAGGCCCACTGGCAGATGAAAGAGAAGACAAAGATGATACATTACCAACTGGACTAGCTCAGTCGGTACACCCGAGAACTGTTCAAATACAGGCCCGAGTTCAAACTGCATTGGAAGCAGACGAGCGAAGTACTACAATTCTGAATTACCTAAGGCTGGTCAGTTCGAGATGAGATGATATCTCAAGACTGTCGCCCTGTTTTTTTTCAAAAGAAAAAAGATGATACATGACCAACGGACACATCTCTTGATACACCCATGCAGTGTTCAAATGAAGAGCCAAGTTCAAATCCACACACATCAGATAATTCTAAATTACCTGAGGCCGGTCTTTTCAGTGATGATAGGTCTTGCCTCAAAGCGCACGAAAGCGAAATGATATTCAGTTTCTACTCATTTTCTGTCCATCTTTTTTGGGGACGGGGTCTACTTCTTATGGGACTCCCTCCCAACCTTCCTCTATGGTTGTTTCTTCCTGGACCCCCACTCCCACTGTTCTAATTCAGTGTTTACCACTCAAGGTTATCACCCTTCTACCATCTCAGCGGGGGTGACCTGACTGGACAGCAGTTTATAGTCACCAGGGCTGAGCAGGACCCCTGCTCGGCCCTGATTGAAGTGTAGCCGGGTAAGCCCTGTCGTAGGGGTACGTCGAGCACTAAGAGTAGACGTTCTTTCTTCAAGTCCCATAGGTGGACCCTTCCTGTCCCCTGAGCTACCCAGGCTTCCAAGTGTATGATTAGAGATGTACATGCTAGACATCACGGGCAACATCTAATGACTCCCCCGTAACCAAGGTCTAACCCATGACATCCTCTGAGAAACTCGGGTGTACCCACCGCACAACATACATGAACAAGTTTCCCTTGCAATGTTCGCTCGTGTCATCAAGCCGTCAGTGGACAAAAAGCGGTCGTGGGACGTTTAAACCACAAGTACACGGCCCCATCCTTGCAGTCCCAAATTTGTCTCCACAAGGAAACCCGGCCAAAACGTCAAACGTTGGGCCCACCGTTGATAAATTGAATCAGTGGTCGCGTTTTTGTTTCGTGCCAATTTGAGGTGTTATGCCCACGGCCCAGGTGCCCATGTACTGGTGCTTTTGAACGACCATGCTCAACTCGCAGATTTCCTTGGTCCTCGAGGGTTTCTTTTGGGACCCTTGAAATTCACGACTTGTAGGCTGGGAGCAGATGGGTTTACATGAACTAGTTACCAAAGGAATCTTCTGGCACCTTGCGAATCGAGAAAATGTCAAAATGGTGAGTATTTTCACAAGGTTGTGTGGTGACGGTATCAGAAAACACAATTTCAGGAGACTCGTTTTGTGTACCGTGTGGCAAAGCGCGATATCTCAAATCTATCACCCTTTCGATGAAAAAACAAAAATGATGATACATGAATCTTACCTTATGTGGCTGAATGGTACCAAGTCCTGATTGCAAATCCTGAAACTCATATTACCGTAGGACTTTTTTTCTTACCGAGTTGTGGACACTATAGCTGTTAGCCACATCCAACATGTTGTAACTATGGTCAGATACATCCAGGAAAGGCGTAGTGTGAGTGTGTCCTCATTAGGAATATAACATGGAAACCGATCGAATCAAATCCGAATTACCTGGGGCAAGGTCCCACTAGCAAAGAGGATTGGATTTAACAACGGAATCTAAACATATTAATGAAGAGACGCAAAAATTGCGATTTTATTTGGTTTTCTGCATTTGGGGTTAAAACTTATCCAGATTTTGACACTTATCCTAATCCTTTTTGCTAGTGAGACCTCGCCCATAGGATGAGTTTCAAGATGATACCTCGAGCACATCGCTCTTTTAAAAAAAGAAAAGGAAAATTTGCATGTGTATTTTGACGTTCGAGCTTACCTGATTATACGGGTTTTCGTGCCCCTTTTAATTTTGTTGTCTTAATAGGGGTTATATACTATATTTTGGGCTTTATCTTTTCATATTTCGACGCAATTCTGGAAGCTTTGTCTTTGTTGGGGTACCCATGATTTGCTTTGTGTTGGTTAATTCTTGAAGTTTGAATTTTTTTGGTGCAATTTTGCAAACGTCCTTGTAATTCAATGATTTTTTTGTTAGAGAAAAAAATTGACGTAAAGTTTTCGTGTGCCTTAGCGAGCGAGCTCATAATTTATTTTTAGACTTTTCAACTTCAAATGAGTCATAGGAATTAATGCAACTTTCACTAACATTTCACATAACTATTTTTGTGCCTTTTCGTTTTCCACGAATGCATTTCAGTGCTTGTGCGTTTGTATGTTATTTTTCCTTACGCTCCTTTTCCTCCTCCCGCGCGCAGGCCCCTTCTCCCTCCTTTAACGCCTTCCCGTCCTTGATCTCATTTTGTATCTTAGTCCCGCCTTATACCATCACTCAGAGCTGCTCTTCCAGCTTTCATTTGCATCCGAAAGGATCTTGTCAATCCTAAGTGGTCGTCGAAATCAGACTGCAACATGTAGACTGACCCTGAACCTCTCACTCTACGATTCGATTGACTATGAGAACTTTAGTAGGATCAACATAGCCTTTCCGATCTACTCACCCCTCTCCCTCCTCTCTTTTCTTCCCCTTTTGTATCTCGTTCGTGCAACCCTCTTCTAGTTCCTTCGTAATTATGAACTCGAAAAAGTGTTTTTTTCTCTTTTTTGCATGTTATCTACCAACTCAATTAGAGTGGTGGCTAGATAGTAGACGGGATCAGCAAGTTGGAAAGTCTTGACGGACCTGCTGCATTTTTGCGTGATCGCGCATCGAATAGTTGCAATGGTATGAAGGATCTCGGTGGATTAGCGCAATAGTCGAATTGACGGGGTAATGGTAGGTGTGTCGAGTCTACGGTGGCGGGTATTGTCAGTGTTTTTGCGGGTAAGAGACAATGATTGGTTGGTTGGTTGGAGTTTCATGAGCTTCAAGTTGAGAGCGAAGTGATTCGCTTATTGCTCTTCCAATTGTTTTCTTTATCTATGAATTTTATTATCTCTATTTGTATAATTGTATGCAGATGAGTGACCGAATGGTTGTGGGTGCGTTTCTCTCTCTCTTTCTCTATAAATAAAATGAATGTAGATGTTTCCTCATTACACTCTTCCACTTGCACGAACAATAATACCGATTGAGTGCGGTACGCATTCGTTGTATTTGCATAGTATGAAAAGGTTTGCCTAATTTGTAAACAGTGGATGTGTGTGATGGGTGTTGTTTCCCTCGCTTATTAAGTCATAATACGATGTTTGTTTGCACTTCCTGATCGTCTGCTTCATCGTTACGCAGACATCCCAGCCTGTGTCCAAAGTTTCCGAGCAACGAGGATCGACTACGTGTATGTGAGTGGGATGTGCGCAACAATGTAGCACAAATGGGACGACAATATCAATTCCCTTCCAATCAGTGTTGTCACGCAGGGATCCCCAGGGCCCAAGCCGGGGTGGGGGTTTC
>BFEA01000557.1:201483-225981 GCA_003427395.1 Chara braunii | reverse complement strand
GCACAGGCAGCAGCAGCCACGGGGGGGGGGGGGGGGGTAAATAGCAACTTCGTTGCTGCTCACTGCTCGCTGCCGGGAGGGGGGGTAAATAGCCAGCACGGCACCTCTTCAACACGAGTGTGCCGTACTACAAAGCCATGGACACACTGTGGCGAGTGTGTTATGAGGCTGCTTACGCACGCGCATGGCTCGGCAGGTGCCTGGGTTCAAACCCTGGCGGCAACCAAAACTCCTGGATCTTGGATAAGATAAATTCGGGAGCGGGGCGGGGCGGGGCAGCGCGCGCGCGTGCGGCGGCCTTGGCCTTGGCGCACTCGTCGTGCCGCCTCTCTTTTTCGCCACGTGGCACCTCCTGCGCGCGCCGCTTTTCCCCTGCGTTTTCACTGAAAAACGCCCGAAAACTGCGAAAAAAAACCGATGTCGGGTTTTGCTGTTTTCCCCGGCTGTATGTCTGCACAGCTGTACGGGGTGGTGGGTGGGAGCGGGGAATATTCCTGCTCCGATACCAATGTAGCGGACCCACCAGGTGTGGTGCTCCGCTAGTGACAGAGAAGGAGATGGAGGAAGAAGGGGGGAGCGAGATGGCACAACGCAACTCCCCACGCAAGACTCCAACGCACGTACTCCAAAATGTGCAAGTGAAGAATGCCACTGAAAATAGACAATGGTTGGGGTATACCCCAGCGGACTGAYGGGACTGGACTGGACTGGCTGGTACCGACAGAGGTACCGGCCTGGACTGGCCTACCCCGAATACAACACAGGCCTGTGAGAACAGGCCAAGGGGCTGGTCTCACAGGCCAACCCGAGGTCCGCTACAATGATAGCCCTTACCAACTGAAAGTGAAAGAGGCCGATCAAGGGCTTAACTTTTATAAGCTAAATGCGTTCTTGCTTCGACTCACCTCATTTCGACAAGTGTGGGCCTATTGAAAGGACCGCCGCTCCAAACTACCATCTTCTGTGCTATGGTTTAATAATGGTCTGTTTTATTTGGCCAAAAAATGCAATGAATTTTCTAAACAAATAACTAGACAACATCATCGTCATAACATTGACTTAATACATCAACCCCAAGAGATGGAACAACACACAATCCGCAAATGGAGGAACAACATGCACAGACCATCACTAAGGTAAAAGATCATCTACTCCAAAACTCACAATACCATTGGCAAGGCGCAAAAGTTCGAGGTAAGTTCTATAAACATTCTAATGAAGGCACACTGCAATGGATGCACATTTTTTTTTTTTGCCCATGCTCGGACCAAATGTATGGTAGTGGAGGTCCTATGTGACGCAATAAGGCCAACGGATCTCCCTACTCTCAGTATTGTCGACTGCATTAAGATAAATCTGTCTCTTATACACATCTAGATGTGTATAAGAGACAGGCTGAGGGCACCCTCATACTACCACTTCCAAAAATGTATACAACTGCAATCACGGCCAAAACTTTGTTTTCTTTTCTTTTTTTATTTTGTTTTGAGTTTATGGATGCACTTTTTTTTTTTTGCCCATGCTCGGACCAAATGTATGGTAGTGGAGGTCCTATGTGACGCAATAAGGCCAACGGATCTCCCTACTCTCAGTATTGTCGACTGCATTAAGATAAATCGTGATTTTTTCAAGGATATTTTTGCGTCTCATATCCCCCCAACAAATGAAGGCACCAGGCAGCGACAAATCGAAGACTTCCTCCACCCGATGACTAAAACCCTTTCTTTTGAACAACGGAACACCCTTGAGGCGCTCCTCACCAGAGAATCAGAGATGAGATATGGACAACCCTGTTGTAGCTGGATGAGGAGAAAACCCCGGGTTCGGTCCGTTCGGACAACCTCCTGAAAGAGCTTTGAGAGATAATGTGGGATTGCTTGAGTCCGGATCTCATGGACTACTACAGCGACGTGTGGCGCGCGGGCTGCATGGGAGAACTGGTGGACCAAGAAGCGTTCAACTTTTCTCTCATTTATGAGAAGGAAGACAAACTCAATATACGAAACTACCATCCTATCACCCTCATGGATGATCCCTCGCGGCAAGGTGATCCCATAACACCCTTTCTCTTCCTAGTCATCATGGAGACCCTATTTGCAAACCTTCAGGCCAATGGGGACTTTGCCAAAATACGATAACGCGAATCTCGAAAGAGGCCGTCCAAATGAGTTCCTTATTTTCGGACGACCTTACTATCATTGTCGATGCCACGAGAGAAAATATGGAGGAAATTCAGCGACTAATGGGCAGATTTGCGAGCGTATCCGACATGGTAGTAAATTGGGGAAGTAAGACCCGAGGGTGGTGGATCCACCATCAAGGGGGGCAGCCCCCGAACGTGCTCAACGTGCTTTGGCTTCCTCTGGAGGCCCTGATTTGTATTCTTCGATTCTCCATGTCCGCCCTGGGGTTCCCTCCTTCGAATGATAATTGGATCAGTGCACCGGCCCTTGACAATCATGAGAGAAGTCCACCAGCATTGATTAACCCTGGTTGCCCAAGGGGATTGACTGTGCGGTGAGAATATTTCGGTAACAGAGGTGCCGCTTCACCCCGCCACCGGGGGACCTAAGCCAACCTGTCATTCCTAGCATCCGCTATCTCCTTGGTGCGATTCCCAAGAGGAAGTTCCAAAGTCCCGACGTTCTCCTTGCTTGGTACTTAAATCGTCCCAGGCACTTGGTAGCATGTGTCCACTAGCGGGCTCCTTCGACCCCCGGGGGGCATCCCAATGAGTATCCAGTAAGAGTTTCAACTAGAGAAAGGGGATGAGGTGGAAGGGGTCCAGGAAATCATCAGGAGGTCTCATAGGGAACAAGGGTTCGATATTAGTCCACTCATTAAAAAGGAGACGGTTGGTCCCCCCCCCCACTGTACCTGGGCAATTTACCCCCCCTCTATTCCCTCCAAGCCAATCTGTACAAAAGTCTGTGAGCGCTCGCCTAATATCCTGGTCCGTCTGAACGATGTCCTGAGGAAAGGCGATCAGACACCTTTGGCACCATGGCGATGCATCCCCTATTGCTCCACCACAGTGGTGGGCAATCTCCCACTGTGATGATGTAACTCTAGCGGGCCTGATCTTGCTCTCCGTGAACCATCGGATCAGTGTGATGAGGGAGCGATCTACATTGATATGCTTGGCCCACCTATCATTTATCTGGCCTCGCAGCGGTCGTTTGGGGCGGTGCATCCCGTATGTGGATTTGACCGACAGGCTATGAAGGCAGATCCTTTTGTCGGATGCAGGCGCCGTTCTTCTGCCAGTTTTCCATTGCCATTCTTGGGGGCCCAAGGCGAGCTCTTGAAAGGGTGTGTGGGGCTGGAAGACCGTGCTGTCTTCTCCTTCTCCCAACACACGGACACGAAATACCTCAGATTTGTCTTTCCACTCAAAAGGGTTTCAAGATCCTTTCAGCGTAGTATTCTACCACTACGTCCGAGACTCTAACCATGTGAATCCTGCTTATCCTAGTCGGATCCCCTAGAAGGCCGAACCAGTCATCCTCATGCAAAGTGGGCCCGCACTTAAGTAATCTACACCAGGAGAGTGGGATGGCCTCAATGGTCGTGTCCAGGTGTCGGTCTAAATGATGGTAGTGTCGGGAGAGGCGGTTAACGGAGGCCTCAATTTTCAGACAACTTCTCATGCCATTTATAACAAAACGCAAAGGTCATTTTAACCAAACTTGCCACCAACTAATAGAGTGGAGATTATTGTAACTACTTACAAAAGCAAAATTGAAAAAAAAACTAAAAAAACCTATAAAACAGCAAGGCAAATGTGCACTTCCAACAGCTACTAGGGGGGGCTGCTCTTATCACGCCCCCTAGTAGAGGTCGCAGGTTATTCATTAAAAAAAAAAGGAAAAAAAACAGAGCCACTAGACTATGGGCCTTGCCCCACCACTCACCAGATGTGCAGAAGGGAAATGTGTCTCCCTGTTAGAGGCCCAGTAGTTGTAGGCTAGGTCTAGGCACGTACCAGTCCAACCAGTCTGAGTCTAGGGCCTGTATGGGCAATATCAGAGTCTGAAATGATGTTCCCCTCTGAATGGGAGGAGGTACCAGTTACTTGGTGGGTGCTGCATCTGGAAGGCCACAGTTGGGGTAGAGCTACGCCAAGAAGCTTCGCAGGCAGAGTCAGGCATGGCGGCCTGAACTAGAGCACCCATAGCTACTCTGTGTTGTCCTTTGCACAGCAGGGCAGGGCCCTGGTAGTCCGCCATAGCCTCGGCCTTGGAGGAAGGAGGAAGAAGGGTGGCCATGGCTATGGTCGACCTCATGTGATACCTGCAGTAGAAGAGGGATTTGGACATTGATTCTGGTTCAGCCATTCAACATTATTATTATTATTATTGTTTCTTGTTTGAATAAGAGGGAGGAGATAAGGAGGAGGAGAGTGGTTGGTGAAGAAGAAGGGAATTTTCATTGGTCTTTGCTGGTGTACATCTTCTTCTTCTTTCTTTCATCTTCTTCCTCTTTTTCTTCTTCTTCTTCTTCTTTCTTTCATCTTCTTCCTCTTTTTCTTCTTCTTCTTCTTCTTCTTCTTCTTCTTTCTTTCATCTTCTTCTTCTTCTTCCTTCTTTCATCTTCTTCTTCTTCTTCTTTCCATCTCTCTCCTCTCAAGTCCATTCATTTCTTTTTGCAATTGGACGGCATTGTACTTTCTGATGAATGTGTACTTCGAAATTGGCCAGGATCATAACATCCCGAAAGAAATCCAGAGCCAGTAGACACACCCACCATATTTTTCTCTTGGTGTGGGGGTAGCTAGGGCGCAGTCACGATTTCAGCCATCCCTTGAATACAACACATCCCCACCCGACCCTAAAGGTGGTTTGTGTACATTCACAACTTTCCTCGCTTTGGCACAGCATTCACGAAATCGTGAGCGCATTTACAAACTGAAACCATGACAGCACCTTATATATATATATTTTTTTGAAAACCCATGCTCCAGTCTATTCTTGGGGAGCAGCACATGCTGGGAACCGGGCCCAGTGTCCCATATGAGAATTTTACAGAACCATTTGAGATATGTTCCCTATCTACTATCTCATGGTGAGCCTCGTAGACCTCCTGATGAAGTCTTGCTGCCGCAGTCCGACCACTTCACGCCCCTGCTCTTTTCAGATAAAGCATAGTACGACGATTTCACATTTGATTGCATAAGGGAGGTTGATAGGGTTTCACACTTATGATTGATTGATTCTCAACATTCACATCACAGCACGGGTAGGGTTCGGTGGTCTGATTCATTGTCTTAGATCACATACATCTTTGTTTGGTGTTTCGCATATCCACACACCACTGTTCAGGGACGCTGGGCTCGACTCCCAGCCAATATACAATACATCCTTGATTGCAGATGCTGGACTCGATTGGTCTGATCTCCAGCTTACATTTATCATATCGAAGCTAGGGTTTTGTCTCCTGGCCTCATAGATAGGAGTGGGACTGACGCCTTAGTTCGTTTGGAGAATCTATAGATCTGATGGATAGCGCTCTACCATCATCTGACATATACGGATTAACGAACATACATAGGGTGTCGGACATATCAACACATCTCTGTATAGGGGCGCTGGCCCCGATTTCCAGCTGATACATCACATCACATCATATAATACCACATCATATCCAAGCTAGGGCGTCGTCTCCTGGTCTGTTAGTTAGGAGTGGGATGATGTCTTAGTTCATTTTTTGAGAATTGTAGATCTGATGGATCATCTGACATATATTGATTCACGAACATACATAGGAACTAGGAGATATTACTAGTAATTTAATACATCTCTGTATAGGGACACTGGACCCCATTTCCAGCTGACACATTCACATCATTGTACAGGGACGCCGGACCCAATTTCCAGCAGGTGCAGCTCCCCACCAATAGATGGAGCCTTCGATGCTGGAGCCTCTACCTAATGGGGATGCTCTTATCACCCCGTTAACTAGGTTTCCTGTATATGGAGTTAAAAAAAAGGGGGAAGTACGTTTATGTCACCTTGGAGTATGAATAGGCCAAAAAAACATCGCCTCGGCAAAGAAAAGCGCGCCGAGTTCGAAAAGGCAACGGAAGTACCAACGGCCGTGGTGTCAGACCGGGTGTCATATTTTCAGGGGTCGGCCGTGGTGTCAGAGGGGAAAAAAAAAAAAAAACAGAAAATGGCCAACAGTTACTTTTGGACCGTCATCGCTCATTTCGAGTTAGAGCGTGCTTTCTTTGCCGACGCGTGTTTTTTGTGCCTTTAGAGTTTGAAAACATGCCGCGTCCGCCGTTGTTTCTATAAAAAAAAAAAGAAAAAAAAAGGATAGAGACGAAGGAGGTAGCGTTAGGGGAAAAGGGTAACCCATAAGTCCTGAACCTTGTTCCAGACCCAAATCGCTTCCATGCAGCATGTTAGCAGTCAGTGGATTATGTCTTCAGGGGTGTCATTAGTGCAAATGACATAGATGTTGGAGCTGTTGGGTTCTGAGTTTTTTCTCTTTTTTTTTTCCTTTTTTTTTTTCTCTCTCGTGAAGGCATTGATTCACGGGTAGTGCAGTGTATGTGATTAGCCATTGCAGACTTTGGATTTTTGTGGGTTTGATCTTAAGATATGCTGTCCGCGGTATAACAGAATTAACCCTAGAGTCCAAATGTTTTTTTTTTTTTTTTTTTTAACACGCCCCCACCAGTGTTAGTGGTGCTGATAAGAGCAGACACCACTAGCATCTGGGGAGAGGCGCCATCTATTGGTGGGGAGCATCACCTGCTGGAAAACGGGTCCAGCGTCCCATATACAAACTGACTTTGGAGTATATCAGAAAGAACACAATTGTGGGAGATTCCTGCCAGCATTGATTATCCTGGGATCCAGGGGATCGACTGAGCAGGATGTTGGGAAGGGGGGAACCTCTGTAAGATACATTTCCATCTCTTGTTGATTTTGGGGTTGGGGGTTGACGGCCGTAAGCTCCAGTTCGTACCCGAACTTGACATTGTATTGGGAGAGGGGGACGGTTTTCTTCTGCGATTTATGAGTGCATAGGGCCTCGTTAGACACTCCTCGGGGACACGAAATCCACAAGGACGTGCTCGTTCCACCTGTCATCGGGGATGGAAACGGAAGAAAAGAAAGTAGAAACACCACAAGGAAAATTCATTGTCCGTCCTTGTGGCCCCAGCCAAGTTTTCCTTATCTCCAAGGGACCTTGCGAGGTCCCTTGGAGCTCAAGGATGCGCGTTTTCCGGAGCGGCAAAGACATGCGTCGACGGAGGCCTTCGTTTTTTTGGTGGTCCAGACATTGGTCCGACGCCGTGAGGTCGGACATCCCCGGCCACAAACGTCTGTGTAGTACCGCAACAGCCACCAACGGTTACCGTTGGCGCTCGGCCTCTTCCTAGGTGGGGTCGTCGTCTTTGGCCGGCTTGAAGCGGCCTCCCGCGCTGGAGAAGCATCGGCAACGATCGGTAAACTCAAATATTTTTCCCAGCGGTGCCTGCCCACCGTGCTCCTTCTGGACGGAAGCAGCTTCTGCCCTGACGTGGTTTTGCATCTCCTTTCGCCGTCTGCTGCACAAACGACAAGAGTACTGCCTTCGCTGCCCTCAGCGCTGTCGCTCGCTGGACGTCCGACAACAGACGTGGCATTGTTGTCGTCTCCGCCGTGCCGTTCATAGCCAACCTGTGCCGCAGGCTCCCTCTGCTGCTCCTCCATGCTGTGCTGCTTCTGGTTGTCCTCTTGTTCCACGTGTGTTTCCTGGGGCGGTTTCCCGGAGCTGGACACAAGAGGCGGTCGTCGATGAAGGGCGATGGGATGGACCGACGTGTGACGAAGAGCACACCGACAAGCACGGCGGAAGGGTCATTGACCCACAAGCGCACTGCGGGTAGTGCAAACAGGCAGCCGTACGATCCATCATTATACTCTCATCTGCCTTTGCACGGGATTCCTCTGCCGCCAACGGACAGCGAGCAGGACGATGACGTTGGTCGGTCATCAAGTCTGCCTCTGGGGAGCGGATTGACGCATGATTGGGCTGGTAGTGAGTTCTTCGGCACTCCGACGGCGGATGCGGCACCGTGGTCGTACACGTGGCTGTTGGAGGGGGGGTGGGACAACCGCCACACAGATGCTGCGGTTGATCTTCCGTTCGGCCTGTCCAGCGGGAGTGGAGCGGCAGCGACGCACTCGCGCATCGTCAATCCCCACCCTGGCAGGGATTGAGCAGAAGAAACGTCTGCGGGTGTGCTTGGGGTGGTGGACGGTCCAGCAGTGTCAACAGCGCACGTCCGGCTTCACCATTGCCCTCCATCGCCCAGACTTCGGCAGAATGACGTTTATCCGCCCGCCGCAACAATCGCCGGCAGGACAAAACTTCCGCAAAGTTGCTTTCTTTCTGAGAACGCCGCTGTCCTGCCAGGTGTGTGGCGCACAATGAAGTCTATGGCACCTGCGCGGATGGCCTGCGTCGATGGTGATGGACACCAGCACAGGGCACACACACACACAGCGCTGCGTTTCCCGGGAAGGGCCACCGCCACTGAGCCCGATTCGCCCGTTGCCCTTCTGCGCGCCGCCTGCAGATCGTCGCCGTCGTCATGACGACCGCACATTTCAAATTCGGTTTTTGAATGCTCTGGTCCTGCCGTTTTTTTTTTTTTTTTTTTCCCCCTTCTGCCCTCACCCTGCCCTTTCCCGCCCGATGCCGCTGGACCACGCCGTCACCACACGGACACATCTCATGGAGCACGGACACTTCCCCCCCGCGCCCGCGTATAACCGAATGAATTCGGCCGTGGACAGGCCACAAGGAAACGTCCTTGGGGGTCGTCCCCGAGGACGTGTGGAACGAGGCCGCAAAATTTAGAGACAAGGAAACTTCCTTGTACCTTGAGGAAATCGTAAGGAGTGTCTAACAAGGCCCATATTCATTCTTGTCCACAGAATAACAAAATTAATGCCAGAGTCCAGACGTAAGATACATTTCTTGTTGATTTTGTGGTTGGCGGTTGACAGCCGTAAGCCCCAGTTAGTACCCAAACTTGACATTGTATTCGGAGAGGGGAACGGTTTTCTTCTGCGATTTACGACTGCGTATTCATGCTTTTGGGTCGGATTTGTGCTTCGCTCTGTCACTGTCTTGCCTACACAGCATCGAGTGAGGGTGAGAGGCAGTCGTACAGAGTAGTCGACGGTGGCGGGCGCCATAGCTTAGCTTGAGAGAGAGAGACATTGATCACAGATGACGACATTCAGAGAGAGGTTGAGGCCTGAGGGCAGCATAAAGATTGAGAGTGAGAGAGTCGCTACTGTTCGAGGTTGCTTGGCAGCCATGGCCGCCCATGTGTATAGTCAACAGACTTTTTCTTTTTTTTCAAACAGGACTATGGCCCTCGCTGCATATCCATTATGGGGAGCATCAGTCCGGTTCCTTTTTTTCTAGCAACAAAAAAAAACAGAACCTTACAGTTCTGGGTCCTTTCCATTCTGGGGAGCATCAGTCTGGTTCCTTATGGCCCTGTCAGGCCGAAGGACCCCTGAACAGCATTGATAACTCCACCGGAGTGGAGGATTGACTGTCAGCTTGCCGTGCCCCTCTCTTTCCTCTTGGATCTGGAGTGCAGATCTGCCATATACTACTATGTCCCCTAGAAAGAGTTTAACCTTTGTCCCTGTCGGCCTGTGTCCTCCCCACTCATATGCCCTATCTGTGGTGCATAATGTCCCCTTTCTCAGCTTATTCATCCCCCCCTTTTTTTAAAAAAAAAAAAAAACTTGTTTTAAACCCTAAACCCTCAACCTGCGAAACCGAGTCCCAGTCCCTCTTTGAATCTGTCTTTTCCCCTTGCTCTTGTCTTTTGATGCCGTCCGTCTAAATCAGTGCTTTCAAAACTTGACTGCGGCAGTTTAAACTTGTCTATTTTGTCTATTCTCCAGCCTTAAAACCTGGTTCCTATTCCATCGGCAAGTCAAAAGAAATTACAACAGTTAACTCACACATGCTCCTCCCCATTATGGTTGTGAGGCCAGCGCAGACAGCATTGATTACTTCCCGTGGGAAGGATGGACCACCCCTCACACCTGCCTAAGTTAGCCTATCTGATATAGCTTCTGCGGCTATTCCTATTCTGACTTCTATTTCCCTAATGTATTCTATTGTCGCATGCCTAATGGCAAAGATTACTGTAACTCCTAACCTCCACACTTACCTCGCGCCCAACGCTGTCCACTACCACACTAACAGCACCCAGCGCATCGACTAATGCCACTACTGGGAACTACCTCCAAACTATTGGGCTGACCAACTATAAGTAACCTACAACAATGAGTTTACCAGTTCCAGTCAATCCAATCTTAGTTAGTCAGCTAGTTGAATTACCAATTGAACATAACAAGGTGTAGCCCAGTCTGGTAGCGCATCTGTTTTGCGTACAGAGGGTCATAGGTTCGAATCCTGTCACCTTGAGTCAGCGCTGGTCCAACTGGGAGGCTGCCTCAACCAGTGCGAAAACTGCGCCAGTGTCTGAATCAGACCTGGCGCCAAAACTGAAGCTGGCGCCCAAAACAAAATTGGCTAATCCTGACCTACTGGGCCTCTAAACGCGTCGGTCATAACCTGGACTGGTAACAGACCTAACCTGGCCTACTAACCTTGCAGGCCCTGACACAGGCCGAAACGACACTGGTCCCTGGTCTCTAAGCCAACCCGCTAACCCCTAGGACCTTGTACAGCCCCTAATCCTACCTGTCGGGCCCTGCAGGGGCACGTGTGGAACTGTGCATGCCACATCTATCCTAGGAGGCCTATCCCTGCTTCTTCCTCTCAGGTATTTAGCTGTCAGGTTTTGCAATGAGATCTGGAATTGCTAGTTGGGCCACTTGCTATCAATTTGATAAAACCCTAAACCCTAGGAACTCGGAGGTTGCCGATACTTAAATTAAAAACTTATTGTATCTCTAGCGCTCTTCTGCTGTATCTCATCCGGAATCTAAGGCCCTGTAGAAACATTTCTATTCTCTTAATCTGAAGGCAATCCCTGGTGCTCTCCTTTAGCCTTGACACAGTTTCAATTGGTGGCTAATTACTATGGATATGTTTTCTGTCTTGCAATTCTTTACAGTCAGTGGAGGTGTGCCACATTTTATGTAGAACCTAGTGTTGTCTCAACTTGTCTGTGAGGTAAGTTCTGCTTCTGGGCATGTCAGGTAGTTCGGGTAGGGCAGAGCAATTGTGTCTCCATTGGCCAACGTGCTGGGAACCGGGCCCAGTAAAAAAAGGCTCGCCTGAGATGTGTTTGAGGTCTGTATCTTGCCATCTTGTGACTGGTGTTTTGAAAACGCTTCTAACATTTTGCTCTTTTTTGATATATTGTCTTCTATTTTCTTACTTTTTTTTTTTTTCAGCATCCCCTATACTCGGTCTCTACCAAGTACAACACTTCTTCCCACGTTTCTTGGGTGGTCACTGCCATGCGGCCGATAGTCTCTTGGCTTTTGCGTTTCGCGTTTCCATATTATCTGTAACAAGCACTGGGTTCAAGGAGGAGACGGGAAGGTGAGAGGGAGTGAACACACACACACTCACGACCAGACTCCGACGCAGAACCGGACAGGTACGATGAGGGATGCTCAGAGACGAGTACCAGGAGCAACTCAGTGTCAAACTCATACTCCAATGTCCAAAACTGACTACAACGGAAGATGTTTGACGAGTGTGTGAGACCAGTATATATTTCTGGGAACAACCTAATGGCTAGGCTGGGCTCAGGGGTACGTACAAAATCCGTCGGTACCAGAAAGGTACCGGTACAAATGTTCATGGGACAAAAATGTAAAATGTGCTGATACCGAGGACATAGCAGAAAAAAATAAATGCCCGGTAAGGTCCAGGGCCCTGGCCAGATCCGTAACACTATCCCCCTCTCTGAAAAGGCAACGTCCCAACAGCCAAATGGACAATCTCTCCAAATAAATGGGCAAGGGGTCGATCCAAAACAAATGTTGTTGTAAAATGAGCTATCCTATCAAGAGCATGCTGAAACATCCTACTACTGAAAGTTGCAAAACTGCCTCTATCCCATACTGACTTGCATCAGTCGTGACGACGAATGGAAGTGAGAGGTCAGCGATCTTGAGAACAAAGCATACTTAGCTTTTTAAAAGACGACTCACAGTCTTTGTCCCATGGACAAAAAGTTATTTTTTTCAGTAGCCTCGTCATTACGGCCGCTATACTAGAGAAGTTCCTTACGAACTTTTGGTAGTAGCTTGCCTAACCAAGGAAGAAGCGCAGTTCAGTTAGGTTCCTTGACTTAGATTAATCCATGATTCCAACAATTTTCCTTTCTTTTGGCCTGAGTCCATCTTCATTCACTATATATCTAAGGTAAAGAACTTCAGACTTAGCAAAAATTATTGTTTCTTGACGTCACGACGAACTGATCGAGCCACTCGCAAAAGAGTCCATTCATTGAATGTTGAAAGGTTGTCGGGGCGTTAGTAAGACCGAAGGGCATGACCACAAAGTTGTAGTGACCATTCTCGTGTTGATCTTCAGGGCTCACCTCAATCTGGTGGTAGCCTGACTTTATATCAATATTGCTAAAGTATTTGCAACCCTGCAACCAATCAAGCAAGTCATCAATTCGAGGAAGAGGTTCCACATTTTTCACAATTACGGAACTCAAACCTCGATCGTCAATACACAATCTAAGTTCACCTTCCTTTTTCGGCACAAAGAGTACAGGTGCGCCGTAGGGAGAGGAACTCGGCTTAATCCATCCTTTTTCAGTTAGTTATATTTTTCAATTCTTCCAATTCCTGTGGGGCCATTTGGTAAATCGGTCCTTTTAGAATCTTAGTGCCAAGAATAATCTCAATGGTATTTTTTATAGTTCGTTCAGTAACCCCCGTTGGCATTTTTTGCAGGTCCTTATATTCATCAAGTAACTTTTCAATAAAAGGTGGTTAAGTCACCCATATTTTTTACAAGCATCATTATTACATCTTGCACCAATGTCTTATCCGTGACCATGCTTCGGAAAGCAAGAAGACTCATACAACAAGAAGACAGAGATGAGTCAAATTCATACTTATGAAACAATTCAATTGGATTTCATTTTCATATTTTTTCATTCTTGATATTGACAAACTTATCTTTAAACTTAACTTTTGCGTCGGCTTTCTCGCAGAATCAAGTCAAACGGTAAGTTATTTTATATCATAAAGGTTACTTCATGCAAAATCTTATTTCCTTCCTTGGTTCGGATATAGCATTTCACACGGTTGACATATTGAAAGATAATGATGATACTTTGGTCAGCCAATATAGAAGTGATGGGTCTAGGCAAGTCTTTTACCTTCATCCCTAAGTGCATTTTCTTCATTGGTTTTTCAGAGATATACGATCTCGTAGACACAAGGTCTAAAAAAACATCAATTCGCGTCTGCCCAATCTCTACATCCGCGATCATCAGTTTAACCTTACTCTTTGTTTTTTTAGCCCACGAACTCCTTAAAACAATCAATTCACAACCAAGTTCATCAAGGGACTCACCCAATGTAACAGAACACAAAACTGGTTTAGGGTGGAGTAAGTGAGGGGCCAAAGGAGAGCCATCCTTTTCCATATGAGTTGGAGGGTTGGAAGGGGTTTGTGGCGCCATCTCAACCGAAGCCTTTGGCTGAGCAGGAGCAGATGCTACTCTTACTGGTTGTTCGCTTTTGAGTTCCGGGGTCAAGGGACACCATGCAATGATATGTTTCTGAATGCCACACTTAACGTACTAGCCGACGTCCATACGATCCTGTCGTACCTTCTGGGCAATGCCCATCTTTTCCCAGGGTTTGCCATAGGCTATGTCAGGACGTTCCATAAAGGAACATGGCCTCTTCTTCCTAACTCCACCAACTTTATTATCTCTCTTGTTGGTCACTACAGCACTGACGTCACCCTTCCCATACTCACTGCTGCTACTGGTCTGACCCTCGATTTCCTCGAGGAACTACCTCTCCATTGTCTCATTATCGAAAACAACAAGGAGGTGGTTTTGTCGTTCTTGCCTCTACAATATTTTTTTCCCGATCCCATTTGACTAACCTCCCTTCACAAATCCAACGTACGTACCTTTGACCTAGGCGGTCATTTGCTTTCGTTGCAGAGCAAGATCGTTGAACTGGCGGTAGTCGTACTTATTATATTTAGCTTCGGCGACAAGTTGACCTCGAATAGGCTCAAGCAAAACCCGTGAGAAGATATACAGAACCTGGTTGTCTTGCAAGTTCATGCCAGGTACCTCCATCAAATGATCAACCTCACAAGACAAAGCATCTACAGTGGTCCATCGTTTCTCACTCCTCGTTTTAGCCCATTCGCCAATGTCTTCGAAGCCAGCCTCGTTAGCCTCCGACAACACCCGCTCCTTGACAAGTCCCCCAAGGCAAGAAGTGGAAAAGGACACTTGGTTGTCCTAGACGATGAGCGTGGTCAAACAGTACATTTGGATCACGATCCACAACAGTAAGTGTTCCCCCTTCTTACCGTTGTAAGTAAAGGGCAACTTCATCTTTACTTTTTCCTTTCTCTTCGGTTTCTCACCCTCTTCCTCTTTCCTTTCAGTTAATACGGGACCACGTGGTTTGATGGCGTCCTTCAGTAATTTACCCTTAGGTTTTGTTTTTCCTTCTTTTTACTCATATTGCACCACCTTGTTCTTTCCTTTGTACTAACATGGTCAATTTTTGTCTCAAGGTGTGCAAGATACACCATCATGTTTTGCACCAAGGACGTCGAATCTGATTTTGATCTTTTTTTTTTTTTTTTCAAACTTCTTTTCTTATTGTTCTTTCTTTCGCCGTTGTCGAAGATCGAACTGGTTGCGTACATGTTGTTCCACTTATGGACCAACATCGTGCATCTCATTGAGCAGTTGGCGGAGACGGATTAACATTTGTTCCTTCTTGGTCCTAATTTGACCCTTAGTTTTCATATATTCCTCTTCTTCTTCGTCGTCGGCGAAGAGAGTAAGAAAAACGAGAAAAAAGAAAAGAGGGATGAACCTGGTGAAGATGGATGTCCGCAACCAAGTTCAAAGGAAAGCCATATTTGTAGATGCGAATGCCGCACAATAAAACCGTAATATTCAGAAGTTAATTCCACAGCCTTAGCCACAAACGAATTTTCAAAATTACAGCAAAAAATGAAGAAATGAAAATAAATAACGAATCTGAAATGTTGAATGACGATTTTTTTTCCCCTTACTCTCCTAATTCCTGCTAATAATGAATAACGATTTTCTAAATTGAGAGACTATGCAAGGAGGTCCTATGCCATGGCCAGTGCGATCAAGACACACAACAAGGTTAAGTCTGCTCAATCAAGAAGAAACAACACCCCACCATGTAAGTATACAATATGCCATGTCAGCAGCAATACACAGGAATGCAATATGCCACGACAACAGCAATACACAGGAATGCAATACACCACGTCAACAACACTACACAGGAAAAACAACAACAACAACAACAACAACAACAACAACAACAACAACAACAACAACAACAACAACAACAACAACAACATTACACAGGAATGCAATATGCCACGTGAGCAACAATAATCACAATTCATCTAATCAAAATTAAATTAATTAATTGTTGCTTTCCTCGTCTTCGTTCCTTGCAAATGCGTATCTGGCCAGGCATGCAACCAGGCCCGTGGCAGTACAGCAATGTCTGCTTGTTGTACCGCCCGTCTGGTCCCATACACGCAAGACCTTCTTCTCCACTGGCCTGACCTCCAGTTGCCACATTAGCGGAGCTGAGTTCCAGCGACGTGCAAAATCAGCAACGTCGTTGTCCACAATGGCCGCCTGCCATGTCAGCCTTGGCTTCTTTTCAATGGTTGTCTGCGACGTCAGCATGAAGTATCCGCCTCGTAGACAATGTCGTCTACCACATCAGCAGGCATGCGCTATAGCAGCGACCTCTCTTTCCAGTGCCACGTAAGCACTCCTCGTCAGCTCCCGCTTGTGGTCTTGCAAGTCTCTCTCATGTGCCACGTCAGCAGCGCAGTCTGCCATGAAGCACTTCGAGGAGTCGAACAGTCAGTCCATTTACATTCATTTCACTTGGAGTCATCCATTCCATCCGGTATGATTCCGATTAACTTAACGGAGGCACGGCAATCGATCGATGATAATTGCTGCTAGGTCTGTAGCACGTTGTACCCGTTTCTGGGCACTTGAGATCTTCGCCCAACCGATACACTGCTTTTCTCAAAGACGTAAGTTTGTATTTAGTTGATAACGTAAGACCACAATAAGTGTATAATACGACTCAAGCCCGCAAGGGGAGCTGCATCTTCAATAGAGGCGCTCAGGATGCCGCTCTTCTCCTTCCACGGCGGACTACGCCATCATCATCATCATCATCATCATCATCATCTCACTCGTTGTCATCATCAGCAGCCGGCGAGGTAAATGGATATCACTCCGATATCAAATTGTGCTGAACCCAGTCGTATTAAAAAGCTAATCAGTGTCGTGACACAACTTTGAACCCAGGGGACAAATTCATGTCTCCGAAATCGATTATATGTCCATGCCCAGCATATGTAGTATGTACACTTTCCAAGAGCATCGTAGCTTCAGAGAAGAGAACACGGTAGTGGGGAGAAGAGACAGAGAGGAGGAAAAGAAGAGTCTCCATCAATCATGTATGAAGTCTCTTCCTGCCACTTCCTCTGCGGGCATTATCCCGCTCTGTTGCCACCTCAGCAATGCAGTCTCTCTCTTTGACGTTCTACGACAGATACAGTGTGCAGGCCGCAGCTGGGCGCCCATCTTCCATCCACATCAGCAGCCAATCTGGAGGACGGCGCAAATCTTCCTCACCTTCGTGGAGACGAGCAGCAGATCACACACGACGTCGTCAGGTTAGTCCAAGTAAGCTTCCCCTCGAACCCTCTCGAGTCTCACATACCCGATCCTCCTCCTCCTGACCCAACCTCAACACCAATGTCTATAGCTATGGCGGCAGTGGCCGCTCCAACATAATCTCCCCTCATGATGGCGCCCACCCAGCCGCACTGGCGCCAGCATAATCTCCAGCAGCCTCGCGACATCGTACTAGCATCAAGCCAACGTAAGGCAAGCCGCACTGGCGCCAGCATAATCTCCAGCAGCCTCGCGATATCGTACTAGCATCAAGCCAACGCAAGGCAGAATGATCTCCGCAGTGGCTGGGTCAACTCCATGTACTGTTGACTCACGGTGACCAGCCTCCAATCTTCTTGGGTCGACGGCCCAGATGATCCAAAAACCAATGGCCTGGATCCAGCACAGTCCCAGCTTTACCTCCTTTTTTTTTTTTTTTTTTTGTCCCACTTGGTCTGGAATCTTATGGATACCTGCAGCCAACCACTGATGTACATCCGATCAACGGTTGTGGCTGACCAGCGAGTTGCCTTTGACTTTGGGCCTGGAATCCCGTGCTGGGGTTGACTCTTGACTTTCCCAAGAGTCAACTGTCTGACATTGGGGTACACGACACAGCTTTACAGACTCAGATCTTGGTACACCTTCACCCCAGGCATTTTCTCAGACATTTCTCAGGCTACCGTCTTCGCCCGAACATAACGCACCCTGATAATGAATGTATAGAAGCCATCTTTCCGGTCCGGTACAGGCAAAATGAGGATGCGTTATGTTCGGGGGAAGACGGTAGGGAGGTGACTTTTGACCCCTGTTTCTGGCCTTTAGACCAAAAGTGACGACCCTTGTGCCGATCTGAACTGGGTTTATTACAAGGACTTCATAAATTTGAAAAAAAAAAAAAAAGGGGGAAAGATAGCACCATTTGACGTCCGAACAGCATGCATGAAGCACATGAAAGTTGATGAAACTCACAAAGAAAAAGGGTGCTAGTAGCTGCTGGGGTCCACACCTGATCCAGATGACGTGGTTGAAATTCTCTCAGAATGTGGCCAAAATGAGATGCTGAAAAAAGGATGAAGAACTGTCAGAAATTCTCTCAGAATACCATAACGGCCTGTTTTTTCCTTTCAAAAAAAAAAAAAAAAAAAAAAAAAAAAAAAAAAACTTCTCAAAGTTCTCATACATATTGTGACATCGTTGTCTGGGCATCAATCACAATGGCTTCTCTCTCTCAAGTTCTCTTCCCTCTCTGTTTTTCCCATTGATTCAGTCTCAGAGGTTTTGTTGAGCTGTCTCTCTCTTCTTCTTGCTGTAATGAACCCAGACTGGAAGATACTCATCAGACGTCCAGATGCAAGACAACTCAGATCTCTGGACATCGTCTCCAATAATCATGAATGTGACCTCTGATACAATGTCTCGTTACAGTAGACGAAAAGAGTGGAGGGGGAATAGAAAGGAAGAGGGTGGAAGAGATAATCAATGACCACCAGGAGAGTAGCCCAACATTACCCACTTCTTCTCCGGGCTTCCCCTCGCCTCCACGTCATCAAACAGTATCTGGCAATGAGTCTGACAAGTCCTGATCACATAGAAGTGCCACGTGGCACTGTTCTCTTGTGACGACACTGGAGACAATCAGCAGCGCACAATGTGGACGTCAACCTCAGGTAAGTATCCCATTCCTCAATCATCCACAGATCCCGATCTCCCTCCTTGTCGCGACCAATCACCTCATGTAGACAGCGTGGCCAATGCCACGTCAGCAATGAAGACATTTGGCATGCGCCACATCAGCAGAGGCTGGCGCTCAGCAGAGAAGGCGCCAGCATGCTGCCACAGTCCCGCATCGTCGTCCACTGTGCCAGCACACCGCCTGCGTCAAGCCAGCGTCGAAGCAGCATAGCAAGACTGAATGTTGACTTTCTGGAGACCAAGCCTTATGTAGTGTTCGACGAGGCAGTCTGGCCTCAGGTCTGCCATCCACAGTCGTGCAGATTGACTCACAGCCGAGGGCCTGGATTGTGTACAGTTGCAGACTTCCACTTGGTCTTGATGCCGTCTGGGTACCTGCATACAAACAATTGTGTGTGCATCTGACCGGCGGCCTGGGCTGGGTCCACTTTTGACTTTGACTGTTGGCCTCGGGCAGTTGACTTTGGTCAATCGTCGCCCGCTCAGGCCCTGGATCCACGTAGGGGTAGTTTTCCCCTTTCAGCCCGAGAGCGAGTGGTGGCCTGGCAAGGCCCTTAGACATTCAACGAGGCATACTGCATAGGTTATTGCATTGCTCTTGTTGGTTTCCCACTTTGGGGGGCGCAGATCCTGGAATGAATCATCAAACCAAAAGAAAATGATTTTCTCTTTGTTTATATTTGCCTGATTAAAACGAGATACAGCGTGGCATCCACACGTTCACCTACACATGCGCACCGAACAACGACAAGAGATCTTGGAGAGCGCAATTCACACCACACCGGATGAGAGAATACACAGCGGAAGCACTTCACAACCAAAAATAGAATTGAAATTATTATTAATCAATTCTAATTTCTAATTCATATCCCGATCCCTCCAGTCAATCAACGCACAGTTTCCCCAAGAATCCCTACCACGTTAACAACACCCGGGAACCAATTATTTACGAAAGTTCCCTCGAAATGTCTTGGGGTCTTCTTCTTCTCCCTCCAGTCAAGCTCTAGCTATGGCGCAGGACAGTACCCAACCCAACAGGGCTGGACAAAGAAGAAGAAGAAGAACTCCAGCACGATGAAGATGGATGGCTGCCACTTTGGACAGTAGCCAACCCAAAAGGGCTGGACAAAGAAGAAGAAGAAGAACTCCAGCACGATGAAGATGGATGGCTGCCACTTTGAACAGCATTTGGATGAAGAGCTTCGGACGCAGCGATGTGAAACCCCAACAGCAAACAAAATAGGAGGATGCGCCTACAGCGCTTAGGGCGTGTAAGCCCAGCGCTGTTCTCAGGGTAGCTGGCTTGGCCAGCTAAGGCCGTCAGCAAGCAACCGCTGATGAAGAAGGAGCCTGCGCTTTGTTGGAAATAAGCGCTGCTGCAGCCTCAACGCGACCTCCCAGCAGCATTTGGTGAAAAGAATGAAGAAAACAGAAACCCATCATACTGGTTGGGCCCAGCCTACTTCAACTGGACTTTTTCCTATAGCCCTAAGACAGACCAAGCAGCAACTCTTATCTGACCGCCCAAGCAGCCAAAAATCTACGGCTATCCACATACATACATGCATCTAGACAGAAACGTAGACTAGAGAGGCACCAAATCTACTACCACAAAAGAAAGGCCTCCGGGCCTCTACGGACTTCAGCAACTGCAGGAAAGGACAAAACAGCAAGGCCTAAGAGTCTAAGACTGCCAAAAAATAGAGACTACCTTCTTCCCCCGAATAAAACGTACGGTCATTATAGCTGTATTTGAGGCATCTTTCAGTATAGATACAGCTATAATGACCGTACGTTGTATTCGGGGGAAGAAGGTAGTAGCGACAGATCTAAGGATCAAGCCCAGTAGGGCTCAAGGACCACAGACCAAACATACAAATTACAGGTCACGGGGTCGAGTCCCGGAGAGCTCAAGGACAGACAACAGCAAGCAGAATTAGTGTACAGCCCGCACAAAACTGCAGAATTCATTGCATTTTTGTGGCCATTTTTTTTTTTACCCCGTCCTCTGAAATGTTTTCGCCGCTTTGTATCGGAAAAAAAAAAAAAAAAAAAAAAAAAAAATCCGATCGGATACGCAGAGGAGAAACATTTCGGAGAACGGGGGGGGAAAAAATGACAACGATGCAATGAATTGCAGTTTTGGTTTGATCACTCGTTCCACGATCTGCGCCCCCCAAAGTGGAAAACGAACAAGAGCAAGAAGAGGAGAGAGAGAGAGAGAGAGAGACAGCTCAACAACCTCACCTCTGAGGGTGAATGAATGGGAAAAAC
This sequence comes from Chara braunii, assembly GCA_003427395.1. NCBI lineage: Eukaryota > Viridiplantae > Streptophyta > Charophyceae > Charales > Characeae > Chara > Chara braunii. Next base: position 205,082 of record BFEA01000557.1, on the reverse strand, counting down.
AGAGAGGGAAGAGAACTTGAGAGAGTAGCCATTGTGATTGATGCCCAGACAACGAAGCTGAAAAAAAAAACTCAACTCAGCCTGCATTCTAGAATATACCCCTCCCTACAGCCTGAAAAATTGCAGATGGCAAGGCACCCCATGTGGGGTAAAACAGCGAATGTGGCGAAACAAACTCCCCGACGGGAACGAGTTCACTCACTGATCACCGCACGCTTCGTGCACAAACATAGGAATGGCAAAAGCTGCAACAGATGTCTCGCTCGCTAAGCCAAAAATGGAGGAGTGACAAACCGTTGCGATAGCGCTTCGAGGAGAAAAAATCACAGATTTTTTCCGCTCGGGGTCTCTGAGACAGGAGAATTTACAGACCTGCAGACAGACAGACAGTTCGCAGCCAACTGGCCACTCCAGGAAGCGGATGCAACTAAGCCAAGATCACTCGCGCCCGTCGTAACGAAAATGCCTGAAACCGCTGCAGCAATTTCAGGCCATTTCAGGCATTTTGCTTCAATACCACACCCCTCCTCCTGCAGAACGGAATGCCATGGAGATGATGAAAAATGGCCGCAGCAATTCCGTACATGATATCCCTGCAGACCTGTTCGCTTCCCCTCTCTTGCTGAGATATGTGATCATCTTTCTAATCAGGGACCACACACTGGAAGAGGATGCTGATCAAGAGGACAGGGCTCGTGCAATCAAGTGTGCAGACTCTGCAGAGCATCGCAGGCTTGAGCGTTGGAGGACCAAGAGCATAGTGTAAAGATGCACAGCCGTCTGCGGACAAGCGTCAATTTCCCATACTAAGGGGGGGGGGGGATCATCTACCGCTTCGCAAGCCACCCTTCACAGCCCCTACACTTCGGGCCTGGCACAGAGGCCTTCACAACCACTGGTGCAACGTGCCAAGGTCTCATGACACTGTCCATGGTCCCTTACCAGAAGCTTCACAGCATCAACCGCAGAGGCCCTGCCCCTTTGACATTTCTCGTAGGGATGCCCGCTCAGGGCGCACGCAGAAGTGACCCACAAGTGCCATACCTTCATCTTCCAGGACCTTCACCCAGTGGCCGATCTAATGGCAACAAGGCCGCCAATTTGCTACCCAAGCCTCTGTCTGAGCGGATTTTGCACATTGCAAAATGGATACCGAACGTCGATGGAGCCAATTATAAAGGTCACCTAGTCAGGGGAACGGCAGGTTTGTCTGTCTACATGATTTGGGCAGAGTCAATTTTAAGTGGGTAGTAAACCTGCTAGAGTATAGTCGCTACAGGTTGATCCTGCAAGCTGTCGTCATTTCAATCACTCGTCTGCCTAGTAAACCTGTAGCGACTATACTCTAGCAGGTAGACCTATATGTTCAGTCGCTACAGGTTGATCCTGCAAGCTGTCGTAAACAATCCACTCAAAAGTCTCAAATGTTCAGGGACGCTGGACCCCATATTATTTCCAGCAGGTGCTACTCCCCACCAATAGATCTATCTAGCCTTCCCGGTGATGCTACCGTCTTCCCCCGAACATAACACACCCTAAAAATGAATGTATACAAGCTATATTTCCGGCCAGATACAGCCAAAATAAGGGTGCGTTGTGTTCGGGGGAAGACGGTAGTTCTGTCTGCTCTTACCAGCACCCCTAGCATCGAATCAGGTTGTTTGTGGGAGACAAAAAAAAAAAAGGGAAAAAAAAAAAGATCACCACCAAGTCAGCACTAACTTTGTAAAATAGGGTCTTTATTGTATCGTTGATTTCAGGACCATCTGCAAAAGGATGTAATCAGGATCTTTCCAACAGTGCATCGTAATAATCAAGAGTCTACGTTTGTGCCGGAAAGCGGAAACAAAAATTAAAAAATAACAAAATAACAAAATCCTATCATTTTAAAACTTTTCCTAATAAATTGAAATTCCTGTAATAGTGCCGGCATCCGTCTCGGACGTGTTTCAGCCGTTCATTTCTCCTGTAATAGCGAATAAGGAGAGAGTAGGAGCAGAGGGTGGGTTATCACGCGTCCTGCCAGTGAGGGGGCTAGCTGGTAGGATGGGAGTATGGTACAGCAGCAGCAGAGATGGTGGCTCTGCTGCAGTCAGTCTTGCCGGAGTGAGGTAAAGTGGTGTGATGGGGGGTTCTCCTGAGTCGTTCCTGAAATCTGTTCTAAATCATGAAGATTGTTGTATCTTAATTTTCAAATACTATTCTTAGGCCAATTGTATTTCTAGTAGGTTTTTATGGACGCTGGGCCCAGATGAATCCTTTCAAGGCATTCGTTATGGGACGCTGGGCCCGGTTCCCAGTTCGTGCCAAATTGTGAGATAATGTTTGTATCTATGGGACGCTGGACCCCGTTTCCAGCAGGTGTTGCTCCCCACCAATAGACGGAGCTGTTTTTTCAAAAAAAAAAAAAATTAAAAAAAAAAAAAAAAAAATCAAAATCTCCGAAAAAAAGTTAGGGGCTTTCAAAGATTTAAATAAGAAAAACCGCGTCGGCCTTGGGATACTATCATTGACCTGCCCACCCCACGTAATTTCAGAAGTATTCAATCTGTTCATTCGAACTTGGGTCTCCATTTCCAATGACGACCATTGTTTTTTTCAGAAGTAATTTCTGAAATTCAGGAGTTTAACTTTACCATCTTCTTTGGTCAGTTAACATCTGCTGAGTTACGTCCGTTGGTGATCGGTGGGCGGACAGATTTCAATCTCCCATCGTCTTTTCTCTCCCCTTCTCCTTCTGCTCTTCCTGTTTTTGTTTTTGTTTTTTGTGACCCGATGGACGACAGATCAGATGTTGAACTGATCAGAACAGATACAGTGCACTTGATGTTAGCCAAAAGGCCGAGAAAGGTATTGCTCTTCCTGTTTATTGAATGTCAGAAACTCACGGTTTTCTTTTTTTTTCAATGGAAAACTGCTTACATTTTAAGAGGCTCACTATCTTCTTGCTTGGGCGTTGCTTTTCTGTTCTGACTGCGCTCACACGGGAGACGTTGCACATGAATCTACCTCCCATTGCATGCAACATTCAGTCCGAGAAGTTATTTTTGCATATACCTTGAGAACCCTTACTAGTAACGCTTTTTTTTTTGCTCTTTTTTAAAGTTTTTTCCATTCTGCACTGCATCAAAGTGCTCCGTAGTCTGACATGTCCGTTTTTTAAGTGTTCAAACACTATAGCTGTGTTCAAACACTATAGCTCACACTGGGCCAAGCGACATCGCTCACCCAATGTGAAACGGCAAAAGCTATGGCAGGTGAGTCTTTTTCCACATTCCAATGCAAAAATCATTCCCCATTTTACACGTGTTTAGTTCATTGATGCCCATTTTCTCTTCGGCAGTCGGCACGTGGTTTTGCATTCTTATGGGCGTGTGGAAGACAGCGGGCTCCTCCCTTTGCAGTACTGCTCAAACTTGGTCCCTTGGAATAGTATTCGGAGGACCACTCTCTCTCTCTCTCTCTCTCTCTCTCTCTCTCTCTCTCTCTCTCTCTCTTTTCTCTCTCTCTCTATCTGTGTGTCTCTCTGTTTGTGTGTGTGTGTGTGTGTGTGTGTGTGTGTGTGTGTGTGTGTGTGTGTGTGTGTGTGTGTGTGCGTG
>BFEA01000557.1:149628-164343 GCA_003427395.1 Chara braunii | reverse complement strand
CATGTAAGGGGGTCCGGCGTTTTGGGAACGTCGGACCCCCCAAGAGCCAAAAATTCCAACCGGATTTTGGCAAAAAAAGTCAGTTTTGATTTCGTTCAAAAAATATAATATGTCCGTTTTGACGAAATGACTATTTTGAGGAAACGGTTGTACTTAGTCTTTTCTTTTTATGACCTTCAATTTTCAGACTCCCTCTAAATACGAAAGCTGGACAGTTACTTCTGACAGTTTTTGTCAGCGGTAGCACCTTGTGAGGACAAGTGTCTTCACGAGAAAGTACCAAAATAAAGAAAACAAAAAAAATAAAAAATAAAAATAAAACTGACTCTAACTACAATGCGCCTGGCCCCTACCTCAGCCAGGTGCATGCTGTTGAAACCAACAACACTCCCTCATTTTCCTCTGCCCTCCCCTGAAAACGGGGAAGGCAGTTGTCAGGCTAGGAGAGGTAGGAAAACAACTCATGAAAACTCGCGAGTTCAAATCCGGACAGACTCAAAGCGCGGTGCAAGAAGTACGCCGACTTTGGCGATTTTAATTAAAAATTCCTTAAATAAAAAAATATAAAAACAATTGTGCGTAAGGAGTGGCCACTAAGATAAAATTTTTCAGGGCCAACAAAAATCAGTTAGGCTACCAAACAAATATTGGGGCTAACTGCAAAATATAGGTTATTTCAAAATCCTGATCCCGTTTTTATTTTCGTTTTCTTTCTTTTCTTTTTCGCTTCCTTTTTCTTTTTTCTTTCTCCCCCCGCCCCCCTTGACAACGGGAAGACAACTGGCAGGTCTGGAAGAGGAGGTCCTCCTCTCTCCCATCCTTTTTTTTTTTTTTTTCTCAACCTTCCCAACCCCCTCTATCCCACATGTGCGTGATGTGAGTCTATGAATATTTATACTAAAGGGTGGTGGGAGCCTATTGAGCTACCGCACAACCGAAGTGGTTGTTCCAACTATGTGGCAGTTAAATGGAGGTGAGAGTCCATTGTGTTCCCACACAGCCAAAGTGGTTGTTCCTACCACTCCATGAGGCAAACAAATGGAAGTGGGAGCCCATTGTGATCTCACACATCCATGTTAGCTTGCACCAACATTCATCACGGTCGCGTGACTTTTTAACCACGCCTATTGACATGCAGACCGGAGTTCGATTCCTCAAGGGATCAAAACATCTGGGACCTTTTCTCGATTTATGTGTATCATCCTTACGCAGGGGCCAAGCAGCTTCGTGCGACCGATCTCGATCACGCGATCTTTGGGATCGTTCGGTTGAAATCGACCGTGTCACCAAAGAAAGGAGGGGCAACTCCAAAGGAGCTAACCCATATGGCATGTCGTCGAGCTCAATCCCAACACCTGTTGTATGAAAGTCATATGTCCTACCTGCTTAACCAACTCTTCTATTAGAAGAGTTCCACCCAGTAGTGCCCCTGCCATTCAGCTTAGGCAGTCTTCGCCTACCCTAACTCCTTAACCTTTCGCCTTACCGTCTGTCATGCAGGCGTTTCAGTTGGGCGGCCCCATGGACCAACCTTTAAGCCATGGGTACGGCACCGCACCTCGAAGGGTTTGTAAAACAAAACCATAAGCCGTACGTTTGAGTCTCAGTTGCAACCACTCTTTATAACTTACATAGGCTTTGAATTGCGTGGCTTAACTGCAACGCGTCCTCCTTTTAGGTAGGATAGGACTTAGCTTTAGCATTCCCATGCCCGCGCGTCTCTGCAACTCTGCTAGAAACCGCCGACTACCATCATTACCCTCGAACGTCGCAGGCGTCCGGACTAAGGTTCAAAACGTTTTAGTCTCTCGGTCATAGGCTACCCTGGATAAACTTTTGGCAAACGCCAGTCTCATCGAGTCTCTCAATTCAACAAAAAATTAAGACGACGTCCGACATCACAAAACTCGAGCAGATACCCTTGTAAGGGTTTCTGATCCGACAATGGGACTGTCTGTGATGCTCCCCTTTGGCGTTCCGACGAATGACTACCTGTTGAGCGACAATGGTTACCCACGACCCGAATGGATAGTTGTTCCCTATGGCTGCACAACTCCTCACCCGTCGAAGATGCGTTTCGATAACAAGCAGAAGATCGCGAGGGGGGCAGTTGAGAGGGCTTTCGGAAGACTAAAGGGGATGTAGAGGCCTTTCATGAGGTCCCACAAGACGAACATGGAGACGTTGCCGCAACAGTTTGTCGTTGTCTGCATTCTCCACAACATACTTATTGACGCGGGCATCCCATTTGATGACAATCTGTTGTGGGAGGTGGATGTAAATGGAGTGCATCGTCGTGTGGATCTCGGATCCAACGTTCCTTGAGGCCGGTGTGCATGAAGAGCTTGACGGGAGAAACGTTAATTCTAAGGGACGCACTGGCAGAGAGGATAAATGGCCTCTGACGACGATCGACTGTTGACGGATTGTGACGGGGGGCCCCGACGAGGCAAAGGTTGTTGACAATGTTTGATTTCATGGCGTCTCTTTTTCATCTTTTCGGATCGGGGTAGTGGATGTTCGTCACTAGATGTGTATGTCATAGTTATTTTTATCATTGTCATTTCGACAGTGTGTCGCTACCGGTCAGGGAAATGCAGCTTTCTGTGGGTGTCGTAGGACGACATGACCCACATGCGTGTCATGGGCTGGCAATTTTTGGTTTGCAATCATCGTAGCCATGCATTGTCGGTTGGTCCATTTGCCGGTCGTATTTGTTATTTTCTCGGAACTTCATACCACATATGGCATTCACCCCCTCTGTCAGGAATTGTGTCGAAGAGATTCGATTCATGAACTTGTGTTGCACGTGACAGTCTGTTGGTGCTTTGGATGACGTGGCGTCGTGTGCTTTCTCCTTTTCAAGGACGTCAAACGAATCATTATTTGATGGTGTTTAACGTTCAAATTTTTCCTTCTCATTATATGTTGTCGTTTTACGAACGTGTTCTTTCCGTTAAACACATTTTGAGGGTCGATGTGATTCTCAAGCATGCATGTGCGCCTTGTTGTTTGCATTTGTGTGCCTTGTCGAAAAGTTCTCGTGCGATTTAGCGTTGTGACTGCCAGTGATTTCGTGTCTATTACCGTGTGTGTGTGGATAGTGTGATGGGCATCTACTATATATAGATGTCAATGGCCGCCAGTGACTTTGCATATATTAACGCAGATCATCCCTGCTCATTCTCGTGAGCCACATTGTTGCCGCGAGTAGACCCGTCATAGCCTCAGCAACGTTCCTCAACTTGTTGTACGAGACGCGCCCGTCGTTGATCCCCTCCACCAGCGTGATGACGCTCGTGAAGGCGCCCACCATCCGCTGCATGGTTGCCTTTTGGTAGCATGCCAACTCATCGTCCTTGTGCTTGTCCTCGATGTGTGCGTCGACAAACCAAATGGGGAGCATCATGTCCAACTCCAGTGCGATGTGGCAGACATCAGGGCTGACACGCGTGCGTCAGTCCTCTCCAAACCACATGATGAGGGCGATGTCCGTCACCACGTGGTTGAGCACGTACTCGTACGCAGAGTGGTAGCCCCGTGAGCGACTCGCGGACTTGAAGATCTGCCCATGGATGACGCGTAAGGCAATGCTTTGCACTTTGATCGCCCTGTCTTTTGTCGCTTCAGCTGCGACTTGTCCTCGATTTTGTGTTGCGTGATGCTTGAGTGCGGGAGGACTATACTCCGATGAATGTCGGGAGGCGGGACTCCGTCGACGATGGCCAACAAATACAGTCGTGCTTCCTGGATTAGCTTGAAGAGTTCATTGCCCTCCGTCTCGTTCCAGAACCTGATGTCGTCCACCCAGAGCTTGGTAACAGCTTCGATCCCATCTCGTGCATTCCCCCGCTGTTGCCTGTTGACCAAAGGCTCGTCATCCACGCCGTCCCCACGGCTCTCCGCGGGTGTTGCACCCCCCACCACTCTCGAAGATCCCGCTACTGCACCGTCGTGCGCGTCCACCACGTCTTGTCGCTGTGTTCCTTGGACGCTCCCTTGCATTGCCACATTTGCAGCCCCTCCCTCCTTCGGAACTGTTTGGCCACGTGGCGTCGTTGTGGTTGATTGGACCCATCTCGAATCTTACTCCTCAGGCGGCGCAGTCACACGTGTCTTCGCAGTGCTCGCCCTCATGTGCGTCGTGTGCGGAGCTACCTTAACTTGGGCATCCCTCAGCCCAGCAACGACGTCCACATCTATGACGACATCACCCTTGCGAACCCCCTTCCCGCCGCGGGGTTGGGGAGCAGTTTGCAGGTGCAGCTCGTTAATTCACAACCCCCTTTGTGCTCTCACTGACGCTTGTATGACAGCGTCCACGTCATTGTCAGGCACGAAGTCCTTGTTATCGCCGGGAACATCGTAGTCCCTCACCCATTTGTCCTCCCTCGCACCACCTCCCTTTGAAGGGCCCTCTGCAAAAGCCTTCCTGTTCTTCGCCACATGATGTCCTTTCTTGACCGTTACAGGTGTGCCCCCTTCACAACTGTCCCTCTTCTTGTCACGATTACAGCCACGTGATGACATGGTGAAGATGACGACAACAATAGCGGAGAGTGACGACAGCGTCAACTGCGCAATGGGCTCTCCTACTTTTGCTGACGTGTCCGGGACAAAGATCGTGCTGAAAAAGGTCCGGATCACACAGCCGATCAGTCAAGAGCACTAATCCGCGGGCGAGCCGATCACAATGTTGCTGACGTGGAGATCTGTATGGAATGTGGGTGTTGGATTAGCGACGCGAACGATACAAGGCTGCGTTTGACGATACGCGGACTTGAAAGGTGGCATCGGAGAAGGCGGCGAAGAACGTCAGTGTGGTGGACGGTAGACGATTTGTGCGGCTCAGACGACGAAGGCGGCTATTGAGCGACACAAAAGAATGAAACATAGAAGACGATCCATGAAACTTGTTCATGCATATGACAAAAGAAAAGGTTGTGGGCGATGGAGCAAAACGCATTGTAGTGTGGTAGTTTTGTAGATGGCGATTTGCTAGTGGCGGCCACGCAATGCAACACGTGTGTACAGACGGAAGGTGAAGTATGTGGCGACAATGTTGCGTGGCGCCAACCTCGATGATGGCAGGCAAGTAAGCGAGGTGGACGTTGATGTGGCGAGACGGTGATGCGTACGTGACGACGGACGAGGGGGAGGTCTGTAGCCGCTTATGTGGACGATCTTGGCGAGGCATTGTATATATGCGCAATCTGGGGTGGTGGGCGAGGAGGACACGCCTGGGGTGGTGGGCGAGGAGGACGATCTTGGCGAGGGGTCATTTTTGTGCATCTGAGTATTATGAATTTCTATTTGGAATCTTCACAAGTTTGGTGCTGGTTGCTGTGGGTTGTGTGGGCTGCGATGGTTGGAAATAATGCGCTCTGCGGCGAAGGGGATAGCCTGTAGGGTGGAAATAGGGCAGAACAGTGATGGAGATGGTGGCTCCACTGCGGTAAGTCTTGCCGGAGAAGGGTTGAAAAGGAATAGTGTCGGTTGATGCACCTAGTGCCTGGAGGAGGTGGATGATATGAGCTACAACTAGGGTGATGGTGGGGCTTGGCTGCTATCTGCTGATGTCCTTGGTCCCGATTCTTTGCTAATGGACGAGGCTAAAATGACGCTGGTCGGGTGCTGGGGCTTGGTTGCACTGCCCTGTAACTCGAGTTGCATGGGGGTCTGAGACCTGGTAGAGAGATCTGGGGGGTTGTCGAGGGTGGAAGACATTCTAGTGTCTATTGACAAACTGGTACTCTGTCAATGCTGGCCGGAGCCGGGGCGGGTCGCTATGCCCTGTAGCCCAACGGGTGGGGGGTTTCTGGGGTGGGTCGTGCCACTCTGTAACTTAGCAGTTGGGGGTCTGAGGCCTGGCTGAGATTGAGTATCAGGACATCGGGGGGAGGAAGATAGGGTTGGGCTGCTGAAAGCACTAAGGCAGGTGTTTTTTTTTGTCTAAATGTTCCTAAGATCCAAGGTTTGGTTGGTTGTTCATGGTTGTCAAGGGGAGTCTTAAGAATGATTAAGGATTATGGGGACTCCTAGCAACTCGTCTTAGATGGCTCCATTGCTGATATACTCTGTGAGCTGCGGTTGTTCGATGCCAAAATGACGCTGGCCTGTGCTGGGGTGTTGCCTTGTAACCTGCTGATGCAGGAGTGTGAGGCCTGGTAGAGAGATTTGGGGATGCTTTGGGGTGGGTATTCTAAGGGACAACCAAGGGTTGCTGCTGGGATGACGCTGGTCGGAGTTGGAGTGAGTCGTGTTGCCCTGTAACCTTGCAGGGTGGGGGTGTGAGGCCTGGAAGAGCCTGGCAGGGAGTAAGACACTGCTGGAGAGTTTTAGAAGGGTTGCTAGGGATCCACAGGGTTTTGAGCATTTGAAGGACCTCTGTGGTGGCGTGTTTTGTTGTGGCCAGACCTTTTTCTGAAGTTTGTCGCAGTAATTTTCTAAGTCGTTCAAAATTTTCTTAGCCACAGTATCTTCAAAATTCTATGTAAATTTTCATATGGGACGCTGGGCCCTGTTCCCAGCACGTGCTGCTCCCCATGAATACCGAGCCTGTTTTTGCCGACCCTGAATTTCACTGCGCTCCGAGTTTGCCGAGCCTGGGAACCACTCCGTTTTCTTTCTGGTACTCTCATGGAAAGAACAAAAAAGAAAAAGAAAGAAGAAGAAAAGTTGCGGCTGTGAACCTTATAAAAAAAAAAGAAGAAAAAAAGAAACAAAGCTTTGGTCGTGATTGCAGTTGTATACATTCTTGGAAGTGGTAGTGTGAGTGTGCCCTCAATGAGGGCATCTCGGCCCCGTGGCCAGGTTGTTAGATTCCAAAAAGAGAATTAGAAGGGGGGAAAAATGGGCACACGGATCCGGCCATGAAAATGGTTGGATACATTCCCCTAAGTGTTGTGACGCCCAAACCTCACGCCCAGCGCGACTTCCTGATCGGAGTGGGATGTGGGCCAGGAAGTGTGAAAAGGGGTGTGCCAAGGATTTTGGGAAAGTGGGGGTGGAGTCCCAGGTCAGAACTGAGATCTCATGTGGAAAAGTTTCAGGGGCATAGATGCTATAGGGCTAAGGGCGAGTTCCTTCCGGTCTGTTGGCGTTCTATCCGTTTGTTTTGGGAGCGGCGGTTCGGAAAGAGGTCTGCCCGGGATGGCTGTGGTTCTGATGAGTCAGGTCCTTGAGGGCAGTCACATGGCGTCTGTCGTCGAGCGTTTGGGTTAGACCCTCTGGTTCCAGGGGCTCGTTGGTTGCCGCTTCGCCGACAATTTTCGCAAGGCGTGCGGGGCCAGTACTGGGCGATGGAATTCCACAGAACCACCGTGAGTTGGTGATACGGGGGGAGGAGACGGAAGGGAGGGAAGTTGGTAGCGATAACAACGAAGCCGGGGGATATGAAATAGTGGGTGTTGTCCGAAGTGGGATAATCGGGGCACCTCGGATCGTTGGTCGTAGCACAGTGAAACTCCCTTGGGCACAATCGGTTCTCGGTTAGGCAGGGGAATTCCCAGCGTCTCTGTCTGAGACACTCTCTCACCCAGGGGTCGAAATACTCCAGATCCCACGATGAATCTGAGTCACTCAAGTACGTAATCTTGTCATTGTGAGGCCGTGGAATTCCTTGGTGCATGTGTTCTCGGTTGGGGAATTTCAGGGCTCGGTGTTCAGAAATTCCGCACTTATTTCAGCATTCGATGATTGTGAATCACCGTGTGTGAGTACGTGTAGGCCGCGCGGATGAGGTCACGCGTACACGTGCTCACACAAGATGGTTGCTTCGTTGCGGATGCAACATGGTCACTGAATACATCCAATCATTTAATATCCCCGCAATCGTTAGTCATTCCATGCGTGGGCGAGTGACACATACATCAGCTACCTTGCCTTGCATGAGCAAAAACGGAAAGAGAAGCGGCAATCACCTCATCCATTACTCACACTGCAACATCCATTCATATGATCAGAAGAGAATCCCAGAGCAATCAGGTGTTAAGTTGCCGGTGGTTGCGAATCGGCATGCGTGGATACTCGTAAGTTGCGCAGATCAGATCGCGCTCACACGCATCCCCGCGAGGTATTCGCTTGTTTCTGGACAACACTTACCCAATCATCTAATTCACTCTGTGATCCGCACGCGATCGTTCCTGAGCATGCAACGTGCAGCAACAACAGTAGCTCAAAAGGGGATAAATAGCGATGGTGGCAGTATTGACGACTACCCAAAAATTCCTACTATGCTCATGAGTGTATCAAAACGACAATCAAAGGCAAGGATCAGGCAAAACGAAAGGCAAACAGACATCACATACATTCATCCATTCATTCGACATAACACACAATAACGAGATCGAGACCAGTCGCAAAAACGAGTGTGGGCGGAAACCAAACCAAGATTCTGAAAACAAAAGAAAACGGGCGAATCGCCCTGAGCCGAGGTCAAAATTTATATACAAAAGCAAGGAGGGAGAAAGGACAAAGAAAACTGCAAATCCACGTCCATCAACCTCAACTCCCTCTTCTTCTCTCTCTCTCTCCAATGCGGACAGTCCGTCGTCGAGCGGGAAAGACAACGTTCAAGAAGAAAGATATAGTTACAATGGCGCCCGCCCAAAATTACGGTTACACACACGATTAAGGGCGCCGACTAATCAGAGTTCCGTTGCAGCCGCACAAAGAAGCGTGTAAGCAAAAGGCGTCGCGCGGCAAAAGAAAATCCTAAATTCCCCAGAATTTCTAAATTCCTAGTTAATGCAAAAAGATGAACGAAGCAAAAATTCCCACGCGGTCTTCGTGCCTAAAATCCGACAACAGCACAGAAAAAAAACGGCGTCAACCCTTATTAATCACGCCTAGTCGGTGGGACAACCACTCACTCAATCATCCCGGCACTTGCCCGGCCCTGAATCCAGCCATGACGAAAAAAAAAAAAACGAAAAGACGAAAAAGGCGAGGACACTGATGCAATTCTCCCTCAATCCCGATCTCCCGTAATTGGGCCAACCTTCCCAACTTAGGACCCCTCATTGTGATCGCGCAAAAAGTCGCGCGGAAAAGAAATCGGTTCGTCACATATGTGACGCCCAGGGGGTTCCAATCTTAAGCAAGCTCCTGCTTGCTTGAATCTTGACACGTGTCGGTCTCTCTAATCAATCGACACGAGGAGCTTTTCGTCGCCACTTACCGTGTGAAGGAGTGTGGACGTCACCCAACGTGGCGTACGAGCTCTGTCCTACAAATTCCTTAGGAGGGCTCTTGTCAATCCAAGGAGGGGATTACTTGTGTTGTCGCAGTGGCACGCACACCAATCAACGGATCATCAATGTCCACCGGGGAGGGGGAAGGGGAGACGATACATGGGGGCATGGTGAGGGGCAGGGTTAATCGGGAGCGGGGGTAAGAAACTTTCCATCCTCGCCACCGTTTCCGGAAGCTCTTGATATCGGACGATCCGGTGGAAACGAAGGAAGTGATTACCACTGTGGGGGAGTGAGGCGAGGTAGTCGGGATACAGAGTGGCGAAGGTTCGGAAGAGTGCCGCGCGGAAATGGTCGTAGTTCTCGCATGCGGGGATAATCCTCGTAATCATGCAATAAACTTCGACGATATTGTGGCCTCGCCACGCGGCACTAAGGAGAAGGGCGTGAAGGAAGAAGTTGGGGAGGGCGCATTGGGTTGAGGGATGGGGGTGAACGGTAACAACGTGGCGAGTAGCGTAGAAGAATCGGAAGGTATCGATGGGGAAGGGGTTACGGGGGAAGATAACACGGGTGGTGATTTGGCGGAGGGTGAGACGGTCAAGGGGACGGCGGGAGAACGACGGGGGACGAAGCCCGATGGCCCGCATCGGTACGGGCTCGAACTGATGGACGGTCGGAGGTGGAGGGGGAGGGTGATTGGCTTCGTTGCGGCCTTGCTGGTGCGCTCGAAGTCTCGGTCGCTGGATCTCCATCTTCGGGCTTGGGCGACTCCGGATCTCGTGTCGGATCGTCGGCGATCTGCAGATTTGCTCTGTTGGCGAATTCCAGTTGTCGCTTTTCGACCGCGATCTCCTCTCTCTTTGCGTGCCGCCTCAGGGTCCTCTGCTTGAGCGTCCGTTTGCTCCGCCTCCTCCGCCGAGATCTCCCACTCAGATTCTTCCAGCTCTAGCTCTTCGTCTTTTTCCTCCTCACTCTGCTCTCCTTCGCTGTGTTCGCTATAACTCCCCTCCTCCGGTGTTTCTTCCTCGTCGTCCTCCTCAACAGCTTCTTCTTTGTCTTCTTCTTCCTCCTCTTCTTCGATCGCTAACTCCTCATCTTTAGAGACCGTTCGATCCAGGAAGAAAGCGAGGTCGATTATCTCCCGTGGGTCTAGATATCCCCGCTGCGATGGCGGGTTGCGGCCGCTTCCCGGCTCCTCCAGGCACGCCGACCACTGAAGGTACGGTGTCAGCGTTCGTGCGAGGACGTGCGGGACCGGGCTCTCGTCCCTTTGCGAGACGATGTTAAGGGGAAGATCGTCAACCAACTGCGCGAGAGGAATTGTGAGTTCCTGCACAATCAACTGGCGATGGCCGGGCCGCACCGATCCGAACAGGAATCCGAGAAGATCGCCCTCCAGGTCCGTTCTCCAAACCTGGATGATCAGCAACTCCAAGTACTCGACCCAAGCGCGATGCTCTTCGTCCCTTGTCCACGTGAGTCGTACCCCGACCAGGCACACTGAAAGATCGATGAAGTGTTCACACCAGAGCCTCCACTGCCTTGGATCGAGGAGGGGGACAGCAAGCGGCTCCAAACAGAAAGAGAAGCGAGGGTGAAGACCAGACTGCCAAAAGCTGGGAAAGAGAGATGGAAGGGCGAAGGTGGAGAGTTGGGAGCGGTTCATTGGGGACGTTGAAAGGGGATAAGTTCCAGAAGCACCATTGTCGGCTCGTGCTGGGATGCTCGAATCCCACCAAGATCGATGTCGTCCGTAGGGACAAGATTGTCCCCGTGGCGCGTGAGCTAGTGGTTTCACTCTGCTGCCAATTGCTGTCCCCACTCCCTCAGTGACGTCCGCATAGTTGTATGCCGCAGCTGACTAATCGTGCTGATATCGCCGTTGAAGCCGACAACTGTGGACACGTGGCTGATCCCTGGAGTTGACCGCCGATGGATAGCTAGTGCCTCTGCCAGCACAACTGCCTGGTGACTGCCCGCGAATCGGAACTCGGCTGCTTCATATACCCCCGAAGTGCATAAGAATTGCGCGAGTCGTAGAAGATCTCGATTGAACCGTGGATGATGAACTTATCGAATCGCTGAGATGTAGCCTCGTAGCGCTAGCAGATGATCACCGAGAGCTCGCTTCATAAGAAAACTCATGGCAATGGTGGCGGGGACGGAGTATGGAAAAAGACGAGAGATGCAGGGGAGGATGAGAGAGATAGAGAATCGTCGTCTTTTTCTGAAGTGAAGGAAGAAGAAGACGCAACTGGAGATGGGGAGGAAGGGAGGGAACGTAGGTAGGACATGTGGCGTACGATCGACCGTACCGATCGGCTTCCCGAGACTTCTAGCACGAGGCGCACAGTGTTCACTCTGTTCGGGCCAACCTCGATCACTCAGAATCGCCCGAAGAATCGTGGCGCTATCTTTCCCTGGCGAGCACATTTCCTCACCTGCACCAAGTCCCCTAATTTATACTGGGGCCGCGGACCTGCGTTCCCGTTCCGGGCCTCATAACTGCGGACCTGTCGGTCGTGGGCCAACTCGGTCATTTTCTGGCGTTTTCAGGCTAATAGGGGCAGGGACCTTTCCATCAGTTCCATGTGTCGCTTGGCCTTGTCTCGAAGCGTGGCCTTGGTGGGCCGTCGGTTCAGCGAAGATTCGTCCGGGAGGCTTGGTATTGAAACGCAGGCCACGTTGTTGACCCTTAATTAAAAAGGGCTCGGGCCCATCAATTCGTGGGGTGTCCCTCGATCAAGCGCTAGGATGTGATCAACGATATCGGGCCAGGGTCTGGGGTCCCGCGCCACGATATTGCGTCGTAGCGCAGTCCTTATCACCTTATTTGCATTTTCTACCAACCCGTTATATTGCGATATATGGGGTGCGGTATTCCGAATAGTGACGCCGTGTACGACCAGATTCCTTAAGACCTCTCCCATGAATTCTACCCCATTATCGGTCAGAATTTCCTCCGTGTCCTGGTGCATCCCTAAAAACCGATTGACGTATCACGCAATCTCGGTCGCCTGTCGCGTACGACAGGGATACGCCTTGATCCATTTCGAAAAATGGTCCACGAACACGTATAGGATTGAATATTCACAGCTATTGGGTCCAGGGGGCACCACAATATCGGTAGTATCCATGCTAACCCTTTGAAAAGGCCGTTCAACTACAGTCGGTACTATCGATCTGGATGGTTGAATCGGCGTCTTGTCAGCAACATAGACCTGACAGTTCGCGACTATGAATTTCACATCGTCACGAATATTAGACCAATACCACTCATTTTTGTCGATTGCTGCCTCCGTGATCCGTATGGCAAAATGGGCAGCTGTTTCCTCGTGCGCTGTCTTCACCCAGTCATACCTCATGAACGGGTGCGGTACTACCATCCAAATCCCACTACCATCCGTTTTTCATTTTTCCAATCGTCCTTCATTTCAGCGGTAGTCCCGAGCCCTTTCATTGGCCCTCCTCAGATCTTCCTTGGTGAAGTCCTGGAGGGGGTTACCCACTAGGGTGGCAATCAAGGCTATATCCGTCCATACTTCGGCCCTTCTAAATTCTTGGGTCTTTTCTAACCCTTCTGACGAGGCATCCAGAAAGCGAGCCTCGGTCGGGATCTTATCAACCCGACACAAGGGGCACAACCAAGGCTTACTGTTATTTCGATATTGGATGCACAAGTCGTGGGCTCGTGCGACACACTGTCGACAATCTATCCATTCCGCATATCCCTCCCCGCTAGGGCACATAGAGACTGAGTACACGCGAGAAATTGCTTCGCAAAAATAACAAAATTTATCGGGCAAGGAGAGGAGAGATGAGGAGGAGAGGGGAGAGAGGGGAGTTGTAGGGTTACCTCCGTCACCCATTGCCACCTGCCTGCTTCTTGCTGCGTGGAAGGACTGCCACTTGCTCGTACTGGGGTCCGTTCGCCGATTTCGGTTCCTTCCATGGGATGATCTCTTCAGCCTTAGGCACTTTAGCTGGTCGGTGCAGACATGTCAGTCCGTCCACGTTGCCGTGCCTCTCCGTCTTCCGATGGATGATATCGAAGTTGTACTCCTGTAGGCGCACCACCCAACGTCCAATCATATGCCCATGTAATTAGTGAGTCTCTTCAATGCTAGTAAGGGCTCGTGATCTGTGACAAGGAGGAACTCATGTCCGTACAGATACGGATGGAAGTGTTGGATTCCCCACACTACCACGTAGCATTCACCCTGTGGGGCTGAGTCATTTCTCCGCTCGTTCAGCACCGTTCGTGACGCATATTCGATGACGTGTTCGCGACCGTCGTTCCCCTTCTGCGCTAAAATAGCGGAAATAGCCTCCGGCTGTCAGTCCGTGATGAAAATGAACTGCTTCGCGGGGTCCAGCCGGATCAAAATAGGTGTCGTTGCCAGAGCGTCCTTGAGGGTCTCGAAGGCCCGTTCGCACTCTGCGTCCCAACTGAGGGGTTAGTCCTTCCGTAACAAGTTCGTTAAAGGTCGTGCAATCGCCGTGAAACCCTTGATGAAACGACGATAGTACGAGGCTAACCCCAAGAAGGCTCGAACTTGCGTCAGTGACGTGGGAACAGGAGCTTCCTTCACCGCCGCGACCTTTCTCGAGTCAGGCCGCAGTCCTCCACGTGTCACGAAGTAGCCCAAGAATGAAATTTCTGAAAGGAAAAATTCGCTCTTTTCGAGCGCAATGGCCGTGATAGGTCTCTGAATAGACCAGGATATGCTCTGAATAGACCAGGATATGCTCTGAATAGCCCAAGTACGATATCTCTGAATAGACCAGGCCGGCTTCTCTCAAAGCACCCAACGTCCACTTGATATGTTGCGCATGGTCGTGATAGGTCTCTAAATAGACCAGGATGTCGTCCATGTACACGATGACGCAGAAGTTGATCATTCTCTGCGCTAACCGTGTCTTGTTGACGAAGTTCTAGAACGTGGCATTCATAGCTCGTTGAAACGTGGCTGGCGCATTGCAAATCCCCATCGGACATCGAACCCACCACCACGTGCCTTCAGCATAAAAAAATTCCGGTCTTAACAGTAATGTTTTTATACACCCTTGTGCTAAAAATTAGTTGACTATATTGAGTAACAACAGTTCTTAAACACGCACCGGTTTTTAACCTTGACCAATAAACACACATGTGTTAAACCTTACTTCAACACAAGAAACGTTCACGACTTCGCTGCGGGCTTCCAAATCAATATGACAAACATTTTCCAACGTTGCTCCAACGTTTGATGATGAGTTAAGTCATCTGTGGTTATACTGTATCCATTATATGCGCGAACGTTTGAGAGTTTGTTGCCTAACTCATTGCAATGTGTGAGCAACATTGAGATATCGTACTGAAAAAAAAAATATCGTTTAAAAATAGTTGGAACTCTCATCGAGACAATCAATGTAAATCCATTGCGACACTTGTCCTTGCTTCTCTCTCTCTCTCTCTCTCTCTCTCTCTCTCTCTCTCTCTCTCTCTCTCTCTCTCTCTCTCTCTCTCTCTCTCTCT
>BFEA01000557.1:126689-144539 GCA_003427395.1 Chara braunii | reverse complement strand
TGTGTGTGTGTGTGAGAGAGAGAGAGAGAGAGAGAGAGAGAGAGAGAGAGAGAGAGAGAGAGAGTACTTTCATCGATAGGATGAGCAAAATCGATAGAATCTACCGCTACAACATGGAAATATACACTGTCACACTGTGTGTGTGTTTGAAGAGAGAGACGGTACTTCAATCGATAGGACCAACATCAATCGAACTGATTTACCGCTACAACAATTGAAATATACACTATCATCGAGAGGATGAGCTGGTCAGAACGAATCTATGGCTACAACATCATACCTCTCTCTCTCTCTCTCTCTCTCTCTCTCTCTCTCTCTCTCTCTCTCTCTCTCTCTCTCTCTCCAACAATAAATGATCATTCCACGAATATTGTAGTACGTTGTCCCAACGTTATGGTACGGGGTGAGAAACGTTGAAGTTTGGACAACAATGTTGGCCAACTGCTGCTCAAACCATGCGATGTTGCCAGTGGCAAGAACATGTTTTTAAATGTTGCTCCAACGACCCTAACGTTGCTCAAACCCTGCAATCCCCCAAGTTTTTTTTCCTGTTGTTCAAACAATACGAAGGCCGTCTTCGGCCGATCATCCTCCTTAACCAGAATATGATGGAAGTCGTGCCGAATATCAAACTTACTTAAATAATTAGCACACCCAATCGCATCCAGCAAATCGTCAATCCGGGGGAGGGGATACACATCTTTGATCGTGATGTCATTCAGTTTGCGATAATCAATGCATATGCGAATCGAACCGTTATTTTTCGGTACTAACACCACCGGAAACGATCATGGCCCAGTGGCGGGTTCGATCCAATCGGCTGCTTCATATTCTCGAATCCGCTCGAGAGCCTTTTTCCGTTCTACCAGGGAGTATCTGTAAGGTTTGCAGTGAATCGGGGAATGATTTCCCATCTGGATCTCGTGCTGTATGACTAACGACAGTCCAATGTCTGTGTCTGTCACACAAATCGCTCCTTTGTACTCTTTCAGAATGTTTGCGATTAGGTGGTGAATCTCATCAGGTGCGTATCGGGGTACGTGCAACTCATACAACTCCTCTCATATCCTTACATCGATATGTGTTGTATTCACCCGCTTGGTGTTCTCTGGTGGGGGTGCGGAGATGAACGAGTTATCCGATCGCCAGGAAAACACCGTGGTCATCATCTGTGCATCGTGTTCTTGAATAGCCATGTGTTCTTCCGGTGTTACCCCATCTCGAATATCCTGCCACGACACAGGTTTCATTGCAATTTTGATCCCTAGCCCGTTCTCGAGGCGCTCAGGGGGTTCCAAAGAGTTGCTCTCTGCCCATAATCGTAACAATCAAATTTCTTTTGTGGATGTCAACAGAGACTTCGGGAGATCCATGATATCGCAGTAGTGCCTCTTGTCATTGTATCGGGCGAGGACAGGGGAGATCCCTTTGTACAGGGTTCGAGGGGGTTCCAAAGATCGACCATCCTTGAAATCTGTACGAGAGGTTCTCCCATAATCATAGCCTGTGTTCTTTGCAAATCTTGGTTAGTCCGGCTCAACGCTTAAGCATTTGTCCGTTGCATGGGGTAATGGATGCGTTATTGTGCCATCTCCAGGATTACGGGATCATCATCATCGTCGCTGTTGTCTGCGTCCTTGGATGTCTGCCCGTTGTCCCAGGTAATCATGCGAAGGTTCCCTATCATCGCGGGAGAAACTCGTGGGGCTATGTTAGCGGTAGTACGAAGGGTCAGTCTCATTGGTACAACATAGGGTTTCCCACGCGTATTTCGGAGGACAATCAACCTTTTTTCGAAGTCCAGATTGGTTCGTAGTGCTACCAGGGCGGGAAGGCCAAAAAAAACGTCGTAAGTGTTGATATCTAATACTACGACATCACCCAAAGCATGCACCTTCCCTAATCGAAAAGCAACGTTAGTCATTCGTCCCACTGTTTTGATCTTTTCTTCATCTGCTGAGACGAGCTGATATTTTTCTGTGAGCATGATTAGATCGTTCTTTCTTTCTGCTTTCTCCACTACCCGTAATGAAATAGCCAACACAGCAGCTCCTGAATCGATGATAGCATTATATGGAATTCCCCATACCTCAATGTCGCATTACGCAGATTTCCATGGGATGGGTTTAATCCGCATTACGTGATCATTTTTTTGGATTAGTTCTATGCGTATGGGATTGGAAGTGCCCGTGGCATTTTCGTCTGGTGTTGGTCCTTTCGTTTTTGTGTTTGCAGCTCGAGTAAGAGCAAACCGTTTCCGATTTGCTTTGCAGTGTTGCAGCATGCGTTCGTTAGCCTGTTATGATATCGAAAGCAGATGGCCGATTGGAAGGGGGATTCGATGATCCAAGGCTGGTACGATGTTCATAACATCGATTTCCCCCGTGACGAAGGTGGGTCCTCCCGACTCCATCTCTCCTGGAGAAGATCGCCACTTCTCGTTGTTCCGGCGCGGGTCTAATCGTACCGATCATCCCAAGCCCCGGGTATCCCAGCGTTACATACTGATCTAACGGAATAAGCTCTGCAGCTTCCTCCATTGTTGCTAGCGTGGTTCTGCTTCCCTCTACTTCTTCCATCAAAGCTCCTACCCGTCCCGGCCCGTTAGCGATTGGTGTTGCAGCTACTCGTGCGGCTCCAACTCGTTGTTGTTGGGGGAGGGGGAGGGCAATCCCGGTCTATGTGCCCTGGTTGGTGACACGTGTAGCAAACATTCAGATTGCCTGGGATCCCGGTGGGAGGTGGTGCCGGAGCCAATCCGTGTTAGATCGGCGTGGCACGCACTGCGATGGGTCGCATCGATCTCATCATAGCCTCGACTCGAGCATTGTGTTCCCGCTGCTCCTTCTTGCTCTCTAGAATCAAAATAACCAAGGTCTTGGTTAGTTCTAATAGGGCGGAAGACTCATTCGGCCGTGAGGGGGCTTCGATCGGAGGTGGGGGCACTGTCATCACGAGCACGGGAGCGCTCGTAATCACACTTGAAACCGATCGTTTAGGGGTGATCTGCTCTAGATAGGTAACCGGGCCAGATACAAATCCCATGTTTTCGAATTTGTTTTGCAACGCGGCCAACTCAGCCTTAACACTTGCTAGTTCAGACGAGTCTCCTTCCCTAGGGTAATCCTCTCCGTCTAGAAAACTCGCTGCAAATTTTCTTTCCATTTCTTCTGCGGCTGCCATGATCTGTTGCAGCGTGTGATTGATGGGGGATAATTGTTTTCGCAGTTTCGCCCTCATCGTTCGGCTGCGAAGTCCGTCAATAAACAGATCTCTTCCTACTTGCTCGCCTCGCTCCGTTTTTACGAACATTCGGTAGAACCGGTTTTGATATTCCGTAACAGATTCAAGAGGTTTTTGAACTCGATCTTTAATCATAAAGAGCGCTTGTTCTGGATGGATATAATCAAACCGATTCAGAAAATCTCGCTCGAAAGTTGGAAGATCCACTCATACATAGGTACTAAATTAATAACGGGCGTTCCCTCCCAATCGAGCGGGAATGTTCACCTGAGCTTTGTTATCGTCATACTGCTAAGCGTGGCTAGCCATGCTCCAGCAAGATGCTGCGCAGGGTCAAACAGATAGAGGTCAGGGGGCGTCATAGGAGCCCGTGCTCGTGGTACGGGTTGATTAGGATTCTGCTGGGGATTTGGGTTTTGTTGCCGATTCGGATTTTGCGGGTTAGCATTCATATTGACCATCTGTCGAGCCGCAAACCGGATTCTGGTGACGACGGGATCGCGTCGATGCACGTTACGGGGTCGGGGTCGTCCCCTGTTAGCTAGATCGTTCAGCTATGAGTCCTAAAACCTTGCCACGTGTCGGGCTCCGATACCAACCTCACGGCGACTTCCTGATCGGAGTGGGATGTGGGCCTGGAAGTGCGAAAAAGGGTATGCCAAGGATTTTTGGGAAAGTGGGGGTGGAGTCCCAGGTCAGAACTGATATCTCTTGTGGCAAAGTTTCAGGGGCATAGATGCAATAGGGCTAAGGGCGAGTTTCTTCCGGTCTGTTGGCGTTCTATGTCGTGCAGCCTAAGGCAGATGGCACTCGCCGTGCGTTCAAGGCCGTCCAATCCGTCTGTTTTGGGAGCGGCGGTTCGGGAAGAGGTCTGCCCGGGATGGCTGTGGTTCTGATGAGTCAGGTCCTTGGGGGCAGTCACGTGGCATCTGCCGTCGCGCGTTTGGCTTAGACCCTCTGGTTCCAGGGGCTCGTCGGTTGCCATGTCGCCGACAATTTCCGCAAGGCGTGCGGGGCCAGTACTGAGCGATGGAATTCCACGAAACCACCATACGGGAGGACTCGGAGGAGACAGAAGGGAAGGAAGTTGGTAGCGATAACAACGAAGTCAGGGGATATGAAATAGTGGGTGTTGTCTGAAGTGGGATAATCGGGGCACCTCGGATCGCTGGTCGTAGCACAATAAAACTCCCTAGGGTACAATTGGTTCTCGGTTAGGCAGGGGAATCCCCAACGTCTCTGTCTGAGACACTCTCTCACCCAGGGGTCGAAATACTCCGAATCCCACGATGAATCTTAGTCCCTCGAGTACGTAATCTTGTCATTGTGAGGCCGCAGAATTCCTTGGTACGTGTGTACCCGGTTGGGGAATTTCCGGGCTCGGTGTTCAAAAATTTTGCGCTTGTTTCAACATTCAATGATTGCGAATCATCGTGTGTGAGTACGTGTATGTCGCGCGGATGAGGTCGCGCGTACACGTGCTCACATGGGATGGTTGCTTCGTTGCGGATGCAACATGGCCTCTGAATACATCCAATCATTCAATATCCCCGCAATCGTTAGTCATTCCATGCGTGGGCGAGTGACACATACATCAGCTACCTTGCCTTGCATGAGCAAAAACGAAAAGAGAATCTGCAATCACCTCATCCATTACTCACACTGCAACATCCATTCCTACGATCAGAAGAGAATCCCAGAGCAATCAGGTGTTAAGTTCGTCGGTGGTTGCGAATCGGCGCGCGTGGATACTCGTAGGTTGCGCAAATCAGATCGCGCTTACACGCATCCCCACGAGGTATTCGCTTGTTTCTGGACAGCACTTACCCAATCATCTAATTCACTCCGTGATCCGCACGCGATCGTTCCTGAGCATACAAGGTGCAGCAACAACAATAGCTCAAAAGGGGATAAATAGCGATGGACGCAGTCTTGACGACTACGCAAAAAATCCTACTAATATGCTCATGAGTGTATCAAAACGACAATCAAAGGCAAGGATCAGGCAAAAAGAAAGGCAAACAGACATAACATCCATTCATCCATTCATTCGACATAACACACAATAACGAGATCGAGACCAGTCGCAAAAACGAATGTGGGTGAAAACCAAACCAAGATTCTGAAAACAAAAAAAAAACGGGCGAATCGCCCTGAGCCGAGGTCAAAATTTATATACAAACGCAAGGAGGGAGAAAAAACAAAGAAAACTGCAAATCCACGTCCATCAACCTCAGCTCCCTCTTCTTCTCTCTCTCTCTGATGCGGACAGTCCGTCGTCGCGCACCAACCCACGAAGTCGTCACCCCGCTTAGTCCTCCCGCACCCGTCATGTTCGCCCGCGCCCACAGTCCGTTGTGGCCCACGTCAACCCCGCGCGTTCGTCACCAGCTCGTCGGGTCGCCCGACTCCCACTTCAACTCACCTCTTACTTCGCTCGCGAGCTGACCCTCACTGATCGCGCTCCCCGAGCTTCCAACAATTGGTTAAGAGAGCTATCTAATCGCGCAGTCGGAATTTATAGCGTGCATGCGTGCGCGAAGAACACGGAATTGCATGGACTTAGAAAGGAGATTAGGAGAGGGAGCGTCTGCGTTTTGCATGGCCAGGTCGCGGCGTGGGGGACGTAGCCATTCTCCACGCATTGATCCGAGCATGCAGGCCGCGGGCTAACTAGGCACAGTGAAAGGAGAAAAAGGGAGAGCGGGAAAGACAAAGTTCAAGAAGAAAGATACAATTACAATGGTGCCCGCCCAAAATTATGGTTACACACACGATTAAGGGCGCCGACTAATCAGAGTTCCGTTGCAGCCGCACAAAGAAGCGCGTAAGCAAAAAGTGCCGCGCGGCAAAAGAAAATCCTAAATTCCCCAAAATTCCTAAATTCCTAGTTAATTCAAAAAGAAACACAAATTCCGAAAAGAAAGTCCGAAATTTCGAGAGTCATCGGGGCTCGACAAGATTCAAAAAGGAAATTAAAAAAGAACGAAGCAAAAATTCCCGCGGGTCTCCACGCCTAAAATCCGACAACAGCACAGAAAAGAAGCGGCGTCAACCCTTATTAATCGTGCCTGGTCGGCGCGATAGCCACTCACTCAATCATACCGGGACTTGCCCGGCCCTGAATCCAGCCATGACGAAAGAAAAAAGACGAAAAGACGAAAAAGGCGAGGACACTGATGCAATTCTCCCTCAATCCCGATTTCCCGTAATTGGCCCAACCTTCCCAACTTAGGACCCCTCATTGTGATCGCGCAGAAAGTCGCGCGGAACAGAAATCGGTTCGTCACAGTGTCAGTGTGATGAGCCTTACAATCCTCTGACAAAACACAGCTTGAGCAGATCACAGACAGCTTGAGCAATTGCCTTACAATCCTCTGACAAAACACAGCTTGAGCAGATCACGGACAGCTTGAGCAATTCATGGACAGGGGACTCGTAAGAAATACACGACCAGGAAAAAAAAAGAAAACAGCAACATTCAGAATGTGACCGGCTTACCTGTAAGGTGCATTCTGTGGAGGAAGACTGTGAGCACCGCCTCTTGGGGCAAGGTCCCACTAGCAAAGAGTATTGGATTGAACGCCTGAATCGGGATGCGTTTGTGGAAAGGTGGACAAAATGGAGATTGAACTGCTTTTCTGCATTTGTGCTGAAAACACGTCCAGATTCAGGTGCTCCAATCCTCTTTGCTAGTGGGACTTCGCCCCTGCCCCACATCATTGCAGTAGAGAAAGCATTTCCCCCCCCCCCTTTTTCCTTTCACTCGCGGCACTATAAAATTCAGATTAGAAAAAATAAATTAAAAAAATCAGATTTATGGGACATTACTGACCCTGTGTCCCACCCCCTATTTCTTCGGAAACTGGCAAAACCTCGTAATTTCCCAACACCGGCGGCGGTACTACCTTCTTCCCCCGAATACAACGTATGGTCATAATAGCTGTATCTACTACCTTCTTCCCCCTAATACAATGTACGGTCATAATAGCTGTATCTAGACAGAAAGGTGGCTCAAATAGAGCTATAATGACCGTACTTTGTATTGGGGGAAGAAGATAGTGGCTATAAAAAAAATAATAAATAAATAAATAAAAGGATTCGAGTCTGTATTTTAGAGGTAGTAGGCCCATTGGTAAAGGCTCGGTCTTGAGATGTCATCATTGAGCTGACCGGGCCCAGGCAATTCAGAAATATTTGGCCCCAGGCAATTCAAATATTTGGTTTCATCAGGTTCCATCATCCGGGTTCGAACTTGGGTCTGTATTTCAACAATTCAATGGTGTACCCACTGAGCTAAGGCTCTTGGGTTAAAGACTCGTTTTAGGACACGGCTTTTCGAGTTAGTTTCGGAGATTCGGACGTTTCCCATTGGTGCTAGTGTTCTGGATGCCGACGTGAATCGTGTTTTCTTCAGGCCTACTGGAAGATGAGTGCCCAAAAAAGCCTCTCGCTCTGCTCATTGGTGCTCGCGTCTGTCCGCAGCGGAGACGAGCGTCCTGCCGAGCAAGAGGGGAGAAAGAGAAAGGAATGTAGAATGTAGCGGGCTTGTGGCCTGATGTTTGCGCACACACAACACACGACAACACACACCAGACTGTTGACAGACAGGTCAGGCGCTCAGGTCTCCAAGTTACGTACAACAATAACCCAACAGAAAAAAAAAAAAAAAAACAATTAACCCAAGTGCCTAGCTCAGTGGGGACCACACCCAGGAACTGTTGAAAATACGGACCCGTGTTCGAATCCAGATGATGGAACTCGATGAGTAAAAGTTGTAAAACCAACTATTTGTGAATTACCTGGGGCCGGTCAGGTTAATGATGATAATCTTCACTGTATCGTTCCTTTTTTTTTTTTTTTTTTGGAGTTCCAATTGGAGGGTTTACACAAGGGCTATTTTCGCAAAAAAAAGACAAACAAACAAAAACGATGGGCTGACCACCAGCCAGTCAGCTCAGGGAACAGAACGCCTCCGGTAATCGTCCTGCTACCCCGTCTTCCCGAACAACGTCCCCTCATTTTGAATGTATTCGACTGGAAAGCCAGCCTTTATACATACATTCATGAGCAGGGCGCGTCGTATTCGGGAAGAGGCGGGTAGTGTACTTGTTGGCGCTCGGCGCGGTCCGCAATCGGCTCGGTCTGTGGGGAGATCGCCGCACCACTTACCGTATCTGCGAAATCCGGAATGTATACTCCACTAGAACGTGGACTGATACACCCGCCATGGTCTGTGGGGAGATCGCCGCACCACTTACCGTAGCTGCGAAATCCGGGATGTATACTCCACTAGAACGTGGACTGATACACCCGCCATGGATTTTGTCTTTTTTACTTCGAGGCCCGGCCGGCGCGGAAGGCGGGAAATGTACCAAGGATTCGACCTCGCCGCTCACCAAACACGAACTGTCTAAAATGAGAAAGAAACGTCGAAATATACACCAAACCGTTCTTTTCTTCTTTTCACATTCGCCGACTGATCGGGCGGGGTATAGCTTGGCCGAGTCCTCAACTGCTCTTATCGTTCTTCGGGGCCCGCCGTAACCTACAGTCTAAAGAGGCGAAGGACTCGTTACGTAATTAGGTGTTCGTCATTCGGAGAGTGCGTGCGTGCGTGCGCGCGCGCGCGAGCGAGGGCCGCCGAATAATCTTTGGGCGACGACGGTAAGAGTTCGCTTGCTTCCCTTCCTTCTGGAAATGGTACCCATCACCAGGCCCACCCTTCCATCTCTCTCTGGCTGCTTTGCTCCTTCTCCCTCCTCTCCATCGCTACCGCCTGGACTACTACTGTTGCTCTGTTACTCCCACTAATTCCTAGTGCTACCTGTCTCTCCCCGAACATAACGCACCCTAAAAATGAATGTATACGAGTTATATTTCCGGGCAGATACAGCCAAAATGAGGGTGCGTTGTGTTCGGGGGAAGACGGCAGTACTACCCTCTTCCCCCGAACGCAACGCACCCTAATCATGACTGTACAGGACTGGAACGATAGCTTGTATACCTTCTTGATGAGGGTGAGTTGTGTACCACTTGTGCTACTTCAACTACCACTTGTACTACTTCCACTACCGCTTGTGCTACTTCCACTACCACTTGTACTTACTTACACTACCGCTTGTACTACTTTTTTCCACTACCACTTGTACTATACTACTACTACTTTTTATTTATGGATTGATTTGTGAACTATTTATTTATTGATTGATTGGTTAGTTTTTTTTTTTTTTTTTTTTTTTTTTGATTGGTTGGTTTATAACACGTCTGAAGCGCCTTCGGTTGTACGTTCGTGAATAAGTTTCTCGCGTTTATTCAAATTTGTTAAAATACCACCTGGCCTTCTCTCAGTTGGTACCCCCCCCCTGGACTGAACTGTTGAAATACAGACCTGAGTTGGCACTCCACTGGAAACGGAGGAGTAATAAAATACTGCAATCCCGAATTACGTAAGGCCGGTCAGTTTGGTGACCATATCTCAAGGCCTTCACCATTTCTTAGGAAAAAAATATTAAATTTCGTCGTCCCYCCCCCCCCCCCCCCYTCCCCTCCGCGCCATGAACTGCATGATTTTGTTTACGAAATGCTCTTCGTTCTTCTGCTCGCGCTCCTCTCCGTCTTCTTCGCCGCCCCCTTCCTCTTCTTCAACTGCTGCTTCCTCCTCTTCCACCTCCTCCTACTACTACTCCCACCTCCACCTCCTCTTCTCTCGCCTTCTCTACTTCTTCGTCTTGCGCAAACACTCCTGCTGCTTCCTATTTCTGGCAGCATCATCAGCGATCTGCTCCTTTCAGGGTCCGGCCCCGCCCAGCCCACCCTCCCCCCATTACTTCCCCCCTCGTATTGATCTCTCCCAAGGCTGAGGAGCTATCGTGGTCCCGCCGGCGTTCCGCCTGCAATGCTGCCACCGCTGCCGCCACGTAGGCATCCCGTTCGTCTGCTGATGTGGCATTTCGCTGTACGCCTCCAGCAACCGCCGATCCATCTTATCTAGCCCTCATCTAACGATCTTCAATGCGCGCCATAGGTCCTCGATCCCCGAACCGGTTGTCACTGACGCCGTTTGCACAGCGAGGAGCGCCCCTGACCGTCCGATCGAGCGGTCAATGCTCCTGGTGATGATGGTCTTGAACTCAGGAAGGGTCACGCTCCTTGACAAGGCGCCACGCGTAGAAGGTATGAGTGCAACCCTCAACTACCTTCTTCCCCCGAATACAACGTACGGTCATTATAGCTGTATTTGAGGCGTCTTTCTGTCTAGATACAGCCATAATGACCGTACGTTGTATTCGGGGGAAGAAGGTAGCACCACTGCGGAATGGAGGCCTGACTGCAGACTTCCAAGTTCAGAGGTGTATTTAGCTATGGGGGATTCACGAACCAGAGGTGGTGTAAAAGACGTTGAACTACGCTTGATGAGGCAACAGCCGTTGATCAGAGTCGCTCAGCAGCAGCTTGCACGAGAATCGATGATGAACCAACGCCTTACTATGAGTCTCCTGCCGACCTTCGTGTCAAGAGAGAGGAGATGGTAGCGAGACTCACAATCGCCTCATCGGCAGCGGGGAGTTCATGGCATGATCATCCAGAGGTAACAGCCGTTGAACCAGACGCATCGGCAGCGGGGAGTTGATGGCATGATCATCTAGCCGGGAGTCGCTCAGCAGCTTGCACGAGAATCGATGATGAACCAACGCCTTAGTACGAGTGTCCTGCCGACGTTCGTGTCAAGAGAGAGGAGATGGTAGCAAGACTCACAATCGCCGCATCGGCAGAGAGAGCGAGGGAGCCGGAAGGAGGCGAGGCGGCCATGGATCATGCCATCAACTCTCCGAACACTGTCGACGGGCCATAGCTACCTGATGGATGACGTCAGCATGTGATGATGATCTCCTCAGTTCGCGTGCAGAGGCAACGCCTATGATCCCGCCAATCGTATCTGAGAACCCCCCACAATTTCCATAGCAGCTCTTCGGCTTCTTTGAACCCCCCCCCCCCCCCCCCCCCCCTTCCTCCTCCTCCTTCTCTCCACACAGTTTTTGCTTTTTTTAAAGGAAAAAAAAGGACAACGGCCTTTGGGGTATCTTCATCGACCGGACCGGCCCTAGGTAATTCAGAAAGAGTTATTCCACTCATCAAGGTCCAGCAGGATTTGAACTCAGGTCTGTATTTCTTTTTTTCTTTTTCTTTTTTTTTTAATCCCCCTGTTGGGGGTTGATGGGCTGCGCCGCGCTTTGCTGCAGTGCAACGATAAGGCAACGCGAAGGCAACGCGAAGGGGTCGGGCAGGCAAGCCTACCCTTATGACCCTTTCACTGCCCCGAAAAATTAATTTACTACAATATCGTGTGGCCCGATGGACCACGGATCAGATATTATTAAACTGATCATAATAGATACATGGCGCATGGCGCTTGATCTATTTTTAGCCAAAAGGCCGAGAAAGGTATAGGTCTGCATTTCAACAGTTCATGAGTGGACATCCATTTTTTTCTTTTCTGTTTCTTTTTCTTTTTCTTTTCTTTTCTGTCCGTCTCGCAACCTCTTTGCTTCTCTGTTTCTTTTTCCTTTCTTTTCTTTTTTTTTTGTGTTTTTATTGTTTATTGCTCGTCTTACCTTGTCTTATTGATTGCACCCGGTTGATTTGGTGATCTGGCAATGGCTGCCACCGTCGATTATCTCCCCCCACCCTTCGTCATTGAGGCCGCGGGAAAAAAAACTGCTCGACAGCGAAGACACGTGGCGGTCAGATGTGCAAACCCGGATAGGGATCGCCGTCCCCACGTCATCATCGGGACCGCCATCGTCATTGCTTCATTTTTTTAATTTTTTGCCCTTTGTAATTTCCTCCTCTTTGCTCGGGACATCTTTGCACACACACAGAGGCAAATGAATCCTCACCTTCACCACTTTGTCTTTTTTTTTTTTTCCTTTTTTTTTCCCTATCTCAAGCTGGCCCAGGCCAAGGGCGATCTCTGTATCATTTCGATTTTGACTCACTGGCGGATTGTTTACCACTCTTTGTCGAGCCGGGTTTTTTTTTTTCCCTCTTTTTTGTTTTTGTTTTGTTATTCACCGGCTGCTAAACCGTAGATTAGAACGATAAGAGCGATGGCCGGCAGAAGATGACATCTCGTCGTCTTTCTCTTTTCTTGCCTCGATGGGGATGGCCGGCAGAAGATGACATCTCGTCGTCTTTCTCTCTTCTTGCCTCGATGGGGATGGCCGGCAGAAGATGACGACATCTCGTTGTCTTTCTCTTTTTTTTTTTTTTTGCGTTTAATTCATCATTATCATTGCAAAGGGCGTTGCTGCCTCGATGGGGGAAAGGTGGAAAGGGCGTCGCTCCACTACTCACGGAATGTGCAAAACGAGAATGAATCTTCCGCTGGAACATGGGAAGATACACCGCCATATTTTTGGTCTTTTGTGCATGTAGTGAGTAGTGGAGGGAGGACCAAAGAACGAAGCCTCAAGCGACGACCAATTATTATTATTATTATTATTATTATATTATAATATTATGTTTTAAACAAAAGGAAAACGGCCTTGGGATATCTTCATCGGTCAGGACGGCCCTGGGTAATTTAGAATGCTTTATTCCATTCATCAAGGTCCAGCAACTCAGGTCTGTATTTCATTTTTTTTAAAATTATTATTATTTTTTTTTTTAATTTTTTTAATTTTTTAATTTTTTTTGGGTCTGTATTTCAACAGCACATGGGTGTAATCGTCCTCCCCATAGATGTCGCCTCAGCCCTCAGCTTAGCTATGGTAGGTGTTATCACTGCGTCTTTTTCTCTCACATGTGCTGTCTATCGAGTATCGATGCGGCATGATCTGGGTTTGCTCTCTCTCTCTATATATATTTCTCTCTCGATCTGTACCGGGCTCTCTGCCGGGGACTGTCCATGGTGGGTTTCATCCGATGTGATGGACAAGGTTAGGGGGCATTTCCGGGGATAAACGGATAGACGGCTTGTCACAGCGACATGTTTCGTATTTGTCCTCCTCGTTGGTTATGTTTCACTACTTACCCTCTTTCCATGCTCTCGTTGGGGTTCTTGTCACATCCACTCGTCCATCTTTTGTCTGCATCTCTGTCTGGCTATTTTCCACCTCTTTTTCTTTTTCTTTTTTGACAGCAAAAAGATTTCTGTGATTTCCTCCGTTCACATTAGACAAACAATGTTGAGAATAGACGGAAAGAAACAATGTCCAGAATCACACCACCTATTCCCTTTTAAATCTCTCTTGTCGTCAATGTGTGTCGCAAATCCCCTCCCCTCTAAAACCTGCGGTGAAGATGCTGACTCACACCCATCTACTACGAGAGCTGGCCTTTTTTTTTTTTTTTCCTACGAGAGTTGGCCTAATCAGGCTATACGTAGTTTGCACATTCACCTTGGTAGTGAAGATCAGCTGACTCACACCCATCTACTACGAGAGTTGGCCTAATCAGGCTAATTTAGTTTGCAAATTCAAGTTGTTTACGGGACTGGTGCAAAATTTGTCCGCATACATGCCGGTCCGAATGACGGCAAGTGTGTGCGGCAATCCATCATGCGCGAAATATATGGCTGTGTCCTTTGCGAGAGGTCTAGCACATATTGTTCTGTCCTTGACGCTAAGTGCATGGCAATTTGTGATTTTTTTATTTATTTATTTTTTTTTTAAATATAATTTGGACCATTTCTCGATTTATGCGTGTCATCCTTGCGCAGGGGCCATTTGCTAATTTGCCCTTCTTTCTCTGGATCGTTCCAATCCTTTTAACGGACGTCCCGAAGGACAATTTAATTTGTGAATTTCTTCCCCGTTCCTCACAGGGGAAAGGTGAGGAAGACACAAAAAGAACAATAACTCTGCACTATTATTCTGCTGACCTTGTCTTCTCTGTTGGATTCTACAAACCTGGGAGAACGGCCTCGTCCTCGATTCAATTGAAGTCAGAACTACAACAACCTCGTCTAGTCTTCTGTTCTGCAAATCGGCAATATGAGTCGATGATTTTATTGTCGCGTCGTCAATGCTTCAAGCCGGCAACGGACCTCCACAACTACTCAAGCCGCACAAGCTTGATGTTCCACTGGTATGAAGTGCCCAGCATCATCGTCTTCTGTATCGCAGGCAGCTTCTCAGCAAAGCATGACCTGCATAGCATCATTGCCTTGCATAGCACGGGCAGCTTATCAGCAAAGCATGACCCACACAGCATGACCTAAATAGCATGATCTGCATAGCATCATTGCCGTGCATAGCATGGGTGGCTTCTCAGCAAAGTATGACCCGCATAGCAGCATTGCCTTGCATAGCACGAGCAGCTTCTCAGCAAAGCATGACCCACACAGCATGACCTGCATAGCGTGCTTGACCTGCATAGCATGACCACGCAGCATGACCCACGCAGCATGACCTGCACACCTTGACCTACATAGCATGATCTGCGTAGCATCATTGCCGTGGGTAGCATGGGTGGCTTCTCAGCAAGGCATGACCCGCATAGCATTGCCCACACAGCATAACCTGCACAGCATCATTGCCTTTCATAGCACAGGCAGGTTCTCGGCAAAGCAGGACCCTTTATAGCATGACCTGCAGAGCATCATTGCCTTGCATAGCACAGGCAGCTTCGCAGCCAAGCATGGACCACATAGCTTGACCTGCATAGCATGACCACGCAGCATGACCCACGCAGCATGACCTGCATTGCATCATTGCCGTGCATAGCATGGGTGGCTTCTCAGCAAAGCATGACCCGCATATCATGACCTGCATAGCATTGCCCACCACAGCATGACCTGCACAACATCATTGCGTTGCATAGCACAGGCAGCTTCTCGGCAAAGCATGAGCCACATAGCATGATCTGCATAGCATCATTGCCTTGCATAGCACAGGCAGCTTCTCGGCCAAGCATGGACCACATAGCATGACCTGCATAGGATGACCCACACAGCATGACCTGCGTAGCATGACTTGTCCAGCATCATTGCCTTGCATGGCACAGGCAGCTTTTCGGCAAAGCATGACCCACATAGCATGACCTGCATAGCATCATTGCCTTGCATAGCACAAGCAGCTTCTCAGCAATGCATGATGCAGATTCCATATAGCATCACCTTGCATAGAACAGGCAGGTGCAGACCTGATGCAAAGCTGCATGACCTGCATATCATTGCCTCACATAGTATCATAGGTGACGACGCCATGTGCCATGCTACTCAGAAGGTAACCATGTTTTGTGCCCTTGTCCTTTTTCTTTGATCGTCTTCCTATGTGCTTCTTTTTCTCAATTCAGAAGTGTCTATGGGCTGGCCTTCTGGGGTTGATGCGAGTCACAGTTGGCCGCGTGGAAGCCATTGCAGATGACTTTAAGGGCTGTTGTTGTCGATTTCTGAGGATTGGGGTGGGATGACAACCAATATGAGGCTTGACCAAATGCGCCTGGCCCCCTTGGTGGCCACGTCCTTTTTGGGGAGAAGATCGGATTCAGTGGATTCAGCGCAAGGATCGGGAAATGGTTAAAACTCCTAAAAAAGCATAAAATGGGAACGAAAATGGGAACGAAAATGGGAATAATTATAACCAACCAACAAGGTGCTGACCAGTTTGGTCCTACTTTTGGTCCCATTTGTATCCCACAACAATGGGACCAGAAATGAGGCGAATGGTCCCATTTGTATCCACAACATTGGGACCAGAAACGAGGCGAATGGTCCCATTTGCATCCCACAACATTGGGATCAGAAATGAGGCGAATGGTCCCATTTGTATCCCACAACAATGGGACCAGAAATGAGTCGAATGTGCTCCACCAGTTTACACCTCTGTCAGAATTAAAAACTGGAAGTGCGTGAATGATGGTGGTGCCGGAACGTCCAGGTCTATAGGTGCTGCTTTTGTTTCTCCGTTCCTAAAATTGAGGCTTTTTTTTTTTCGTTTTTTTCTTAACATTCCCAATTACACAAGGGCCATTTAGCTGGATTTTGCCTATGGTAAAAGAAGGCCCTCTGCAGCTATTTCCGGGGAAATTTGTGGGATCAAAAAAAAAAAAGAAAAATCGTTGTACAACCCTGCCGTCTTCCCCCGAACACAACGGACCATCATAATGAATGTATACGAGCTATATTTCCAGCCCTGTACCGTCATTATGAGGGTGCGTTCTATTTGGGGGAAGACGGTAGTTGATGGCTGGCTGGCAGGCCCAAGTGGACTTTGTGCAATGGATTCCATGGCTATGGTCTGGATCTAATATCGTTTCTGAGTTATCGGACAATTCTTCGGGGGGCTGGGGGGGGTGGGGAGGGAAAGGAGCAAGAAGGGTAAAACCTTAAAAGTATGTTGAAGTTAATGCGGGGGTTAGGAAATTTTGCAGTAGAGTTGACATTCTGCTGCTTGTCTTGTTCTTCTTTTCGCTTTTTAATGGGGTATGAAGGCAGGCCTTTCTGCTTCGTCCTCAGCAGGTGGAGGGGGGAAAAGAGAGAAGGACGAAGAGGTGGTCGTTCGAGATGGTGAGGGCTAGGAGGTTCTCTGTGGCGGCGGTCTGTGTGATAGGCGCGGCCATCGTCTGCCTTCTAGGCGCCCCTTCTTTTGTGCGCTGCTCCGGTGACGACGAGGGCTCTGATGTGCTTGTGTTGACTCCAGAAACGTTCGATGAAGTCGTGGGTAAGGATCAACACGTGTTTGTGAAGTTCTACGCCCCCTGGTGCGGGCACTGCAAGAGGTTGGCCCCTGACTGGGGCATGCTGGGTACCTCATTCAAGAAGGTGAGCTCTGTGGCTATCGCAAAGGTGGACTGCGATGCTCACAAAGATCTGTGCTCTAGGTTTTCGATTAGCGGGTACCCGACGTTGAAGTTTTTCCCCAAGGGCTCTCTCACTCCTCAGGACTACCAAGGCGGCAGGACCCCGGATGACCTGATCGAGTTTGTGAACAGGGAGGCAGGCACCAATGCAAGGACGTCGAAGCCCCCCTCCAATGTGGTGGTATTGACACCCTCCAACTTCGACGCGATTGCGCTCGATGCTAGCAAGCATGTGCTCGTCGAGTTCTATGCCCCATGGTGCGGCCACTGCAAGAGTCTGGTTCCCATCTACGAGAGAGTCGCAAATGCCTTCACTGCTGAGGATGGTGTGGTTATCGCCAAGGTGGATGCCGATGCACACAAGGATCTCGGCAGCAAGTACGGGGTCAGCGGGTTCCCTACCCTGAAATGGTTTGGTGCGGAGTCGAAGCATGGGGAAGACTATGAAGGGGGGAGAACGCTCGAGGATCTCGTCAAGTTTGTGAATGAGAAGGCAGGAACGAAGAGGAATGTTCATGGTGGACTCACCGCCGATGCGGGACTGGTACCCGAGCTCGACGAGATTGCCAAGGAGTTCATGTCGGTGGACGACGAATCTGCAAAGGAGGGGCTGCTCAAGAAGGCGGAGGAGGGTGCCAGCAAACTCACAGGCGCAGCCGCTGCTCACGCTGAGATCTACTTGAAGGTGTTCAAGTCTGTGCTCAAGAAGGGAGCTGATTATGCGGTCAAGGAGGGAGAGAGGATTTCGCGAATCCTCAAGTCGAATGCTGTTGCCAAGGCCAAGGAGACGCAGCTCACTCT
>BFEA01000557.1:112461-126584 GCA_003427395.1 Chara braunii | reverse complement strand
TCTCTCTCTCTCTCTCTCTCTCTCTCTCTCTCTCTCTCTCTCTCTCTCTCTCTCTCTCTCTCTCTCTCTCTCGCTCGCTCGCTCTTTTGCACACATACATGCGCTTGATAACTCACACAGTCAGCTGTGTGTGGAGGTGTTTTGAAGGAGAGCGAAGTGGAAGGTGTCATGCCTCTTGCGTTGGCAGCGAAGAGGCCGTGCGGTTGTAGGATTAGGTTGGTTTGCGTATTTAGCCTGTCTGGTTGGAGATGGGTTTTTGCTGAGTAAAGCATATCCCTCTCTTTTTTCGTGTCTGCAATCTTATCATTGTCATTGAGGAAAATGTGTTCAAGGTCGTTGTAGTCTTTGGTGTCTCGTCTTGGTGTTCTGTCTTGTCTCTCCCCTATTCCCCACTCAGTGGAAGTATGCCTCTGTTTTTTATGCACAATTTCCCACGGCCCAACCAACCACGTCCCCTCTGCTTTTCATCACAACGATGGTGACCCTGCGGTTTAGTGAGCAACCGCTTGCGGTGCATCTTTCTGAAGGATGACCTTTTTTTTTTTCCAAGTATATTCTCTTGTGCAGGGCAGAAGATGCCAATGTTCTCTGTATATTTCCAGTTTTAACAGATGTCCTGAAGGGCGACACCGATACCCATCCCGTTTCTTCCACTTTTTTATCCTGTGGTCGATCTCTCCATGGCTCAGAGAATTGAGTGGAGCCAGAACTTGTCATTGTCACTTGGCTGGGCTTGATGTAATGCATGCTACCGTCTTCCCCCGAATATAACGCATTGTGATAATTAATGTATACAAGCTATATTCCCGATCAGGTGCAGCCAAAATGTGGGTGCGTTGTGTTCGGGGGAAGACGGTATTCGACCGCTGGCACGAGTATTTATGGGGGGGGGCTTGGTTGCTGGACTTACCTTGCTTCGTTTTGCTTTGCTTTGCCTTCACCCCCGTAGCGTGATGCAATCATCGTTGATTTGCATTGCTGCACTTGGGGTAGCGATATCGTAGTCTGATGCAAACATTGTCGACTTGCATCGATGCACTTGGCAGCGCTAGCGTTTTCCCCCGATCACCTTGTGCCCGCGTTATGCCTGTACTGGACTGGAAACACAGCATGCTGATACATTCAATATCAGGGTGCGTTATGTGTGGGGGAAGATGGTAGTTAGTGCTGAACTCCCTGTCTCGTGGCTCTGGCATGCCTTCCTGCCCCCCTCTCCCTCTGCGCAGTTGTTCCCTAACACCCTTGTAACAATAGTGTGTACGGTGTTTTGGAACAAGCAAGCAGAGATTATATTTATGAGCAATATTGCTAGCTGTGGAGGAGTGAAGTAGAAGGAAAAGAAGAGAGAGGATCGATAGTCGATGATAGTCATGATTGACTGCAACAAACGCCCTGCTACCTTCTTGCCCTAAATGCTGTGCGTGGTCATTATCGCAGCTGTATTTAGTGCAACTTGTTTCAGGCCAGACAGATGCAGAGGTAAAATGACCGGGCATTATTATAATTATTGTATTCTGGGGACGGAGGAAGAAGCAGTTTAGTGCCTGCAATCTGTCAGCCTATCTAGCGACAGAACTGAGAAGCTGGGACAGCTAGAGAGAGAGCATCCTCAGACACTTGGGACTTTTTCCACTGGCCTATGAACTGAGAAGTTATTGATCTGGCTGCTGCCATTGGGCAGAGGTTTGCACAGCGCGCACTATTGGTTGAATTCCATTAGTACATTGAAAGATGTTTCCGGTGTATAATGGAATGCAACCAACTTTGAGTCTAGATACAGCAATAAGGACTGTACGTTGTATCGAGCACAGTAGCCGCATATATGTGTAGAAAGCTTTTAATGGAATTCATTTGAAATTTAGCTGTGCAAACCTGCGTACTTTGATGGCTGGCTATCGATCTGACTTGAGCTGCTGTTTCTCTTCTGCTGCTGGCCGGCGGGTTGAGAGGCGAGGCCAATTCTGATGCTTCGCTGAAAGATCTTCGTGGAACGAATGGGTTAAAGAGTGTTTTTCTTTTTCTTTTCACACCCACCCACCCACCCACACACACACACACACGCACACACGCACACACACACACATGCATACACGCATATTCGACCTTCTGATGAGTCGGTGAAAGTCGGACGAAACAGTCTGTTCGGTACAGTCATGCTCTTTTTTTTTGAGTGTCTAGCGAATATGACAACACACTCGTGTCCCGAGTGGTGGTGATGTTGTCTTTTCCTGCCCTCGCCAAATAGCGAAAGGGGCAGTGGCCTTAACATCCAGCGGGGCCTAACTCAGCTGGTAAGGCACGCAAGTGGCATCCAGCCATCGTGGTCCGGTACACCGAAGCCCTAAAGGCGCAGCGCGGCAACTGGGAAGTGCCGCGGCCGATAGCTCCATCTATTGGTGGGGAGCATCACCTGCTGGAAAATGGGTCAAGCGTCCCATTGAGTACATGAATGCATGAATGCTTGAGTACATGGTAAGATGAAGAAACAGTGGGTTGTGTTTGCTTGTTTTGAAAAGGGGCGACGGCCTTGAGATATCAGCAATCACTGAACTGACCGGTCCAACGTAATTCAGAGTTCTATCTTTTAAATTTTTTTTTGTTCATCTGATTGCATCTGGATTTGAAGCTGGGTCTGCAATACCCTGTATTTCAACTGTTCATGGGTTTACCTTTACCAACTGAGCCAGTGGTTTATGTCTTCTATTTGGTTGCCAGCCAACGCACGTTGCCCGTATATTCACAATACTTGGGTCTGAATATTTCCTCTAAGTTTGGAAACATTCATTGATGTATTCGCATTACTGGGGTCTGAATGTTTTCTCCAAGTGTGGAAACATTCATTGACAGGGACCGGCTGGAATGGTTATTAACCATTCCGTACTGCAAATTATTATCAAGTCGTGGAGGTGACGTGGAGCCGGAAAAAAAAAAGGTGTACTTGCACCTGCACTCGCTTTTCTAAAACGTGGATGCACCTGACTGTAATCACGTCCAGAGCTGAGTTGAAGAAGTCATATGTAAAAATATGAAAGAAGCCCTGAGTAAGAATATGAAAGAAGTGCTGTGGAAGAATATGAAAGAAGTCCTGTTGAAGAATATGAAAGAAGTCCTGTGGAAGAATATGCGCTTATTGGTTGCAGCCAAGGGATCTCAAATGTTTCGTCTGAATTTATGAGGAGGACTACATGTGTCGTTGATGTCACGATAGAGGTTTTTTCTTTCCTTCTCCTATGCTAAGATCTTCGTGCTCTCAACGTGAATTTTGCTTCTTTTTTTTTTTTTCCGTTTTTTCATAAGAATGTTAGCATGGGAAAATTGTAGCAGAAGTCAACTGTATTAGCTGATGGACATAAAGGTCTTTGTAGGTTTTCTAATGATTCTGCACCATTCACCAGAGTCAATCCAGCTCGTCAATTGCATTGGGGTTTTCTCTTGATGTACCTGACTGGAATTCACCTTGAACTGGATGTATCTGAGCGCAATTCCATCCATAGGCCAGTGGAAAAGTCCCAAGTGTGTGAGGATGCTCTCTCTCTCTCTCTCTCTCTCTCTCTCTCTCTCTCTCTCTCTCTCTCTCTCTCTCTCTCTCCTTCCTTCCTAAATAGGAAAGGTTTTCAGTATTTCAACCTCCGGATTTGGGTCGAGGATATCGCGTTCTGGATTTGGTCGTCCTGAAGGGCAAATTTCTTCACCCCGATACAAAGTGCAGTAATTGTCGCTGTATTTAGACTGAAAAATAGCCCAAATACGGTTATAATGACTGTGCAGTGTATTCGGGTGAAGAAGGTAGTCGCACCACTAAGAGTACCCCAAGATTTTGAAATCATATGGACAACATGGATGTCCAGATGCATTCTGGATTCGGCCGGATTGACAAGCTGGACCGGAAGAAATTGTCTGATAATTTACGTGGAGGATATCTCGTTTTAGGTCAAAACAACTAACTCCACCCAGCGGAATTGTTTGAAAATTTAGGTCGAGAATTTTGGATGTATCTGAGTGCAAATTTGTCAATAGGCTAGTCCAAAAAGTTTGTAGCGTATGAGCATGCTCTGCCTTTCCTTGATAGGACAGGTTTCCAGTATATACCCCTCTGCATTTAGGTCGGTGATATGATGTTTTGGATTTGGTCGGCCTGAAGGCTGACCTTCTTCACCCCAATACAAAGCGCGGTAATTGTTGGTGTATTTAGACTGAAAGATTTTGCAAATACAGTTATAATGACCGTGTGCTGTATTCGAGTGAAGAAGGTAGTCGCACCACTAGCAGTCCCCCAAGATTCGGCTGAAATAACAAGCTCGACCCGGTGGAATTGTTTGTGTGTGTGTGTGTGTGTGTGTGTGCTGTCTCTTATACACATCTAGATGTGTATAAGAGACAGATATTGAATGCTTTCATCGGTTTCGTAACCATGCCGAAGCCCTCGGCGCCCTCCGCGACTGTCTCTTATACACATCTAGATGTGTATAAGAGACAGGTGTGTGAGAGAGAGAGAGAGAGAGAGAGAGAGAGAGAGAGAGAGAGAGAGAGAGAGAGAGAGAGGTGCGTGCGCGCGCGCGCACGATTGGTGGTGGGGGGGGGGGCGAACCCTCCCTCACGATTAATCAATCAATCAATCAACCAACCAACTAACACCAATTAATCAATCAACAAATGTTAATTGATCAATCAACGAACACCAATTAATCAATCAACGAATACCAATCAATCAATGAATCAATCATCAAACGACCATCCCTATCAATTAATCAATCAAGATTTTTATTTTTTTTTGAAAATTGCTTTTGACCCACAGCCTCCACCCCCGCCCAAACCGAAAAACGATTTAAAAAAAAATTGTTTTTGCTAGGGGGCGGGGTTGGGGTTGGGGTTGCGCAACCCCAATTCGCCACCCCTACCCCTGCACCCCCACCAGCCTGGCCGCGAAGGCGCCCGCGTGGTGCACGACCGCGGTCACGATCGCCCTCAACCTTCACCGCACGGGATGCATAGATTCAGGCTGATCGAACATTGTAATGTATTTAGACCCCTTACGAGCTTCAAAAACATTTCAAATGTTGTGCAATGGAATGAAGATCCTGCAGTAACATTTAAATAGTGACCTTTAATTTCTCCTGTTTCTGCTTGAGATTTATAAATTGCTTCTGCTAATAAGAATTTCTCTCTCCATCACATATAAGGCCGAGAGTTCACATTTTTGTCATCTTTTGTAAAGTCAAGTCCACCTCGAAGATATTCATATACAACTCTGCCATGATTTTTAGCAGATAATTTGGGTTTGGTAGTACATCCCAAAAATGGTCATCCATACTTATTTAGTTTATCTCTATCAACCTGAATACCACGAGTGGGCCTCTAAGTTCTAACATATAGGAATATGGAGATTTTCCATCTCCTAGAATGTGCCTCCAATTTAAAAAATCCCTAGTGCGTGAGCATGCTCGTTCTCTCCTTGATAGGAAAAAAAAGAATTAAAAATCCACTATTTCAACCTCCAGATTTAGGTCGAGAATATCGTGTTTTGCATTTGGCCGGCCTGAAGGCTGGCCTTCTTCACCCCGATACAAAGTGCGGAGGTTTGGCTTATTTTGATCAGTTTTGGTTTTCCACACATCTAGGCGCTGCGACTTTCTTCATTCCAATCGGAATACAGAGACTGAAGATCAGCACGTTGAAGGTTGGTCACCAAACAAACGGTGGCTTTGTCGGTGATCCAGGGATTTCAAAACAGGGAACGTTTGCATGGTTCATGCTTGTTTTTTTACTTGCCAAATTGAAATTTTTGAGGAAGCCTCTTCCACCATCCTGAGAGGATAGAGACCCCAATAGCGGATATATTTTCGGTGGGATGGGGATGCCTGACGAAAATACAGCGCCTAAAGCGGGGTCAGTTTTCTGCCGCTGTTCAGGACATTCATTCCCCATGGTAGGTGTCAGCAATGATGCAGCAGTTTCATCACCTATTCAAATGAAGGGGGCCAACATCTCCATCGCTGAATACGAGGATGAAGAAACGAAGAACGAAGAACAAAAGGAGAAAGGGCAAGAAGGAACGACAGCGGGTGAGGAAGAAGATCGAGGACCTGACCCATGTACCTATCTCAAAGGAAAATGGGGATAAGGGTACACCTACGAAGATTCTTACTCTTAAGATCGACGGAGTAACGGATGAGACTGTACGGATCGTTAGCCTACTCCGGAAGTTGGCAAAGAACGAAAAAGGGAAAGAATACAAGATGAGGAGTAACAACGGGTCAATTTGGACAGACAATTGGCGGGTGGTGAGGAGACTATTCGGCGAGACGAAGGTGCACGTAGGCAAGAGAACCAGGCCACTGAGAAGGTGTAAGAAGATGTTGGAACAAGGAGTGGTAAAAATTCGTGACTGTATTGAAGCGTCACCATCAACATTGAAGCTTAAGGAAGAATTCGTGAAGATGTTCAGATTCAAGAAGAAACAGGGTAAATTGAACAAATTGCAGATTTGTGATTTGACTCGTTACTATGCTGCTGCAAAGATTTTTTCGACCAAAAGAAGTCGATCTAGGGTCAAAAAGATGATTACTGATGTGGTGAAAGTAAAATTTGGGGTGCAAATGAATAGGCATGTGATCACGAAGGTGAGATTTGATGAGCGGGTGAAGAAGGGGGAAGTGATAAGGTTAGTGAAGAGGAAGATTGGTGGG
The DNA here is from genome assembly GCA_003427395.1 of Chara braunii. Lineage (NCBI taxonomy): Eukaryota > Viridiplantae > Streptophyta > Charophyceae > Charales > Characeae > Chara > Chara braunii. Next base: position 119,898 of record BFEA01000557.1, on the reverse strand, counting down.
CTACCTCTCGGTGGTACGTTGAAGGATATGGTAAAGCGACGAACCCGAGTAGTTTGGACACGGGGTCCAAACGTCGGAGATGTCATCCACAATCATCGCCGAACGGCGAGTGGAGCTGCTAGGTGCAAATGCACTGGATCGTCCCTGCCTAAGGAAAAGGGACATGCCCATTTCTGACTAAGTGCATGGGAGGAATGCCCAACGATCGCGAATAATGCAAAAAATATCCTGGAAGAAAAGATTGTGGAATGCGAGAAGAGACTTAGGAAGGAGGTTCAGGCTTCCTTTCAGGAGGTTGATTGGTTGAACATGAACATAAGCACGATTGAGATTACCGAAGCAGACGCAAGGAGATGTGTGGATGAGTCAAGGGTAACGAACGCGGGTAACACGAAATCTGTAATTGAATTGAAGAGAAAAATGAACGGTTTCGTGTGTTCCCCGTTGAATCTGGGGGAAACATTGGTGATGTGTGCTGAAGTGTACGCGGCAGGGATGGGGAGTACTTTCATTAGGAACGAGGGATACCAAGTAAGGAAGGAAAAGGAGAGTGAAATCATCGAGATGATGAAGGGTGAGTATTGGGGACTGGATTTCACAGGGTATGGAAGTTGGAAGAAAGGTGGGAAACCTGGGCATGCCTATGCCCTTCCCAAACACAAAGACACGACGAAATTTCGACCGATTGGTCCAACATTTAACGAACCCAGAAATCGGTTGTGTCGAAAGATCTCACAAGGATTGAATGGTATGCTCTTAAATCTTCCTGAGAATGGGCATTTTAATATGAGGCCGGTGCACCTCATGAAGACAAGACTTACAAGGATGAATAAGACGTTGACGAGGGGCTGTGCGAATGTAGGAGTGATTGCGGCATCTTACGGCATAAAGGATATGTTCAGTAAGTTGTTGCACGAAACAATTGTGAGAGCGTTCGAATGGTGCATTTGGTGGTATAAGACCAAGGGGGTCGGTGGAATATTTCTGAAGGTGAGAGGGAAGGGTGCAAAATTGAGCAAATGCAAAAGTGTGGACGGATATAAGTTTGTGAGTTTCTCTGTCATTCTGGACTTCGTCAAGTACGACTTAAAAAAACTGTTTCACGATTGTCTCCGGGATCATTTTGCGACAGACCTTGGGGATCCCAATGGGTAAGTCCTCAAGCCCACAATTGGCCTGCCTGATGTGTGCGAAAGCCGAGTGAGATTTTCTACTCACTTCGGGGAACCAGAAGAGGTTGGTCGCTGGAATAAGATTTATGGACGATGCATCACTATTTGTGGCGGACAATAAGAAAAGTCTGAAGTCGAGGAAGAATGGTGAGGAGATCCTGCAGGCATACGAGACCTGCTACGACTCAAATTTGACGTTGAAACGGACAGATGCGGGGGAAAAGGAGTGGGAGCTCCTGGGATGTCGGCTAAAGGTTGGGAGAGAATTTCCCTTCCTGAGTTGTCATCAAACAATGAAGAACGAATCAGACCTGTTGAAGGGCGATGATTTAACATTCCAAACATTCCAAGACAAGGAAGAAGGCGAAAATGGCAGCCATCATGAGCTGCTTGCATAGGGTACGACAAAATTTCATGACGGACCCTGACATGCTTGGAGTTGTTATGGCGTTGCGAATGGAACTCCGGAGAAAAGACTATAGAGATGGAATATTTCAGCAGGTGATCCTGCATTTTGCGAGAGACAAGGAACCAGTTTGGAAGATGATCGGGGAATCGGTTTGTGTGAAAGCAGGCGATTTGTTTGAAGTAGAATATAATAACCTGGGTTTTGACCTAGAGTTGTTTGAAAGAAGATAGAGTAGGACGACCTAGGTTTCTTTGACATGCGCTAGAGGCGGGACTAGCCCTGCCGGTTTGGACCTGAGTCTTTCGACCTGCGTCAGAGGTGGGACCAACCCAGCCGTTCTGGACCAGTTTAGTTCCGGTACTATCGGAACTCGATCTCGAGCGGGTAATGGGTGCTAACAGGAACTTTGGACAATTTTTTTATGCTGTAGATGCCAACAGGTATTAATAGATTGAATGTGTCGTTTAAACTCCATTCATACCTCGTGTGCGTGGAGTCAGTAGCGGAAGGGAGGAGGTCAGAGGGAAGGGTTTGGGTCGGCAACGGCGGTATCCGCACTAACCCTTAGCTTTGTTCTTCATGACGATTGTCACGAGGAATCATGCTGCGGACGATAATGTTTCTGCTTTGCTGAAGTTGCTTACAACCATTAGTAGCTGTCTTGATTGTGTTATGCTATTGGCATGATGCTCATGTGCATGATACTGAAACCAATGTAAAGCAATTATTTTATAATCTCTTATGGGGAGATGGTTCATGCAAAATATTCAATAACCAAAATGTTTTTTTTTTTTTGAAGGCCAAGCGACCTTCGAGATGAAGGATTGCTTGCTTGTTCGGTTGTCAAAATGTTCAACAAGGAAAACAACTTTTTTCAAAGTTCAAGCGACTTTCCTGATGCACAAAATTGCTTGTTTGCTTGTCCTGTACAGACTACCGAGCATCTGGTTCCAACACTTAATTCCATCAGAGCTTCATGTGGAAAAGACCAGATGCTATGCCAGATATATACCATAGTTAGGCTATAAGCCGCAGGCCGCCCGGGTTGCCCAGGCGGCCGGGCTGTGCAAGGACCAAAGGAGGTCCCAAAAAAAAAAAAAAAAAAACTTTCAAAAAATCTGAAAAAAAACTATGTTATGTGAAAAAAAAGTTTCCGACTAATGAGACGAGAAAAAGGTGATGATCCCTGTCAGAGTAGCCGCGTGAAGATTTTGAAGAAGTCGTATCGAGAATATGCATTGAGTTGAGGGGTGGTTGAGGAATCAGCACGACCATTGGAGTGGGGAAAATTGGTAAATGTCATCAAGTACATCCGCAATAAGATAAAGATTCTGAAGAAGGGTGCGGGAGGCAGAGGCCTACCGAGAGGCGGCGATGCTTTTGTATTTATGGGAGAGTTGGCAGCGATGTGGTGAGGGTTTGCGTTTACAGTTCAAAGAGATAGATATGGTAAGACGAGAAGTGCGACCGGGGTTCACGAAGACTGATAGGTAGGGAGGTCGGTTCCTGATTCGGTTAAGAGAGACTCATATGGAAGGTGAAACATTTCTGGGTATACTTTCGGATTTGATTGTATCGTACGAGAACATAGGTGTGGATATTCAAAAAGGTTACTTATTTCGAGCTGAAGGGGGGAACAATGCTCTGGGTGGTGGGGCTTTCAACAAACGGATAGAGAAGTGGTTTGGGGAGGCGGGGGTATATGAAGGTGAGAGTGGACATAGCTTTCGGATTGGAGGATTGCGAGCAGGAATAGAGGAGGGGTGGAGTTTAGGGGAGATGATGCGATAGGGAACATGGAATAGTGTGGGTACCTTTATGCGATATGGTTATGGAATGCGGCGTGGTTGGAAGAGGAGTCTAGAGGAAAAAAGTGAGTGAAAGTGGAGATGTGACAGGTGTAGTTGAAAGTGCCGGATTAAGTGGAGAAGAAAATGGCGGTGAGAACTAAAGTGGCAGGGTTGGGGCAGGAGTGATGGACTCTAGGGATGGGAATACAGAAGTATTCTGATTTTGGAATTGTGAATTTCAGCGATATGTTAAGAGAAAGTATGCGTGGTAGCCAGTTTGCTTTGTTGGATGATGGGAAGATGAGTAAGTAATTTGCTGGTAAAGAAATTGCGCGAGATAAGGTTTGGTGGAGAAGAGAGGTAGGTGGGTATAGCCATCTGTATGAATGGGATGGCAGTTTGTTCCAATCCAGAGAGAGTGCGTCAATTGCGAATGATTTAGGGGTCCATGATTTTGAAATGAAAATTGGGGAAGTGTGATGATAGTCGGAGGCGAAGATATCTATGGCAGGTGCACCTATTGTTGAGAAAATCTCATGCCTGACGTGCGTAGCGATTCCCCAATCGATATTGTCCTCTATTTTGGAGAGGTTGTCAGCGACATTATTAAGAGATCTAGGAATCCAGATTGGTGATAAGAGTGTGTCATGGCGAAGAAGTATTGAAGCAATTGTTCGCAGCCAAGGGTTGAAGATAGGATCTGTTGAGCGAAGATGATGGAGCAGGGCTACAACCGATTGGCTGTCTGAGAGAAGTTTGATGGAAGTGGAAAGAAGAAGATGGGGGTGATTAATTTTCAGAAAAAGAAATGTTTTAAGGATGGCGTAGAGTTCTCTGTGGGTTGAAGAAGTTGTAATGAGGTTTTCAGGCAAACATTCGTTGAGAGAAAATGTAGAGGAAGAGGTAGGAGAAATGATTGCACCAATTTGAGTTGCTGAAGCATCTGTTTCAATCAAACAAGTTGTTGTTCTGATAGTCCAAAGGCGACCTGGTAGGTAAGGAAGATGGTGGAGCCACCAAAGGAGATCAGAGACGAGATTGTCCGATATTTGGACGGGTGAATCCCAGTTGGATGGTGAGATGAAATCGTAGAGGGAAGAAATGAACAGAGGAGCAGGAAGAAAGGCTTTAGTAAGAGAGATGAGTTTTTCTTCAAGTTTCGCCAAAGTTCTGCTTGAGGGTTCGGAGTCGGAGATTGTGGAAATAAGTTTGAGTATGTTTTCCGATTTATCTTCGGAAATTCTTATACGTTTATGATGAGAGTCGATGCTGAAGCCTAAAAACCTGATTTTCTGGGTTGGGAGGAAAGTGCATTTGTGAAGGCTAAGGAAAAAACCAAGGTTATGCAGAAGTGCTACGTAGTTAAAGGTTTGCCAGATTAAAAGTGGAAGATTGGAATTTGCGAGTGTTGAGTCGTCTATATAAGAAGTGATCAGGATCTGACAGAGACGCATTTCGGCCATTATTTCTTGCATAACAGTTGTGAATATCCAACAGGCTGCTGAGACACCAAAACAAAGTGTAGTAAATTGATAGTGAATATTATTCCATTTAAAAGCGAGGTAAGGTCGGTGGGTTGGGTGAATAGGAATATGATAATAACCATTTTTTATATCGAAGCAAGAGAGGTAATCTTGATGAAGTGAGCCAAAAAGAGGAGTTACCAAGTCATTGATGGTTTCGTAGTGGAATTCTAGGAAGGATATGAAGAGATTGACGAATCTAACGTCTAAAATGAATCTAGTTTTGGATGAACTTTCGGTGGCGAAAACTGGGTTAATGACAATTGGTGAGTGAGAGAGTTCGATTACCTTAGAGGAGAGAAGTTGAGATACAGTCGAGGTAATGAAGACCGAATGATGAGGTAAGAGGTTATGATTGGGAATGGAGGTGGGAGGAGGCTCAATATAATTAAGCATGCGCTTGAACTGGGCTGCTAGGTAAACACTTTTTAACATTCTGCGAACTTCAGTTATTTTGTTGACTGGAATATGCATGGTTCCAACAAAATTGAGACGAATACCGTGACGGATCCATTGGATAACTGAATGAGAATAACGTCTTGAAGAAGTGGATAGCAACTTTGACCAGTTTGAAAATGACTGAGAGGTTGAGGCGGCAAAAAAATTGTCTGAGTTGCGGAGCCAGGAGGAGGGTTCCATGAGGGCGAAGAGAGCAAGTTGGAGGTCAGGAGTGGATGGTGGGGTTTTGAGATTGGAAAGGATGAGTGGTACTGAAGGTATTGGAAAGGGTGGATTGTCACTAAGCCTTGCGGTCTGAGGTCGGTGGCTTAGTGTTGTCAAGTTGCTTGATGTCTGAGTCGATGTGAGGACGCTTTGAAATCAATGGAAGTCGTAGCCCCTGTCCAAGGTGTCTTCATACTGCCTCTTTGATGATGGTTTCTTGTAATCTTCAACCTTGACGTGATCTTCCTTCTTTCGGTAGCTTGAGGAATCTCCATCGTGCTTGTAAGATCTGCAGAGAAGAATGGAGAATGATAAGCCCATGAACGCAAATGGCGTGGACCTATTGACGATCCAGGGCAAGAAAATAATAAGTGGGCGACGGCCCTGAAACTTACCTTGACGCGTCTCTTCTTGCGATGCTGAGGCAGTAATTGTACTCTGATCGAATGATTGACATTGCTTGCTCAATACCGTCCCTGATTGCTTTGTTGATGGCTTCCTTCATTTCACTAGTTATTCGGTGGTCCATGCAGTCTTTTGCAACCGAGTTGAGGCGGGAAGAGAAATCACTTGACATTGCTTTGCCGAAGGGATAGTGATGATAGTTGAGGTTGACAGTGAAGAATCTGATAGCTGCCTCGATTTGGTAGTGCCAAGCTGGCGCGAAAAACAATCTGAACCAGGCTTGAAGTTCTTCAAAGGAAGGGGTTGACTTGTCCTCGATGCGTAGCTTAATAGCTTGGAGTTCCGAGGTTAACTTGTGATAGAATTCGTTTGAAGCTTGACTTTCTTCCTCCCTCTTTGCCAGTTGCTTAAGGAAAGCCTCGGTTGTTGCCTGCGCTTCTTGCTGCTGCTGGAGGAATTGAGTTTTGAGCTGCTCAAACTGTTCCATGGAGACCCTTTGGGACGAAGGAGTGGAAATGGAGGCTTGAATGGTTTGTGTACAGTTGGAGATCGGAGTAGCTTGAGTGGGGAAGGAAGGGGGTAACTGAGGTGGTGGAGTTTGAGAAAGAAAAGGGGGGAGTTGTTGCGGTGGGGGAGGAAGATTAAATGGGAATGGTGGTGGTTGATTAGGATGTGGTTGATGATTAGAAGGATGGGGAAGAGTTACGGTAGGTGGAGGGGGTGTTCTGATTTTCATTGCAAGCGAGCTGACTTTATAATGAGAAGGAGAGTTACGAGGTTGTACTAGGAAAAACAGTTTATGGCGTTGGGGAATGGCAGGGTTGAGACAATCTAAGACTTTCAACGAAACGTAAGACGGGGGAAAGATAGGTAGGATGGCGAGTAGTTCTGCGCTGACGAGTGATTGGGGACCAGATGCATTGATATAGGTAAGGAGTAAAGGGTCCATCTGCAAAAAAGAATAAAATGGTTAAAAGAGTTTCACCTTCCAACCTTGCCTTACTACTAGTAAGATATAGGTAGTATGTGCTGGTCCTCCCTCTGTTTCCCCGGGCCCTTCTTTGCTCTTTTATTATCTTAGATATTTTTCTCTCTTGATGGTATCTTCCCCCCCCCCCCCCCCCCCCCCCCCCCCCCCCCTCTTTTTTTTTTTTTTTTTTTTTGAGCCATCCTTCTTCTTTACGGAAATGAAGTAATTTAGTAAGGAGATCATATGGTGATAATTTTGAAGAAACAATATCTTTTTTTTTTTTGAATCAAGTAAATGCTTGTTTTAATTACCCCTTTTGCAAGCTCAAGATATAAGATCCCCCGCCCCCCTTCTCCTGAATTGCCTATGATGGTGGGGATTCTGTTTGTTGTGCAAGAGAGGAGCTAGACGGATGAGGTCAATGCAGGTGGTAATGAAATTGAGATGCCGAGTTGAAAAGAATTTTCGGTAGATCGAAGGGTCTTCATTTTGACAGATTTTTCTG
>BFEA01000557.1:102056-112258 GCA_003427395.1 Chara braunii | reverse complement strand
GGATTGGTGGAAAAAAGAAGGAAACAAGGAGGAAGGGTATTAAGAATGGAAGTCCGAAAAGAAGAAGAATGAGGATTGCAAAAACTTTCAAAGGATAATATTGAGAGAGAAAAGGTGGGAGGATGATGATGAGACGTAGGAAAATGCAAAAAGGAAGAAAAACAAGGTTCATAAGGAGAGTTTCAAAAAGGGGGGTATCCATTGTGGTCCTGCAAACAAAGTAGAACGTACAAGGAATTTAAATTGATTTTTCTTTCCTCTTTTTTTTTTTTTTTTTTTTTAAGATTGGCGAAAAGATATAAGTGTAAAGTAAACGAGTACCATAGCAAACATTTGCACCCTGATAAAAGATATCTGAACTGCATTTTTTTTTTTTTTTTTGGGGGGGGGGGATAGAGACGTTCTCTTTTTTTTTCTTCTTTTTTTTCTTTTTTGGGCAAGTCGTTTTTCGAGTAACTAGTCCACAGTAATCAGCAATGCAATGAATAACTCCGTACTTTCTTTAGGGGATAAAAAGGGGTGAAGCATGCGATAGCATCCAGATCTTCTCAAAAGGTCCCTACAATGTGAAGATTTAGAAGTAACAAGAGACACGCACTTATGCACTTATACGCGCATACATGAGTGTGCGTACACACTCACTCCTTCCCCCGCTCCTTCTTCCCTCCTTCGTCAACATACACATCACATAGTATATACGCTCCTTGGCGAGTTGTGATGATGGCGGTGTTTAGGTAGGTGCATCCACAGAGATTTTTTTTTTTTTTTTAATGTATTTAGCAGGTGAGGAGTAGATCGGAAGTTGAGAGAAAGAGGAACTCATAAAGTTTCATTGATAGGTTATTCAGCGCAGTGCCGATCAGAAGATCGTCGACTGATGCTGAAAAAATCCTGTCAATAAAACGATCTGAAGGGTTTTGATTGATGACAGTTTTCGAGGTAGGTGCATTCAGTGATTTTACCTGAGTAACTCAGAGGTGAAAGGTAGATTAGAAGTTGAGAGAGGGGTGCTTGGAGGTTTCATTGATAGGTTATTCAGTGCAGCAACGATCTGAAGATCCGCAGTTGGTGCTGAAAGATTGGACGGTTATCGTGGCAAACATCCGCACACACTTATGCACTTATATGCGCATAAGTAAGTGTGCGTACACACTCACTCTTTCCCCCGCTCCTTCTTCCCTCCTCCGTCAACACACACATCACATAGTATATACGCTCCTTGACGAGTTGTGTTGCAAGCATATAGTTCAAGTAACCGGTCGAAATGAGTAACGTCATAATCTCTATAGGGGATGAAAGGTGAATGCATCTGATTGCGATAATATTCAGATTCTTTCGAAGTTTCTGCAATGTGAGGATTTGTCCTAAGATAACAAATCATACGCAAATGCGCGCACATATACGCACACATACGCACGCGCACACATGTAACACTCACCGTTTTTTTCCTCCTCTCCTCCTAAAATGTATACTGCCTATACGCCCGTTCACATACATACGCTCCCTTACGCACACATACACAATACACACACTTAGACATACTGGAAACACACACAAATAAAACACAGTCGCGTAAGCACAGTTGCTTGTAAGCGCATGCAGAGAGGTGCATAGCGGCAACCGGTCGGAGAAGAATTCTTCGAGATTGTCCTTCGTTATAATAGGCTGAGCGATAGAATCCAGGTCAAGTAGGATTTTCTTCATTTTATATTTTAAGATTTTTTTTATTTTTTTTTAAGTACACTTGTTCCCTTCTAGAGGATAGGTCTTTTGGTTTATAGGATGTAAATTGATTCTGAGCGGCTAAGAATTTTGGGGTAGATGCTGAATTGATCTTAGGAGAAGACACATCGATCTTTCTTTCCTTTTTTTTTTTTTTTTTTTACAGTTTCTTGAAAGGCTTAACAACACACTGAATCACTTTGATTGATGGCGGTGTTTAGGTAGGTGCATCCGTATAGATTTTTTTTTATTTTTATTTTTTAACAGGTGAGGAGTAGATCGGAAGTTGAGAGAAAGGGGTACTCAGAAAATTTCATTGATAGGTTATTCAGCGCAGTGCCGATCTGAAGATCGTGGGTTGATGCTGAAAAGATCCTGTCAATAAAACGATCTGAAGGGTTTTGATTGATGACAGTTTTTAAGGTAGGTGCATTTAGAGATTTTACCTGAGTAACTCAGAGGTGGAAGATAGATTAGAAGTTGGAAGAGGGGTGCTTGGAGGTTTCATGGATAGGTTATTTGGCGCATCACCGATCTGAAGATCCGCAGTTGGTGCTGAAAGATTGGGCGGTTATCGTGGTGAACATCCGCATCCTGAACGCAAAATCATTGATGTCTGGAGTGCATTGTCTTTTCTACTCAGGATAGTAATTTTTTTATTTTTTATTTTTGACATTTTTGGGCAATTTGAAGTCGTTTTGCAAGCGTTTAATCCACAGTAATCGGTAATGCAATGAGTAATTCCATATTCCCTTCAGGAGATAAAGGGTTGATGCATTCGGATAGCATTTAGATTCACTCGAAAGTCGCTTACAATGTGAAGATACCAAAACATAAATACATATGCATTCATACGCACATACACTCGCACGCGTACACACTCACCCTTCGCTTGCGACCCTCTTCCCTTCCCCTAACACACACACCCACACGGGATACATGCTATTTGTGCGAGTTGTGTTGCAAGCGTAAAGATCGTAGTATTTGGTGATGGAATAAAGTCATAAAAGGGGTGGTGGGATAGGTGCAGAATTACTCGTAGGAAAAGACACATGGATATGCCCTTTTTTTTTTTTTTTTTTTGGAAGGCTGACTGCATACTTGTATCACTTTGATTGATGACAATCTTTAAGGTAGGTGCATCCGCAGAATTTTTATTCTAAATAATTCACAAAAGTTGAGAAAAAGGGGTACTAGGGAATTTCATTGATAGGTTATTCAGCACAGTGTCGATCTGAAGATCGTCGGCTGGTGCTGAAAGGTCCTGTCGATGAAATGTTCTGACGGTATTCTAGGTAGATGCATTCGCAGAGATTTTATTCTAAGTATTTCAGAGGTGAAAGGTAGATCAAAAGTTGGGCGAGGGATGCTCAGATCTCGTTGATAGGTTATTCAGCGCAACGCCGATCTGAAGATCCGCGGTTGGTGCTGAAAAATCCTGTCAATGAGACGATCTGAAGGTTTTCCTTTCAATAGGGAAGGCCAAAAAAGATTATAAGCAAAGATAAGTTGAAATGAAAACCCAGCAAACAAAAGCATATCGACGAAGTATTGCTTTGAGCCGTATGTTGTGATTGCAAAAAAAAAATAGGCTGTTTGGAAGAGCGATGTCTTTTAGATCGGATTACTTTGAAGGGGAGGAAGGGACAAGGATGCGAAGGAGAAGAAAATCTTTGCCAAAATCCATAGCTGAATCCTTTCTTTCTTGCTCCTTATCCCTTCCCTCCTCTTTTTTTTTTTTTTTTTAATTTCTAGCCTCCTTTTTTTTTTTTTTTTTTTTTATCTGCGCAATTGGCATCGAGTCAGAAGAAAACCTTAAAGATGATTGGTTCGGAGTCAAGAGTGATTGGCCAATTATCACAATACTCTGCCTAAGCAGAATACCAGTTAAAATCGAAATTGAAAAAAAGAAGAAAAAGACAGCATTGGTTAAGGGAGACAGAAATGGCGAGGAGCTTAGGGAAGAAGGAGAAAGATGGTGAAAAGGTGGAGAAGAAAGAGGAGGAAGAGGGCTGCAAAGATAACTAGATCTAGATTTTTACAGACGCTTGGTTTGCGTCTTTGCCTTGGGGTTTTGGGGGGCGGGGGTATGGTGGTTCGAAGTGGGGGGGGTTGTGAGCTAGTGGAGGGTGATTTTGTTACAAGAAAAAGGGGTTGGAGAGGAAGGGTTTGAGGGGGGGAGGGGGTGTCGGAAGAAGAATCCTCTGGTTTAGTCCTGCCCGACTTCCTCTTCTTGGGCAGCGACTGCGGCTTGGCTGCCTTCCTCGGCATTCCGAGGAGCACTAACTCTGAAACTCACACACTTTCTTCTACCCTTGGAAGAGAGGAAGAAGAAACGAGGGTAATCCAGGTAAAGGGAGGGGAGGGATCTAGGGGAAGTATCGGATGATGAACGTAAGTTGGAAGGATGCCGAAAGCTTCCTTCTGATGAATCGGAACCAGGGGTTGGGCCCCCGATCTGCAAGTTCTTCGATATGGAGAGACTTGATTGCGCTTCTCCTAGAGTAGTGAAGAAATCCTTGAAATGTGCAGCGATCGGGAAAGCGAGAAATAGCGACGACGCGATCCCCGGAATATTGTCTGCCAAAACGAAGAGTCCTTTCTTCACCCACGATGACACAGATCGATCGCACATGCAGGCTACACACATGCCAAAACAATAGAAATTGGCTGCAATGTCGGTCGCACAAGTCTGCTGGAACTCTGCCAGGTCCAAATGCGCTCTGAGCATCCCCCTTGGTGAGAGCGTGAAAAGTGGCCTGGAGTCTACGAACACGAGTTTGAAGAGAATCATGGAGAAAAGCGAGTAGGAGAGTAGTTCGACGGCACACTTGCGCTTGATGATGCAGAAGGATTTGTCTCCGTGTTGGAATCTGAATTTGGCTGCATCGATGCAGAATCGTTGAATGTCCTCTGCGTTTAGAAGTGAACGTACTTTGATAGGACTCTCGTTTGCAGGAAACTGGTGAAGGAAGGTTGGGTGAGTAGAGGTAGAGCGAAGAGGTGGAGAGGTAGAAGCGACGTGGTGGGAGGGTCAATGACGAAGATGCGTTCTAAGATAGGATCAATTGCAATTGGTGGTGAGGGACGAGGGGAGGGAAAATCGATAAGGGAGGAGAAAAATTGGAGGAGGGGTATCTGATTGGGAAGGCGATGATGATTGCAACACAAGGTGCGCTGGGTAGTGGTGTTTGAGGAAGGGATCGAAAAGAGGTGGTTGTTCGAGCGGGGGTGAATGATAGGAGGAAGAGAGAGATTCTGGCCTGGAGGATGAAGGGGAGGAATGAGAAGGAATAGGGGAGGAAGAAGAGCGGCGTGGCGGGGGAGAAGTGGAGGAGGATGGGAAACGCGGTGGAGACGCAGCCAGGGCACAAAGCGACAGACTATCGGATGCGCCTTCGCCGCTCATGGTGAAGGTGTTCGGAACAACTTACCGGTAATATACTGGTGCGCGGACTGACTGGAGGGCGAAGGCCTGATGGTGCGCGGACTGACTGGAGGGCGAAGGCCTAATGCGAACCCGGTTCAGGTGTGAAACGAAACGTTTTACGCTGGGATCCTGGGCGGGACACTAGAAAAGTGCAGCGCGCAAGTATTCAGCCAAAGGATACTGGTAGGTGCGAAAACAGGTGCAGGCCGCTTCGCCAGAATAGGCGATGAAAACGACCTGTCCTCCGAGTGACTGGCCGACTTGACTTGTTGTGACGTGCAGGTTTACATACGCAATGGGTGCAGCGGTTGGCGGAAGAAATCCGGAAGGCAGCCAACGCGAATTGACTCCGCCCGCTGCGACCGGTCCTTCTCCAGTTACATATACTCTCGCGGCAACTGGAGGCAGCGGAGGACGGGCCGCCGAGGGACTCCTTCCTGCCGGGTAAGTCCCACTGGTCCCTCCTGTAGGCAACGTAGATTCTCAGCACGGAAAGATCTCACCATAGATTCTGGAATCTGAAGAGAAAACAGTAGGATCCAAAATAGCCTGGCCGTAGATGACGACGATCAACTGTAGCAAAAAATAGATTGATAAAATAGGGAAAAGAAAAAAGAAAAAACCGCCTCCGAGTGGTTGAGAGTCTTGTAACTGCAAAGATGAGGCCTCGAGCCGAAGAAGTTGGGGCCAACCGCAAAACTCCCTCTAAGTGGGTTGCTGACTGTTTGTGTGAGCAGACATGCAATTGTAATAACTGCAGGCCGACACTCCTATCCGACTGCTAATAAGATACTACGGGCAGTGTGGCTGTGTAGGACAACTGCTAATGAGATCTAAGTGCTCATCTTGGGGCTTCACTTTCACCCCAGCCCACTTAGCCTTATGGTTAGGTGTTTGCCTGCCAAGCTGAGAGTTGTGTGTTCGAGTCCTGTATTCGACATACACATGTTCCAGGAAGTTCAGACCCCTCACGTTCGGCCGGGTCACCCTGGAGATAGCAATAATGAATGACGGTGCGCCCTATGCAGGGGAAGACGGGGAATGAGGGAGAACAATTGATGCGGGGCCACTGCCTCTATGAGCCCCTTTCGGCCCCTCTCTTACAGCCCGTTGGCCGCCCTAAGTGAAGGCAGGCTCGACGAGGCCTTCAAGGCCTTATTTCGGCCTCTGCGCAACAAAGGAAATTCAGGCAGTTGCGCAGTGCCAGTTGGTTGAGGAAACCCAGGCCCTGGGCCGCCTGTGGGAATGAATGGAAAGCAGGCCCTGGGCTGGATACGGGTACTGGGCCACACACATGCCAAAGGTAGTTGGGCACATGCAACTACCGCAGGCCCCTGGCCTGTTCTCCATCGTACTGGGCCTCAGGCTACCGGGGCCTACTGGAAGCTTCTTGGGACTGGACGCAGGCAGGCCACTTCAATATAGGAAAGGGCCTGCCTCCTCCTTCGGCATTCGGGTGCTGGCTGCATGCTGCGCAAGCGCTGCTGCGCTATTTGCTGGCTGGCGCCTACGCGCTCACGGGCGAGCAGGGAAGGAGCAGGCAGCCATAGCTGAGCTGCGCTGCTGTGAGCTGGGTGTGCCGCAGGGTGGTACTTGGCTGCAAGTGGCATCTGTGAATTGGGGAACGAGGTTGTGAGTAAGGCGAGAGACATACCTGGTGCTGGAAGCGAGCGACACTGGTCGCTGTATGCTCGTACTTCGGGGGAGCTGTTGTCGTCAACTTCGGCATCGTAGTATAGGCTAGATAGGATCTGCCACATGTAGTCTGGGCGCCGAGCGCCAGATAGGATATCAACTCTGGTTCTTCGTTCATGATGATGGGACTATTTCAGCATTGTCAATTATGAACTTTTGGTGTGTTCTTATTTGGTGAATCTCGTGATGCAATTCTGTTGTTGGTTCAAGGTCACGACTATCTGGACTCATATGTATGATGCTGTTTGATTGCTGAAGTTCGCTATTGCTCATCTTCCTTGCAATTTGGTATCGGAGTTGTGGTACGATTGCGCTCATCTGGCGCTTGTCTTCTGCCTTATGCGGTACATACATGCGGTCTGCTTGGCGAGTTTGGCCGTAGGTGGTGTGTAGTGAGGAGGGTGGAGACGAGTGTAGTGGCGACCCAGGAGGTGAGGGGATCGCCAGGAAGGCTACGTGGGGGTAATGTGGTCTTGACAGTGTGATGAGAACTATCTAATGTGCGATTGATGTTGAGGTGGAACGACGAGATAATGCTGGTTGTGCCGATGCAGCGACTGGTCATCGCAATCGCCATCAGGTCATCTAGTGAGATTATCTCTATGGTTGGGGGCAGCTATTTGAGGTACGTTGCTCTTAACCTTATCTACCCTCTCCGACACTTCTTACCGTGAGGTTGTGTGTTCCTTCTTGAGAGTCTTTTCATTGTGAGGTGTCGAGTGCGCTCAACCTTGAGAGTCGGCAGTGTTCACGTGGAGCATCTGGGAGAAGATGGGCGGAGCTTTCTGAAGGGCCCTGGACGAAGCACTGGGTCACGGTCACCATGCGAACCCACCGGGAGTAGAGCACGCATGCTTTGCTGCTTGTCCTTTGTTCGACTTGCTGCACTGTTAGATGGGTACTGCAGGGCAGGCCAACACTATAGGGAGACGAGACCGGGCGTCTTTAAATAAGCACCGGAAGGGGAACCATTGGCTGTGATCGTCGTCCGGCTGCGACGTAAAAGAATTCCTGGAGTCACTTGGGGGCGGACGTTAATTGCCTCTGGATCAGCCAATGGTTGTAAGGCTCGCTGCACGCGAGGATAATCCAATGCAGGGCTGGCCGGCTCAACAGATACTCGGGGCACAGGGGTGGGCCGGACACACACCTTTAGATACGCGGCACTCTCCAGATTGCTCAGGGACGCTGACGTCAAGTGATACTCAGGGGAACTAAGGGAGGGGTAAATTACAGGTGATAAGTTCGAGAAAATTTCATGTTGTCCTATCCACACAAATGATTCTATTTTTATGTTTTGATTAGTTAGGTGTACAACCATTGACATCTGACAGACAACATTAGTTAGAACTGTTTCTTGTTCATGGTGCTTCTGTTTGCGGACTAGTCAAACTAAAAATAGTCTCGTTTGTAGGAATCTGACTTACCTGTTGACCTCAAGTGATATATGTTCCGGATAGCAACCAATTACTTAGTTGGTTTGTGCACTACGCTGCAGTAGGTATCCAGTGTGCAATAGTGCAGATTGTGTACAGCACTGTAGCTTATGAGTGATAGGGAGGAACAGCAACCGGACGACCGGATCTTGCGATCGGCAAGGCACCCGATTGCCCACTTGGCATTAGGTCCAGAGGGTGACAGATACCTGTTCCGCCAGGGTAGAGAAAGGTTGCAGCAGCAAAGAAGGGCTAGAGTAGCAAAGGCTAGCAGGGCCCTTGTGAGTGAGGCCGCAGCTTCGGAAGCCATGGCCACTTCAGTGCAGCAGACTTCTCAAGCCGGTAGTTCAGGGTCCGTCGGATCAACGGTCGCGCAGACCCAGAGTCAGTCCACTGGCGTAATGGCGAGCCAACCATTGGTGTTGACCTCCGATGAGATCGCCATACAGGAGGCAGCTCTGCAAGAGGCACAACTACAACATGCATTAGGACAGATAAAAGCGGAGAAAGAAAGGATGATTAGAAGAAAAGCCAGGATGCAGCGTAGACAAGCGAGGAGATGGACCTGACGCACGTAACGGATGATGTGAGGATCATCCGGTCTGTCCTACTGAATGTAGTGGAGATGCAGGACCAGCAAACAACCATCCTTTAGGACATCCAGCAAAGTCTGGCCCTGTTGGTTGGGCGAGCGTCAGCAACGTCGCCAATGTCCGGGCCTGGTGCCTGGCCCGTTCTACATCCTCCTCCTTTTGTCCCACCAGTGACTGGGGTATCCCCATACGTAGCCCCATCATCGATTGCGATCGCTTCCCTGGGCATGCCGCTTTCAGGAGGGGTATCAGTAGGAACGAGTTTGCAGGTTCCTGTACAGACAGTGTACACCCAATCTTCATTGCAGGTTGCGGTCACCACGCAGCCTGCTGTCTCGCAGCCTGTGCAGCCGCAGGGCACACAGCCCCAGCAGCTAGCACAGCAACCTGTGTCACAGGGTCCACAGCCTGGAGTGATGCAGGGACCGGGACAAACACAGTGGGTCCCAAAGACGGCCATCGCCGCTCCAAAACCCTTCACAGGGGATAAGAGAGGTGAAGACCTCGACACGTGGTTGAGGGCAGTGCCAGTCTATATCATGTGTAAACTTACCTTGCCGCACGAAGAAGTGCTTGTGGCTGCTTCCTATCTAGAGGGTAGTGCAGCAAGATGGTTGAGTGGTTTAGTGCAACTCCAAGGGTATGGTCATGACTTCCGCGCTTGGGCAGTCGCCCAAAAATTGGATGACTTCCTTAAGCTAGTGGAAGAAAGGTGGCATGATCCTCAGGAGGCCCAAAGGGCCACTAATGCGATCCTGACACTGCACACGCGGCAGTTTAAGTCAGTAAGGGAAGCCACCGACGCTGTTGAGCATCTGATCTGTGTCCCTGGGGTGCGCTATGACCCCCAGGTTTTACTTACCTCGTACCTGAGATGCTTCTCTTTGCCTCTCAGGAACCAATTGGCAAGTCAGGCCAACATCAATATGCACAACTTTCCTTCGTTTAGCAAGATGGCCCTAGACCTTGAGGCGAAGATAGGGCATAGACAAGCACCCACTACGGATGGTAGGAATAAGACACTGCCTCCCAACTCGAAGGCGAAGAGCCGCCTAATCTTTGTCGATAACGATGGTTCTACTATCAAGTGGGGAAGCACGATCGGTAGAGATCGAGGTCGAGGGTAGGGAGGGAAGTGTTGGGGGGAGTCGGGATCAGCAGGGATCGGGGTCGAAGGAGGGTGAGGAGGAAGATCGGGGGGAATGTCGGGATTGGGGGGGATGGGATGCGACGGGTGGAAGGATAGGATCGGGATCGGGGTGGCGCGGGATTGAGGTCGGAGGGGGGGAACGGGAGGCGCGATCGGGAGCGGGGCCAGGCGCAATC
>BFEA01000557.1:75150-94740 GCA_003427395.1 Chara braunii | reverse complement strand
GACTTGGGATACCATCCCCATGTCCCATCTGACCTTCTTCGTCCATCTCAGATCCATCCCGACACCAAATGCCCTGCCCTCGATGACTGGGTAAAAGAGATGGATGCGCTCCTTAGCAAGGCTCGCAAGAGCATTGCTAACTCCCAGACTCGCATGGCCACTCGCGCTAACCGCTCTCGCATCGACCATCCCTTCAAAGTTGGCGACGAGGTTCTTGTCGACGCACGTCACTTCCAGCCCGAAGCTGACACACTTCGGAAATTCAGACGTCGATACATTGGACCATACACCATTCTTGCACCTGCCGGACCCAATCATGACAGTCCGGTGAGCTTCAAATTGAAGCTCCCTGATTCCATGTACCGCGCTAACTTGCATGATGTGTTCCATGTATCTCTTTTGCGCCCCTTCAGACGGTCTCCCCCTGAGTTCCATGGTCGACCTTACCCTCGCCCCTCTCCCATCATCATTGAGGGTCACGAGGAGTTTGTCGTCTCTGATATTGTGTCCCGGCGTATGACTGATGGTGACCCTCCCCGCCTCGAGTATCTCATTCGATGGAAGGGTTATCCTAACGAGGAGTCTACTTGGGAGCCTCTTGAGCACCTGAAGCATGCTATGACTTTCGTGCGTGCTTACGATCGTGCTCATCCTTTCCTTTCATCATCCTCCCCCCCTACTTCTCATCCTTCTACTACTGACCCTTCTACCTCTGCGACCACTAACATTCCCCCTCCTCCATCTATGGGTCCTCCTTCTCCACCGGTACTCACTTCAGGTCCTCCTCCCCCTATGGATGTGGTTCCGCCTGTTGTTGCAGTTCATTCCTCTCGCCCTCAGCGTACCCATCGACTTCCTTCTCGTTTTCGTGACTGATCTATATCCCCTATACGCTCTCTATCTTTTACTGTTCCTGGACACTTATGCAGCAGCTCCCGGTTTCGGCTTCTACATTCGACTTTCGACCTCAGTGCCGCTCTTCAGTATCAGAGTACCTGTCGCATTGTTCCGGACTTCTACTCGGTTCTTGCGGTACTCCTACTTCATCCAGGCTACTTCGGTCCGACTTCAGTCTCAACACTCATCAGTTGGACTACTTCACTTTTTCGGCTACGGAGTTCCCATCATTCCCACCTATCCACCATCCTCGAGCTTACCCTTCAGTCGCATGATGACCCCTATTTTCCTTGTCTATGTGGGTGTGTCCGCTCGCCGCACTTCTGCCTTACCTTATGCTGCGCGCCCTCCTCTGGAGTGTACGTTTTCTTTGCTCGCGGCTTCTGGCCACATGTCTATGCCGGCATAACCCTCTCTCCTCCCAGGCTCACCTTATGTGTGCTCCCTTGTGTGAGTGCTTTTCCCCCCTTTTTCAGCCGGCGGTACCCGTTTGATGGTTTCCATTGAGCCCGGTGTCGTGCTGTTATTCCCCCTCTGAGCCTAATGACCCCTTACCTGGTTGTGTGGGTGCCCCCTTGGAGTTTACTTTGAGAGCTGTACCTGCCGCCTTCCCACCCATTCCTACTTCTGCCATGCGACTGAGTCCCTTTCTCTTTTCTTCAGGTATTGTGCATTGTGTACAGGGCACGTGAGACTGTGCCACATTCGTTTTCGACTTAGGACAGTGGTTTAGTTATTCTTTGGCCTTTAGGGCCCCGGTCTTGATTTATATTCAGCCTATTTGGCTCATGAGACATTTTTCTCTTTCTTGGCCGACACAGGTCAGACATTTTTCTCTTTCTTGGCCGACAAAGGTCAGACATTTTTCCTCTTTCTTGGCCGACACAAGTCAGACATTTTTCTACTTTTTGGGTCGACACAGACCAGACATTATGGTATAGATTAGGCTTGAGGCTTAGTCTGCATTGCATTCCTTTTCCTGCATGGAGCCTGCTCCGCATCTAGGATTGTTTCTTTTGCCGTTCCTTTTGGGTTTCCGCTATTTCAGCGGATAGCGTGTTTGATGTATCGCCTGATCCATTCACAGGTCCGAGGATCGTGTAGCGGTACCCCTACGGCCCGGCAGTGAGGCCGGACCAGTCTCAGGCCGTCGGCCTGACCCTGGTCCGGTACCAGGTTGCTCCGCTGCTGGACCTAGGCCGGTATATCACTCCGGCCTAGGCCCAGGGCGGGAGGTTAATTCATTCAGTGGTTTGTTCATTTATTTGGCCGGATTGGACCTTCACTCAGCTGCTGCTTCTCGTGTGTGTTCATCTTCTCTCTCTCTCTCTCTCACCATCCCCGCACGTGCCCTCCGCACGTGCGTCACAGGACTGGCTTGGAGGAAAAAGGGAGGGATGGCTGGCAAAGGTGTGCTGGTCGGGCGACATGACTCCGCAGGAGGAGCAGGGGGCCAACTTAATAAAGGATTATTCACTACACTTCCATGTTTGGACAAAAGTGGACCCGGGAGTTCCATTACGACCTGCCCAGGAGTTTGCTGATCCCTTTCCCCCCCATCCATGGGCCCTGGAGGTGCATCCGGGGGATGATGCATGAGTCGATTAATCTGATATAATTCTAGGCACAATCTATGCTTATTAGATCAGGGACGTTGGACCCGGTTTCCAGCGCTTTTGCGTCACTTCCATTAATATCTGGTTTGAAATGATTCAGTTAATGGATGCCGGGACGGGGCCTGACTATCTGTTTTTTATCTTATGGGACGCTGAGCCCGATTCTCAGCATAAATTCCTCAGTACATTCTCAGGAAAGAGTCTAATGTTCAGTAAAGGCACAATAGGCGCCATGAGGATAGTAGGTGAACGGCAGGGGCCAGGGGATGGAGGGAGACTCCACTGGTGCCCCCCGGTGTTTCTCCCCCCAATACCCAACCCTGCTGCAGGTTGGGTATGGAAGAGTAGATTGGATATGGGACGCTGGACCCGGTATCCAGCACAATGGCGTCACTTTCAAGATGTACTGTTTGTAAAACATGTAGGGGATGCTGGAGAAAAAAAAAAAAAAAAAAGTCTGCCCTCAGTGACGACACTTAGGCAGGATGAAGAACACGGGGAGCACAACTGACAGACACAAAAAAAGAACAAAAAAAAAAACAAAACCAACAAAGCTTTCGCCGTGAAAGTGGCTGAATGCATTTCAACGGCGCTAGTGGGAGTATGCCCTCAGTGAGGGTGTTTTGAGCACGAGGAATATGCACTGCCTTGCTGGCAGGGAAAGGAAGAAAAGAACAAAAGGAGGGGGAGAAAAAAAACAGCAACATTTCCCTCTCCCCGTAATAGTGGTCAGATGCATTCTGGAAAGTGATCATTTGAGGATGGCCTCCATGCCGTCATTCCACGACAGCATTGATCTCTGGCATGTTTGTTCCTTTCTTTTTTTTTCTTTTTTTTTCTTTTTTTTTTCTTTTTTTTTCCTTCCTGAGGCCTGGATGAGTTTGTCAGAGAATAAGTCAGTTTTAGTGAGCTTTGTTATGATCTGTTGGAAATCCCTTGGATACTTGAGTGTTCGGAAAATTGCGGTGGATTTCAGGAGGTTTTTTTTTTTTTTTTTTGCAAAACACTGCCCAGGCGGATGCTAGGAGTGCTGGTAAGCGATCGTGAAGAAAGGAAAATGGACCCGTAGTTTTCTCATCATCTATCCCGAAGTTCAGTAGCTTGTTCACGATCTTGGAGATACTCTCAAGCAGAAACCGGGTAATGGCCCCGGTATCTCAATTTGTTCATAAATTCTTTTTTACATGTCTTCATATGAGACGCTGGGCCTGATTCCCAGCACGTGCTGCTCCCCACGAATAGATTGGAGCATGTCCTCGAAAGGAAAAAAAAAAAAAAAAACAGACCGCCGGCACCGGTGCCACTTCCAAAATTCCCACTGCAGGTAACCTCTTCCAAAATTCCCACTGCAGGTAACCTCACGCAGAAGGCTCGGGAAATTGCGGCGCACAGTGGGCAGGTAGCTTCGGGATTTTAGGTGCGGGTGTACTGGTGGTTTAACGGGACACCCGCTGCCTATAGCTGGGCCAAGTACTGGTGGTTTAAGATCTAGTGAATCTGATTCGGCCTTTGTTTTGGGGGGGGGAGAATTCGGAGCCCTTTCTAACCTCTAAAAAAAATACCCCTACCCTCCCCCTTCTCCATAGAACCCCTACCGCACCCCTGTGCCCCCCAAACTGAACCCCCCCCCCCCCCCCCCCGCCCTTTCCCATCTTCCCACCTATCGAACAGGGGCCCCAGGCGGACGGGCAGCCGGTTGTCGGTCAGGGGGGTCGGACGTCCAATCCGGTAACACAGTCCAGAAGGGTATTTCACAAACTTTGTTCTCGGCTGTGGGGCCCAGCAAGCCTTGTGCCCTTCCTAAGTGAAGGCGGGCCTGAATATCCACAAGAGGCCTATTTTCGACATTTTTTCATATGTGGGTATACAGACAGTTGCAGCGCGCCAGTTGGTTGCAGGGAAACGTGAGCCTCCAGGCTCCTTCCAGAAAACAAGGACTGCGCTGTACTGATGAGCCCAGGGCCAGGTGGGTGCGCCTCCAGGCCCCTTCCAGAAAACAAGGACTGCGCTGTACTGATGAGCCCAGGGCCGGGTGGTTGCGCCCTGGGCACACTTAGCGTGACGCCGACGCATCACACAGTGGCCACGAACGAATGAGAAAGCAGCATTGTCATCACACAATCTCCGCGAGCCAATGAGAATGTGGCCAACCCTTGGAACCTGGCAGACTACCTATACATGCCCAACCGAAAAGGGCCCAGGCCCTTAACTGTAGAGGTGGGCCTCAGCGCAGAGACTGGGGCCTGACTGGAAGCTACTGGAAACTTCCCCAGCCAGGCCCAGACAGACACACACAGGGGCTGCACTTTCCATAAAGGAAGGAGGCCAGCCCAGGCAGGGATTTGGGCCTTGGCAGGCAATGCGGACACGCTGCTGTGTTGCTGCGCTAGCATTTCTTAGCCACACTCACAGGCGGAGAGGTGAGGGGCGCTGCTGGTCGGATGCACGCACCGGCGCAGAGGTGAGGGGCGCTGCTGGTCGGATGCAAGCACGGGCGCAGAGGTGAGGGGCACTGCAAGGGCAGCGGGTGCACAGCAGCCATAGCCGGGCTGCAGGGGCACAAGGCAGGTGATGGCGAAGGTGGTCTTCGGGTAGGAGGCGCATACTGTGGGGAGACGAGGGGTGTTGACGACATGAGAGAGAACGCACCTGGTGTATGCTTGTATGCTGGCGATTGGCATTGGTGTTGACATCGCGTACATCGGTCTTCGACTTCAGAGTGATCCAGTTGCAAGAACGTAGATAGGATTAGATAGGCCGAGTAGGATAGGCTGGGCGCTGGGTGCCAGACAGTAAGTGCGCATTGGATATAGCGTTGGTGTTACCAGGGATTGGCGACATTGACATTCGAGTTTATCGTATTGCTCTTATTTGGACGGTATCTTGGTGCATTGCACTCTTTGCTTGGTTCATGCTATCTGAGCTACTTCGTTTTGCAACTTGGATTTCTGTCTATCGCTCTCACTCATATTCCTTGCAATTTGGTATCAGAGCTGGGTTTGAGATCGCCGTTACCAAAAGAGAAACTGAGATTGGAAATAGGAAAGTCAAATTAGAGAGCAGAAGGGCGGACAAGGCTGCAATAGAAGGGTTAGTCGGCTCGACCCTTGAACGACACGAGTAAAATCCTCAAGGCAGGTATGCTGAGCATGTACGCTTACATGGACAGCAAACTGGATGCAATGCAATCCAGGATACCCTTGAGCAGATATTGAATGTCATGCAGACAAGAGGAGGGCCACATCCCTCCTTTGCTGGTGGGCCAAGTGTCTGGCCGCAGGCAGCATTTCCATCACCAGTAGTAAGACCGGCGGCGACAGACTCATTTGTCACTCAATTTGGTACCCCACCAAGTGCATCTTCAGGTCCAGTTGCTGCCACTACTGCGCAGCAGCCAGTTCCACAAATAGGACCACAACAGCCTCGGTACCCCAAGGTCCCACTGAAACCACCCCCGTCTTTCTCAGGACGAGGCACTTAACACATGGTTGAGGACAGTTCCAGTGTGGGTTAGGGCGAAGAGGACGTTGCTAAAAGAAGAGGTGATCATTGCCTCCTCATATCTTCAGGGATCGGCAGCGAGATTGCTAGATGGAATCGTGGCATCCGAGGGATTCGGTCGGCGAATGAATGATTGGGCAAAGACCAACACATTGGAGAGGTTCATGGCATTGGTTGAAACATGATGACACAACCCCCAACAGGCCCAGCAGGCCACATATGCGTCAGCCCGGCTTGATACCAAAAGGTATAAGTCTATGTGTGAGCTCACCGCCGCCGTGGAGAAACTCGTAGTTGTCCCGAGAGTCCGCTATGATCCACAGGTTTTGTTGATTATGTATCTGAGATTTCTTCCCGAAGAGGAGCACAATCGATTGTCTGATGGTTAGTGAGGCAAGCATCTGCGGGGTGACTAGACAATCAATATCCTTGGTTAACTCTTGAAGTGGGGAGGGTACATTGCTCACTTCATCAGGAGTAGACATCTGATTATGTATCCTTGGCCTGATGGTTAGCGAGGCAAGCATCGATTATCACACTTTTGACTCCTTCAACAAGAGGGCCCTAGATTTAGAGGCTAAGCTGGAGCACAACAACCTGCTACAGACGGGAGGATGAAGAAGCTCCCACGAAAATGAAAGAAGAAGGGTAGTCGGTTGATGATGGTTGATTCCGATGGGAATCAAACCGAAATCGATGATCTCTTTGATCTTGTGGAGGAAACAAAGATAGGTGGCGACGAGAATGCAAATGATGGCAACCTCGCCGCCAAAACCAAAGGAAAGGCAGTTGGCCGCAGCAAGGGCGGTCAACAAAAGAGTCAGGGGCAGGCTCAGAACTCAAGCAAGATAGCAACTTGGGTGAGGGCTAACCTGGATCAAGATGTGTGGAGGGACCGGTACTCACGAGGAGCTCGCATTAACTACGACGAATATGGCCATCAACAATTCAAATGCAAGAACGAGAAAGTCTCTCAAAAGATTTCTCCCAAAGGTGGTTTTGGGGGATCTTTCACCGAGAGTGGTGCCTCTACGTGTGATAAGCTCAGATCCGTACCGCGCGGTTTGCCGTATCCCTGAGGTAAAATCCCGCGGAGGCCCCGAGGCACGGATACGGACAAACTGGGGTTTTTCTTTCTTTTTGCTTTTGTTTTCTTTTCGAAATGACTTTTTCATTTTGTTTGGTTAGTAACTCCCGCGCGGGCGAATAGAGGCCGCGGTATGAAAACCAAGAAACGGTTTCGGTGGGGACTTTTTGAATTTTTGCGCGCGCGCGCCTAAGCCCCGACTTCTTCGCGCGTCTTCACCCCCGTTTCTTGCTTTGCATTCCCGCGCCATCTTCCCTTCTTGTTGCGCGCATTTCCCCCATGCCGGAATCTTCGTCTTCCCCTCCGCCCAGCTCGATCCTTGCCCCATCTTCTCCACGAAGTGATTGTCCGCGTAGTTGGGATGCTCGGATCAATGTGGAGAGCGGGAAAACGCGCACCATTTGGACGAACACCCCAATCACGTAGGACCATGCAACCCCGCGGGTCGAACCCCCTAACTCCCCACCTTTCTCCTTTCTTGCTCATCTCCACCCTGCGCTGCCCTCACCTCGCGCTGGCAACCCGCCGCCTCCCACGCTATAAATTCGCGCAACCCTCTCCTCTCCCTCTCTTTGATCTCGGCTGCAATGCTGCGCGAGCTATGCGCAAAAGTCCGCGGCGCCGAACAGGCTCGACGAGCCCAAGGACGGGCGGAGTGACGACGTGGGGTGGACCCGCGGTAGTCTCGGGGCGACAAAGTCGGAGGGACCAAGCAGTGGTGGGGATTTGACGCCGGCCGCGGCAGGGCCTTGTGGCTATGGTGGTCGGTGGTCTTGGGAGGTTCGAAGGCTGCGCCTGGGGGCGGCAGTTAATTGAAATTTTTGTGTACCAGAAGGCCTCGCTTTTATCTCCATTGCTGCTTTGTCCATGCATGTCGTGTGTGTGAAACCCCGAGTGATGGGAGCTGGTTGTGCGCATGAGTGATGTCGAAGGTCTATGGATGATTAGATGTCCTGTCAAGGGTTGTTGATTGTTTGCATGCGTGTGTGTATGTACTTGTCCGGGTGGGGACGGGGAAACTGAACTGGGGGACCGTCTGCCTAGGAGTACGAGTGTGTTAATCCCGTTGTTCCCCTCCCTTCCGCGGCCCTTCGCGCGCGCGCGTTATCGGTGTAAGCTCTCTCCCTTTCTCTCCCGCCTTCCTTTTTGAGCTTCTCGTCCCAGTACCGGTGACGTCAACCGCCTGCGTCCGCGCGCACGGTCGATGCCCCCGCAAAGGGAAAAGAGATTCGATTTCGCCATCTTCCTCCGACGCACTAACCCCGAGAGAGAAGGTTGCATCGAGTGTTGTATGGAGTCGATGTTGGTTCGGACGACCGGGAGCGCGGGATCTTGCCCGTGTTCATCGCCTATCTCTGATCGTCTCATCTCGCTACCGACCTTCCCCATCACAGATGACGACAGCGTCTACTGCGATGCGGACGTACAGCGCGCGCTGAGGCGAACGGAGCAAGTGTGCTGGCGAGACCCGCCTCGGGCTTGTGATATAAGGGGGAATGGGTTTGTCTTGATTGATCGTTTTGATTCCCCGACTCTAATATTGCCTTATACGGGTTTGACTGTGTTGCCCTGGTCGCCTGCTCACGCCGCGTGGCGGCCGCAGTTTAACTGTCGTTGGTGTCGCCAGGGGGACTCGTGCTCTTGGCGACGACTGGTCCTGGGTTACGAGGGAGCGACACGTTTCCCCGAACTTTCCCGTAGTGCGGGGGCGCTACCCGCGCAATTTCGAATTCGGATGCCTGCGAGTCCTCCCGTCGCTTTACCCTCCCGGAACCTTCCGCGCGGACTCTGTGAGTCCGACGCTGAGGCTTGAAGGCCTCGAACCAACCACCTCTACAACAAAGACCCGATGATTCGGTCACTTCGTGAGGCCGACGACGAGGCCTGAAGGCTTCGAACCCACCGCCTATCCCCCAAACCCCTGACGGCCGAAGTTTTGTCTCACGCCGCCATGGCCCTCTCCCCTTGAGGTCATTTCCCGTCCTGCTGCACGACGACAGTTCGTTTTCGCGGAAACCCTTCTGATTTTATCGTTTCGGAGCAATCTGACCCCCACGGGACTTCGCGACGACAGTTCGACTCCAGGGTAACCTCTGGCACGAAACAAGAGCCTCTCGTTCCGTCCGGCAGACTCAACCCCTACCGCCAAAAATCCTCGGCCACGCCCCTCCTAGAACTCTGATCGGTGACCCAGTACGGGAAGCCGCGAGGGGGCGTGAGGTTGCATATCACATACGAGCTCCAATTCCGGAAACACATCGGGCCACTAAAAGTTGTAGCTGCTTCTACTCCTGATGAAGTGAGCAATGTACCCTCCCCACTTCAAGAGTTAACCAAGGATATGTACTGTTTAGTCACCCCACAGATGCATCAAGACCAAACGATACTTTGTTCGTTAGATGTATCTGAAACTGAGTGGTCGGCACGGGACCCTCGTGAGTCTTGAGGGGCATTATCTAGAGGTCCTAGAGGGGAGCATTTCGTCGTGGAAGTCGATGTAGTTGGCTGCAAGTATGGTGCCTTCGTAGATATTGCCTCGACGCGGAACTTCTTAAGTCTCGACTACGTTGAGAGACTACGCCTAGGGGGCCGGGTGCAGTGCTTGGGTATATCTATCGGATCTACCCAGACGAACAAGGAGCACATGGTTGTAAATAAGTACGTCAAGGATGTAGTCTGCATCTTCTACTATGGAGGTGGGAACTTAATGATAGGATATCGTTTCTAGTTAGCAACGACTCACCATTTGACATGTTAGGTATGTACTACCTCGAGGTTGCGAAGTCCAGTTTAACTGGGACCAAAAGGTGCTTAAGCATATACTACCGACCGAAAGCGAGGAAAGTCATACTCGTGAAGTACAAGGCTAGTTGTCTGAAGACACTTACAGTTGTATGTGTGCATCAGCATTCTACAGTTCTTATAAATAGAACCAAGAGGCGGGTATATACTTAGTTTTTGTCTCTCGAAAAGAGGAGGTCATTAAAACACCCTCAGAGATAGAAATTGTCGTCGCTAAGTACCCTCATTTGTTCGAGGAGCCTTCACGAGTAGTAAACAGGGAGTTTGTCCATGCCATAGAGATCATCCCAAGAAGCAAGACACCAAAGGGAAAAAACTACAAGATGGCTCCGACCGAGTTTGACGAGCTTTGTCGGCTTCTGAAAGAGCTTACAAAGAAGAGTTGAATTTGGCCTAACACATCCCCCTTCGGCTCACCAATCCTATTTGTCCCGAAAAAGGCGGGGGGCACAGAGGATGTGAATTGATTTTAGAGGTCTCAATGCCATCACCTTTAAACCACCTCTCTACCCGCCACTGAAAAAGTGGCATTCTGACGAGTTTGGAGCGGGTCTTTAGGGGGTGGGCCGACCAGGAGGCACAGCCGGGTCCAGTCCTGCAATTTTATTTTATTTTTTAATTTGGACAATTTCTCGATTTATGCGTGCCATCCTTGCGCAGGTGCCATGCTAATCTTCTCTGAATCGTTCCAATTTTAACGGATGTCCCGAAGGACAGTCCTACAATTTTTACTCGGCAACTTTCGCCATTTTCTCGCTTAAGGGAAAAAATCTGTAAAATTGAAATTCTGTAGATTAGGTCATGATCTTTACAAAAACAAAATAAAACAAAAACAAAAACAAATTCGACCATGAAATAAATGCCGCGCAAATTTGTCACATTTTTCATTTTTGCTACTCCAACGTGTGGGCCAAAGAAAAAAGTTCCCTAGCTTTTGTGTGATTTTTCATGCTCAATACAATGCCTTGAAAACTCTAAAAATTAAACCACCACTACTCCCGCCGTCATAAATTAGGGGGGACCGGTAGCACAACTCCATGAAGGCTACCGGTAGTACAGTGGAGGGAACTGGCGGAGTGGCAAAACTCCAAAATGCATCGAATTGCCCCCATGATTTATTTCGCGGTTCAAAATATTTTTTACAAATATATATTTTTTCTGTAAAGATCACGACAAAATCTACGGACCCTCAAATTATCAGAGTTGTTGGGTCATCCTTCTAATCGCAAAAAATTGTGACAGTAGGATTTCTTTTCCCATTGGCCCATACGTGGTAGAGTAGCAAAAATGAAAAATATGACGAAACAGCGCGGCATTTACTTCACGGTCTAAATTTTCTTTCTTCTCTCATTTTTTGATATTTTTCCTGGAAAGATCACGGCCAAATCTACAGGATACTAAATTTTCAGATTTTTTAACTAATTTTTCCGAGCGTGAAAAACCGTCAAAGTTCGCACTTGAAAATTCTTAGGCCGGACCCACCTACATCTGCCGGTCGCCGCCCCCTCTAAGAACCCAGTCCGTAAGGCCAGGAAAGTCCATTTTAGGCCGGCGAGGGTAGTGGTGGTTTAAAGAGTCTGTAGATTTGGTTGTGATCTTTCCACAAAAATAAATAAATAAAAATGTTTTAGGTCAGTGAAAGAAATGCCGCGCTGATTTGTCTCATTGTTGACTTTTGTCACTCTACTCCTTGTGGGCCAACGGGAAACGTACCCCAATTTCAGCAATTTTTCATGCTCAAAAGAATTCATAAAAAATCTGAAAATTGAATGGTCCGTAGATTTGGTCGTGCTCTTTCCGGGGAAAAAAAAAATATTTTTTAAATATATAGATTTTTTATTTTTGGGTTTCTGTCAAATCTCTACACTATGCTACCGGTGTGTGCTACCGATCCCCCGACTTTCACAACGTCGGGTAGAGTGGTGGTTTACGAACGCAGAGCCTCTACCACGCATCGACGACCTGTTGAGCAGGTTGCAGGTATGTAGGTACTTCGCCAAGATAGACTTAAAATCCAGTTACCATCAAATTGCCATTAGACCATCAGATCAGCACAAAAACGCATTTCAAACTCGGTATGATCTGTACAAGTTTGTGGTGATGCCTTTTGGCCTTTGCAATGCGTCGGGAACATTCCAACACGCCATGAATAGGGTCTTTCATGACTACTAGGATAAGTTCATCATCGCGTATCTCGACAATATCCTTTCCTTCAGTAGGACTGTCGAAGAGCATGCGCAACATGTAGAAACCGCACTTTCACTCCTACGACAACACAAGTATAAGATCAACTTAGAGAAGTGCGAGTTCGGTCGCATTAAAATCTTGTACTTGGGTCATGAAATATCCGTGGAAGGAACTAGCCCCGAAGATGCAAAGGTGGCTACGCATTCGTGACTGGCCACGACCCCCCAGTCCGTGACCGAGGTCAGATCATTCTTAGGGATGTGTGGCTACTACAATAACTTTGTGAAGAACTATAGTACGGTTGCCTCCCCTTTGACTGATCGAACACGCCTTGACACCCCATGGGAATGGTCAGACGTGTGTGAAGCTGCTTTCCAAAGATTGAAGTATGCCCTCACACATCATAGGATTCTCACGGTCCCCGATCCGAAGAGGTAATTGGTTGTGACCACTGACGCAAGCCAATATGTCATTGGCATGGTGCTGGCCTAACAGGAAGGGAAGAAGTTAAGGCCGATCGAGTACATGAGTAAGATGTCATCGAAGAAATTAGAAGTCCACCTATGAAAGGGAACTTTATGCCCTCTACAAAGCCTTTGTCCACTGGAGACACAATCTGTTTGGAAGGTTCTTCTATTTGAGAATTGACCATCCGACACTCAAGTGGATCAAGACACAACATGCTCTCCCCGATGCACTCAAACGCTAGATTTTTTTCCCCAAGTACTTATAAATTATGGTCCCCCCCATTCTGAAGAAATTGTGTCACCTTTAGGATAGGTATATTTTTTTCAGGTTGCGAGTCTTTTTTTCTGGCCATCCGTGCAAAAGACCTCTCCAGTAGCGGAAGGCCTCAAATTAGCCGAGCCGGATTTGCCTCCTTTGTAGGATTGTAGGGTTAAAGGCCTCAGATTAGCTGATCCTGGGATGTGCCCCTTTCGTAGGATTTTTGCTGGGTTTTTCAGGCCATGAGGTGGTTTTTGCTTTCTGAGGTTTTATCACGCCTGAGGCACTTTTTTTATTTTCAGGGTTGGTCGGTATCAGGACAGTGCTCTGGCTTTCGCAATTTCTGTCTCTGGATTTCACCCCCGCACCTATACCTAAGGTAGGTAAAGATCCCAGTAGTAGACTCTTTTTCATTTTCTCCGGGTTGTTTGTTGCGGATTCCCGGCCTCTTTTTCTGGTGCGCGTAATAATATGAGCTTCCTTTGTGTGTGTGTGTGGGGGGGGGGGGGGGGGGGGAGAGAGAGAGAGCTTGAATGGATCTCCCGTGCTGCCTTGCAACTGCTTCACTGAGAGCAACAAGCATATGCCACGTGTACAGACAAAAGNGGGGGGGGGGGGGGGGGGGGGGGGGGAGAAGAAGGTCCCAGCCCATGTCCCCGTTAAGTCCCCGAATGTTAGCCCCCGTTAGTCCGTATTGTGCTGGAACGCTGCCCCTAACATCGATCACAACTTCACAAGTACTCAAAATTGTTCCTCTGCTTTTGCCCTCCCCTGCCCCTGCCCCAGCCCCCGCCCCACGAAACCGCCCTTCTATCAGACAATGGCTGCACATTACAACCAAGCACAAAGCAATACTTGCTGAATGGAAGACAAGGTGTCCCGTACAAACGCTGACGGGTCATGGAAGAGTGCTGACCAGAAAAACAAAAGACAAAAAAACAAAAAATAGTAAACTACAACACAATCA
The DNA here is from genome assembly GCA_003427395.1 of Chara braunii. Classification (NCBI taxonomy): domain Eukaryota; kingdom Viridiplantae; phylum Streptophyta; class Charophyceae; order Charales; family Characeae; genus Chara; species Chara braunii. The sequence goes on along the minus strand of BFEA01000557.1, from coordinate 80,957 downwards.
AACCACCTGTACCTACCAATTGCTCAGGTCCAGCCCTGAAGCACGGGTATGCTGAGGCGTGCCCGGCCTCAAGAGACCAGTCTGCAGTACAGGCCTCGCCCCACTTCCATTCAAAAGGGGGGAAAAAAAAAAAACGAAAAGCAAGGAAACAAAAAACAAATTCGATTCTTCTTCAATAATAAAAGAACAAAAGCAAAGCAAAGAAAGGACAGTGAAACTTCGTTTTATGAGAAAAATCAGAAAAAACGAAAAAGAACAACATATCCAAGAGCCCTCCACGTGCAGACGGGGAGAGAGAGAGAGAGAGAGAGAGAGAGAGCGTCCCGACGGTCCCACTGTGCCGCAGCAAACTTGCCGGGATGCTTGCTCTGTGTGTGTGTGTGTGTGTGTGTGTGTGTGTGTGTGTGTGTGTGTGTGTGATGGCGCATGGTAGTGCCTGCATCCCGCTACTCTCCGAGTGTGCAAAGTGAGAATGAATCTCCCGCGAGGACGCAGGCAGAGTCATTCGCGTTTTGGACATTCGTAGTGCAACAGCAGCGCCCTCTCTCTCTCTCTCTCTCTCTTTGTTTTTCTTTTCATTTTTAGAGAGACCTATGTGCACTATTTCTTTGTTTTTCTTTTGTTTTCCGTTTTTCACCAAGAACGCGCCTGACCCTGAAATGACCGGCCTCCTATGAGAGATACTACCGGCGTTCCCCTCCCGCGACCCCCGAAAGCTGCGGAGCGCTAAGGGCCGCGATTTTTCTTTTCGTTTCTGGGCGAATAACTGCTGGTTTACTGTAATCCCCACTGCCCTAGCTCAGTTGGTACACCCCTGGGCCGAGGTCCCACTAGCAAAGAGGATAGGATTAACCTCCTGAATCTGGGCGTGTTTTAAGCGGCGATACAGAAAAGCAGGTCAATCTCAATTTCCTGCACCTCTCCACGAACAATACAGAAAAGCAGCTCAATCTCGATTTCCTGCACCTCTCCACGAACAATACAGAAAAGCAGGTCAATCTCGATTTCCTGCACCTCTCCACGAACAAGGCCAGATTCAGACATTCGATCCGATCCTCTTTGCTAGTGGGACCACGCCCCTGAACTGTTGACATACAGAAAAACTCCAGCGGAATCAGATGAGTGAAATTCTACAATACTGAATTACCTAGGCCGGGTCCGTTCGCTGATGATATCCCAAGAGGTTGTCGCCCTCTCTAAGCGCATCGCCACACCACTCTCGAAATGTGCGAAATGAGAATGAACTTCCAGCTAGAATATGGCCAGATGCACCCGCCACACTTTTGTCTTTTTCACATTGCTCGAGTGGTATGGCCAGGCCCTAAAATAGAAAAGAAGGAAGCGAGGAGGAAAAAACGGAAAAGAGGCAAAAAAAAGATAAAATCCCCACCGTCTCACCCCGAAAAGGCAAGCCAACGAATCATCACGTTCGTTCTCTTTTTTTTCCCTTCTTGTTTTTAACAAAGAAAGTCGGCTCATTTTTTATTGCAAACGTAAATATAGAGGGCGGCAAACCCTCAACGAACAACGCGGACAACAATACTGGGACCATTACCCGTTTTTTTTCTTCTTTTTTTTCCCTTTTTTTTCTTTTTCTAAATGCAGGCATTGGGAGTTTTCCAAACTCACTTTTTCTCTTTTTTTTCTGTTTCTTGGCCGCATTTAGGGCCAGATCCCACTAGCCCCCATTGTTCATTTTTGACCCTCGATTACGAAGATCAACGGTCAGAAATGAATAATACGGGCTAGTGGGATCCGGCCCTAAGACCGCTCTCTTGACGAACCGCAATCCTGGGGGATGGAAAATAAAGCCACACGGCAAAAAAGCCTCACACAATCCACCTATAAACCATCCACCCTACCATCCTACCATCCTACCATCCTACCAAAAAATGAATGCAGTATGTCCTTTTGGTAGGCAGTTCTTAGCTAGGACGTAGTTAGCATTGAGATAGCGAGGTGGTTTTGTTGCGGAGTTTGAACGGTTCCTCCGGGTCCTTGTTGGTCCCGTCAAAAGCATAAGCTGGGAGATTTTTATTTTGTTCCGGGTAGACTGTGAGGACCCCGGCCTCGATGTTTCTTTGTTTAATAAAGGTGAGCTGGTTTAAAAATAAATAAATAAAATGAATGCCGCCGAGGCCTAAAACACCCAAAAACAACCCAAAGCTCAAAAGAAAAAGAAAAAACTAGTGCCCCTACAGCACTCGACACCTAGGGCGTCGCCGCACGGCACACCAACCGAAAAACGAAACGAGTGCATCTTCCGGCAGAAAACGGCCAGGTTCGTCAGTTTGCTATACATAGTGCGGCAAGACCCTAGTCGATAGGAAGTATAGCCTACAGTGTATGGGCCTCGCCACACGGCACACGAAACGAAACGAAAAACGAAACGAGTGCATCTGCCGAGGAAAGGTGGAAAAATACACTCGCTACGACCGTACGTTGTATTCCGGTGAAGACAGTAGAGTGATATATTAGGCCTCGCTGCACTACTCTTGAAATGTGCAAAACGAGAGTGAATTTTCCGCGAGAATATGGAACGATACACCGCCAATATTTTTTTGTCTTTTGTGCATGACGAGAGTAGTGCAGCGAGGCCCATTGACGCTCCCTCCAAAACCCCACCCCCACTGCCAGTCTCCCGTGACGATAGGTGACCGCGTACCCAGGTATGTACTGAGGGCCTCGCCACACCACTCTCGAAATGTGAAAGAGAGAAAATTGTGGAGGGTGCATTTGGCCACGTTCTAGCAGGAAGTTCATTCTAAAAATGTTGCACATTTTCGCGAGTGGTGTGGCGATGTATTGAGACAACCATATAAGTACACTTTATAAAGCCAAGAGAGAGTCCAGAACCTGTTTGTTTGTTCTCTGCCAAAACCCAAAAAAAAAAAAAAAAAAAAAAAAAAAAAAAAAAAAGACACGATGTCAGTGATGAGCGGAAATGAGCCCACGTCTCTCGAAACCAGCGTAGTAGCCCACTCGAGACGAGGGACCATCGTCGTAACCACCTTTCCTCTCCAATCTGATTCGTTCTTTTCCCAATTTTTTTTTTTTTTTTTTTCAGAACAATGAGAATGAAGGTTGAACGAATCTGTTCGTTCTGAAAAAAAAAAAAAAAAAAAAAAAAAATCTGTTCGTTCTTTTCCACCTATGCCCACGTTTTTCTTTTTTTTCCGGCCCACGTTGATAACTTCAAAAAGAGAAACAGTTGCTCGAGATACATCAACGCTTAAGAGCACGGTTCCCGCTTAAACCGCATACATCGACGCAGCACCATCCCCCCTCCCCCCCTCCCTCCTCCCCCCGCGCGCCCCCACGAGTGCATTAGGCGGGGAAGAGAACTGTCTATGCATTCGTGATCATAGAGAGCACGGTTCCCGCTTCAACCGCGTATGTCAACGCACCACCATCCCCCTTCACGAGTGTATTACCTTCTTCCCCCGAATACAACGTACGGTCATTATGTCTGTATCTAGACTGAAAGCTGCCTCGAATACAGCTATAATGACCGTACGTTGTATTCGGGGGAAGAAGGTAGGCCGGCCGGAGAAGCGACGAGCTTCTCACATTCATGATGAGGGCACTTTGAACCAAAACCACCCTGAGATAATCGCATATACCACCTACCGTCTTTCCCCTAACGCAACGCATCCTCATCAAGAATGCATAAAAGCTCTCTTTTCGGCACTGTACCTTCCTGATGAGGATGAGGGTGACGAGGTGGTAGAAGACGGCACAGAGCCCGCCCTCCTCCAAAGCCAGAGTTAGGGCCAGATCCCACTGGCAAGGACGACTGGAACAAGTGTCTGAATGTGGACGTGTTCCACGCAGAGATGCAGAAAAGCAGATCAATCACAGTCTGAACCTCGTCACAACCACGTCCAGATTCAGACACTCGTTCCAATCCTCTTTGCCAGTGGCATCTGGCCCTTACCTCACCACCACCAGGCGGACGCCAACCAACGCCAAGAAAAACGCAAAAAATCGCAGACGTCCAACATGTCCCCCCAGGGCGCACCCCTACCCTACCTACCTACCACTGTCCCCCAACTCCAATGGTACCGTAGTACGACCCCCATACCTATCACTATTATACCGTACCTTCAATCCTGCCCTACCTACCTACCACTGTACGGCACCTACCGCAGTACACGAGTTGCCGTCTTCCCCCGAATACAAGGTACCCTCACCATTGATGTATCTAGACACCAATTTGCCCCAATTACAGCAGCTATACCATAATAATAATAATAATAATAATAATAATAATAATAACCGTACGTTGTGTTCGGGTGAAGGCGTTAGCACCGTACACGGACCTTCTCTATCGTGCCGAACCTGCCACCGCACCGGGGCTACTGTCGTACATTTCGTCCGTACCTACCACCGTACCGGGCCTATCATCCTCCCGTACCTACCACCTACCTACTACCACACTACCGTACCTTCCACTACCTACCCACCGTGCTACTGTCGTACAGTTCGTACGTACGTACGCCCGTATCCAAATCTTCCGTCGCACCCTACCAACCAACCACTGTACGGTCCCTACCACACCGTCCTCTTCCATGAGGACGCTCTACAGCATTCATAGCAAAACACCACGAAAAATGGATCGTCTTCCTATCACACGAGGGTTTTTCTGGATGAATCTGAATCGCGTTTTATTCGGGCAAAAAGACCGTTATTCCCGCGCCCTCAAGAGCGAGCTTCATGTGAGTGAAAGAAAGCCAAACAAACGAAAACGAGAAAAAGGGAGGGAAAAAAAAGAAAACCGAGTACACATCATACACACCCATGCACACAAACAATCGTTGGAACGACAAGTTGGGCCTCGCCGCACCACTAACAAATATGCGAAATCTATGAAACAAGTGTGCGGTCGTCTTGAAAAAAAAAAAAAAAAAAAAAAGGGTGCGGTCGTCTTAAACCAGAACTTGCACAATATCGTCAAGTAGTAGCTGCTTTTGCTCAATTTGGCTCACAGATCTTGATGCTGCCACAAAGTTACAGCATGTATCTTTCGCAACAAGCTGGAAAGGTACAAGTTGGGCCTCGCCGCACCACTCACAAATATGCGAAATCTATGAAACAAGTGTGCGGTCGTCTTAAAAAAAAGAAAAAAAAAGAAAAAGAAAAGTGTGCGGTCGTCTTAAACCAGAACTTGCACAATATCGTCAAGTAGTAGCTGCTTTTGCTCAATTTGGCTCACAGATCTTGATGCTGCCACAAAGTTGCAGCATGTATCTTTCGCAACAAGCTGGAAAGGTGCATCCGTTATAGCTTTTGTCTTTTTCACATTGGATAAGTGATGCGGCAAGGCCGGTTTCGAATTCCCAATTGCACTCCGATGCAATTCAGAAAGAAAGATCGTCCTCATGCGAGTAATTATAATACATTGCTGTATGTGACAACCCCATTATCCCCCAGCGTATATTACTTAATATCATATCCCCTAGCGTATACTACTTAATATCAACTCCTAGCGGATATTACTTAATATCATCCCCCAGCTTATATATTGCTTGACTGCAATATCATCCCTTCTCAATTCGCCTTGCCTGCCTCAATCCTCTCTCTTCCCGAACGAGGAAGTTTCCTTCTTCCCGTCGGAAAGATTTAAAAACTTCAACTGAAAAACTTTCCTCGGCCTTTCCGAAAGATCGAGGAAGTTTCCTCTTCCACTCGGAAAAATTAAAAAACTTTCCTCGGCCTTTGCGAAAGATCGAGGAAGTTTCCTCTTCCACTCGGAAAATTCAAAAAACACTCTTCTCTTCCTTTCCGAAAGATCGAGGAAGTTTCTT
>BFEA01000557.1:60766-72225 GCA_003427395.1 Chara braunii | reverse complement strand
TATCTAGCCACGGTCCAGAACCCAAAGAAAAGAAAAACAAAAAATGTGAAATAACCATAGAAAGACAGAAGAGAAATGACCTGCAAGCATATACCTCAAGCAAAGATAAACACTTGCAAATGAAGACAGAACGTGCGAGATTTCAATTCACAGCATACACGTAATGTCCATGGCAAAGAAAATCAAGACCGCGTCCCTTCCAAGAACGAGAAAATATAAGGGCGCACCATCTTCCACAATTTTTTTTTTTTTCTTTCCTTTCCGGGAAAAGCAGAATAGAATACATACAAGGTACCTGTCGCTGTTTTCACGTTTCAAATCAATGCCTAAGAACTTCGCCACATGAAAAGAGAATACACAATTGTACCTCTCTCTCTCTCTCTCTCTCTCTCTCTCTCTCTCTCCCCCCCTCTCTCTCCTTGTGTGTGTGTGTGTGTGTGTGTGAGTGTCTGTGATGAACTTCGCGCAAACATGCGAGAGCGCGTGCACGCTCAAAGATGTGTCCTACTATGACGAGCGACTGTTCGCTGCCATCCAATGCTGAGGTCATTGCAAGCGAGTTGTTGTGACAAAGCGCTAAGCGTGTCCGGCAGTACCAAGGCGGATTACATAAAATATCGCTGACGTGCAGACGGAGGAGAAAATACTTAAAATCTACTATCATTGCTCTCTCTCTCTCTCTCTCTCTCTCTCTCTCTAGAGCGCGCGCGCGCGTGCGCACACACGCACACGAACGCACACGAACGCACACCGGAGTACATCTCTTGCTATTAAGCAATGTGTTCGTCTCAGTTGATTACCTATCTCTAATCATTCCTCTGATCCGCGTCTTATCCACTACACATAACGACACATGCGCCGATTACAACGGGACATGTCGAAAACACAATTCCCCGGTAAGGTGCCGTCATCGAAGGCCATTTTTTTAAACAAAAGATTTCACGCATCTGCCCACTACTCTCTCTCTCTCTCTCTCTCTCTCTCTCTCTCACACACACACACACACACACACACACACTCCCTCAGCTTTCCCCGAAGCCTGTCGCTCCCTCCCTCTCCCCTTGGTTTTCGTTGCTTTCCTCCTGTATGTACGTAAAGGACCTGCAGCCTCCCCGCACTGATAATATTTACCTCTTACAATATCAGCTCACTGCCATCGCAACTCAGCCACGTCACCTTTCTGTCCTGCCCCCTTCTGATAAATTACACCCTGCTGACCTATCTTACTCCTCCCGCCCCTCTCTCTCTCTCTCTCTCTCTCTCTCTCTCTCTCTCTCTCTCTCTCTCTCTCTCCCTCTCTCCCACATCCTTGACTGCTGTACCCTAAATCTCATGACCTCTCTCTTGTGTAATTGCATGCTTTAATTAGTAATAATGGAGCGCCTGGGGCAAAGTGAGGGAAACGAGAAACACGTTGAGAGGCAAACAAAACGCGTACAGCCACGCAACTGAGCTTCCCACTTGCTCCCCGCCGTAATCTGCCCCCCCGCTCCGCCCCCCGCTCCCTGCCAGCCTGTCCAAGAGAGAATGGCCGAATTAATGACCGTAACAAAATAGGACACGGGGAAAGAGAAAGAGAAAGAGAGAGAGAGAGAGAGAGATAGTGAAACAAACAGAGAGCCAGAGAGAAAAAAGAGTCAGTCTCCCCTACTTATTGGAAGCAGCGAAGTCCACAGGTAATGCCGCGCTATCAAGCTCGATCATCCCCTCGGTCGCATTGGGCAACTCGCCGCCTTGGAATCTATACACAGGGACTTGATGAGAAAATCTCTCCTCCTCCGCTGGGGTTATCTGCATCTCACCGGCCCCGGCCTTTCCTCCTCCGACCCCCTTTTGTTCACTGACTCTACGATAGACGTAATTAAACCCCTCAACCTTCTCTAAAAGGCCAACAGAAACCCCCTTCTTCTCACTCCACTCACCTAATATCTCTACGATCTGATACTTTTTCGCTCCCTTCTCCTCCTCCTCCCCCTCTTGCCCCGCGGTGGCCGCTCCTTTTCCGGCCCCGCCCCCTCCCCCTCCCCGCCCGCCCTTCCCCGCCCCCCCTTCTAGCGCCCACACTTGCCCTACGCTAGGGTACACTGTGATTGCCCCATCCTTTCGCTTCTCCCATTCCACTATGTGCGAGAAGGCTGTCATCGAGCTCTGCACCGACCTCTTCCCAAATCTGTACAGTCCACAAGCGGTCGTCGTGATCTCATCATCAGTCGATTTCTCACCTGCTACGGTCGTAACGGTTCCGTTCTTGGGACCAGCTCCGCCACCGCCTCTCTTCTTGCCTGCGCTCGCCGGGGACTTCGGAGTAGCGCCGCTTTTCTTGCCCTCCTCCGACTGCTCGTCCGCCGCCTCGCTCTCCGCCGCAGCAGTCCGCTCTAGCCACGTGATTGATGCCTTGAAAGGATTCAAAGAGACCCTGTTAATCTTGGCATGATAGCGAGGTAGGCCTTCCTCGTCGTCGTAGAGAGCCCAGATCTGACCCTGACTCATAAGTTTTTCGTCCCGCGAGTCGTCAAAGTTGAAGTAATCACCATCGGGAACATCGATGCCCGGTTTTTCCGACTCTTGAGGGGTTGTTTTTGTGGCTGCTGCCCCCTTGCCTTGCCTCGTCGACTTCTTGGCCTGCTGGGAGCTATCACCTCCCCCGCTGGCTTTGCCAGATTGATCCTCTCCTTCCTTCTCCTCGTCTGATTGCTGAGCTTGATCGGCATCGTCGAGCAGAACCACCTCTTCTTTATCATCGCTCTGCTTCCTCTCTTCTTCAGCCTGCTTCGCTTTTTGTTTCCTCCCTCCGCCTCTCCGCGGCGTTTTCTTCTCCGCCACCACCGTAGCCTCTAAATCTATTACCTTCACCTCCTCTTCGTCGCCTCCTTGCTGCTGCTTCTCCCCGCCCAGCACCTCCACCTCCTTTCCCCCCCCCTTCTTCCTCTCCGCCTGCTCTTTCTCTTCGTTAGCCTTCTTTTCCTGTTGTTTTTCCGCCTTTCCCGCCTGATTCACGTCCTCCTCCTCCTCTCCCTCCTCCACTTTCTCCTCTTCGTGCTCCTTCCCCTCCTCCTTCGTCTTCCCTCCTACCCCTTTTTCCTCCCCCTCCTTCCCCTTTACCTGTTCTTCCTTCTCCCCCTTCTTATCATCCACAGCTTCGTCCTGCTTCTCACCGCCATCCACCACCTTCTTTTCCTCCTTACCACCACCCTCCTCTTTACTACGCTCCGGCGGGGGGCTGTACGAGGTCAGGTTCACAACGCCGCCGGCGGCAATAGGAGAAGATGAGTTGGCTTTCCCGCCCGACGTCCTCCTCGTTTGCCGCTTAGGCGCTGGGCTAGGGACAGGAGTTCGTCTACCTGCGCCTCTCTTCCTGCTCCCGCCACCTGCGGGCGATCGCGAAGTCGGGGTCTCGGACACCCCCGCCACCTCGCTGCCACCGTTTGTGCTCTTGGAGCCATTCTCCGTCGTCCCGCCTTTTCCCGCCTCCGCCTCGTCCACTGCCATTGGTTCCGCGGACCCACCTCCTCCATCCCCACCAATCGGCATGGCCGACACGTGTCTCTTCTTGACCGTCAAGCGCCGCCTCTGTGTGTGTGTGTGTGTGTGTGTGTGTGTGGCATTCAAACACACGTACAAGCCTAAGCACACGTAACGAACTTCATAGTCCCCCGCGCGCGCGCGCGCGAACCCGCACGAACGCGCCTGCTGCTGGTCGCTTGAAACCCGTCGCTCTCGCACTGCGGTTTCTTGTTCTTGTCTGTCACCGCTGCCCGCGCGGAGTTCTCGCGCACAGCAGCGTTCTGCGATGAACAGAGCAAGATGGCTGGTCAGAGGTGCTGGGGCGTAACGGTGTGCGTGTGTGTTGCGACGGCTGCGACGGATGGCCGGGCGCAACGGCTGGTCGCCGATAGGACGAAAGGTGCGTTGCCCATAGGCTGCCCCGCACAACAGCCCCAAGACCCACCCGGCGGAACCCGGCGGAACCTTAGATTGTGCCGGCTGGCAGAGTGATTGATACCTCAACCTCAACTGCGCCGACACAGCACAACGGCAAGTTTGCCAAGTTCGGCGGGTACGGACGTCCAAAACCTGAGGCCTCTGTTCCGATGTTCTGCTTGTGATGTGATGTGACGTTGATGCGATATTATGCTTGTGATGTGACGATGATGAGCCCAGTTCGCTTCGCCCCCCCTACTCCTGATGAGTGCGGTCTGCCCTTTTCTTTGTTATTTTCTTGCCATTGCCAATCAGGCACAGTCTGGATGAGTTCGATCTGATGATGTGTTTGTCAATAACCACCGCTACCATTCGGCCACCTTCAGCCACCAGAGAGGGACAGACGGGGGTTAGGTCCCACTTACACGGATTAAGCGATACTGATCGTAGATAGCAAAGATCAACGGCCAGAATCTCTTAATCCGTGCAAGTGGGACCTTGCCCCGGGTGAGTTTTACACCGCTGAGCTGAGGCTAGGAGGCCTGCAAACCGGCAGAACGTGTCCCAACCTGCGTCACATCACGTTGAGTTACAAATTCTCACAACGGACAGCCCGAGCCTGGTGTGGAACCGAAAACAACCCAGCAGGAACAGAAAAAGGGAAAATTTGTGTTTCCAGAAAAAAAAAAAAAAAAAAGTGTTTGTGAATGAATTGCTCGTGTTGATATAAAAATATAAAAAAAGGGGGGGAAAAAAAGAAAAAGAAAAAAGAGACGAAGGAAGCGCTGTGCAAGTGCGAATGAGATCTGCGTTGTGCAGATCCATAGACTCGATAGATATTGGGGGGGGAAGAGAGAGAGAGAGAGAGAGCAAGAGAGAGACGGGAACGGAACAGCAAGGTGGAATTAGGCCTCGCTGCACTACTCCTCAAATGTGCGAAATGAGAATGAATCGCCCTCTAGAACATGGAAAGATACACCGCCGTCTTTTTTGTCTTTTGTGCATGTGGAGAGCAGTGCACCGAGGCCCATTGGCTAAAATTGGGCAAGACATTCAGAAAAGAAAAAAATGTCTATAATGCTTTCAGAAGGGAAAAAAAGCAAGACACGACCACGCTGTTGAATTGAACCCCAACGACAAGCCTGGAACCAACACGTTCGTGGCGAGTTTCATAACCAGATACACATGCAACTTATCACGGACGGGAAACACGTTGAGCATGCGATGGGGAAACGCCATCAATACGCGTAAGCAGTGCCCAAAGACGAAGTACACGGAAAGGCACGCAAGTGGCATTCAGGGATTGGGTTCAATCCCCATTGGCCTCATGTACCTTCCTGGGCAAGCTTGGCGCCTGCCACCTAGAGATATGCCGTTGGTCCCCCCGAGTGGCACTGAGCAGAGACTGCTGATGTTCGCAGCAAGAGGCTGCGCTTACCTTGACTGCAAGCCTTTTTTTCCCTTTCGGGAAATGTCGTGGGATTCATTTGAGGTTGGCGGGGGTGTTTTTGGCTTTAGGAGGGAGGCGGGAAGGGTGCGGTTGCGGCTAGGAGACGGACCGGTCGTTGCTGGGTTTGTTCAATCGGTCGTTTCATGAGGTCGGTCGGGTTTTTTTATGGGCGGCGACCTGTTTTCCTTTTTCGGCAAAGGGCTTTTTCGAAGGCATAGGGGTAAAGGCAAGGCATAGGGGTATAGAGAGAGTCGAGAGAGTATGGAAAGGGTTTTTTTGTTTCAAACAGCTTTTTCGAAGGCATATTGAACAGCTTAACCGCAATCTTTAAAAAAATAAAAAAATAAAAATAAAAAAATTGAGAGGACCGGGCAAGCTCAAAAAACGAATCGCCATCTTGAAAAATAATCATAATAATAATAATAATAATAATAATAATAAACTAAAATAAAATTAAATTAAAATTAAAAAAAAAAAACGAACCGCCATCTTGCGATTTGCCGCGCGATGTTATAGATAGAAGTTCGTTCTTGTTCAAAGGGGAGGGATAGAGAGAGAGTCGAGAGAGTGTGGAAAGGAATTTTTTTGTTTCAAACAGCTTTTTCGAAGGGATATAACGGTTTCAAACAGCTTTTTCGAAGGCATACAACGGAGGGTCGAGAGCGCCGGGCAAGCTCAAAAACCGATCCGCCATCTTTAAAAAAAAAAAACAAAAAAAAAAAATGAACCGCCATCTTGCGATTTGCCGCTGCATCTGGCTATTTGGTAAGTACGAGAGGTCACCAGCAACACACTCGAAAGAGAAGTCACCAATCACACACTCAAACGCGACACATAATCGCCATTACTGACGACAAATATGTGAGAAACATTCTCGAADAAACGATCTCWAGAAGAACAGAGTTACACACCGAGATCCACCCGTGCATGGCAGCCGTGGCAGCCATACACGGTAAGTCAAACTCCTCCCGCCGCGAGAAATAAGTGAAGACCCGGAGAGTGAGTCGAACTGGCGATCCCCTACTAGTTTCAGCCGCTGCCAGTAAGCGGCCTCGTCAGGGGGTTCGAGATGCTTTAGGAAGGAACTGCTATCTTATTTATACCCAATTGTCTCATCATTACACTACCTGCCGACCACACCACTCCTGCCTACTCTACGTCGCCTAACCTGTCCCAGGTTGCTTACTCCAGCCTGTTACTTTCGCGCGATACTTCCCGAATGATCCGTACCGGCTGTTTCACTGCGGCTAACCCATCTGGCAAACAAGAAACACCGGTTCGAGACCAGTTCCTCCGCAAACTCTTTGTCAAAACCCCACCCTCTAAGCTTATTACGGGTCGCGGGTTTGAACACCGTCTCCTGACTTAATCAAAACAAACAAATCACTGACCGAAAACAGTTCCTACCAACCCCCAAATCTCCTGCCCCATTTTTCCAATGACGGGGCTTTCGTCTGCACAAATTTCCATAAGCACTTATTGAAAACCCAGGCCGGGTACTTCTGCAAACGCAATTGCCTCTTCAGGGTTAGTAGACTCAGTCCCACTAACTCGTCGTTGGTCGTCATCCTCTGAATTTTATGCAGGGTACAGGTAATAACCGCCTTCTTTTGTCTGGTAGTCGAGTACGAGTCGAAGTCATGTATTGCGCGAAAGGAGAAATCCTCTTTATTCCATACATTATCAAAATTCTTTGGATAACAATAGCACCTTGCTTCGTTGCTACTGATTTTCACCTTCGTGCCGAGGAAATCTCACTCACCCTCCTCCTCATCCGTCCTTTTGAGGATAAGTCGATCATCATATGTATTCAAGAACTTACGTAAGATCATGTCCTTTCGTACTTGCCCATGTCTTCTTGGACACCAAATAAACAGGGACACATCATCAATGAGTCTGATGCCTTTGACAAGGCACCTATCCTTTCCCAGACTCCGCAGAAAAACACTCTCATTAAAAGAGCACAAGATACATGCAAGCGGGGGGCTGCTACTTTTCCCCATCGGTATCCCAACATGCTGATGAATCGAACGGTTCGAGGCGAACACATACGTATGCCTCAACTCGAAGTCAACCATCTCCATAACTGTGTCAAAGCTTACCTCCATCCATGACTCATCCCCCACTTTTGCTGCCAGAGCTCCCCCTTTCCCCCTTCTTTTCACACTCACACTTGATTTTCCTCTCCCCCTGTACCAGTCTAACAACCATTCCACTGCGTTTCGAATAGAATTATGCAGTAACTGACTAAACATTTCTTTAATGTCAAACGCCGCTCCCGTCAACTCCCCACAACCCTTCAATTTTACCCAAACTTGTGGCCGCCTGACACCGGATGAGAACGCGCAATTAGACCTGGTGCGGAAGAGAAAACTTAGACAGGTGGTTGTGATGGGTCAGGATGCTGGCCCGTTGTCGCAGAACGCCATGCTATTTATCCCAGTGCGAAAGAAAAATCAGAAATGGGAGGTGGGCTTGTTCCTGGAGGGGAATGGCAAACAGGGGAGCGTCACGCTATAGGGTTGGTCGTCTTTTTGGGCAGACCCGCAAAACAACCAATCAGATCGTCGTCCAGCCGTGCGCGTGGGCTCCGTGAAAGATGGGCTAATAGGTCAAACCTACTTATATCCTTATTCTTCGAGATAACGTAAGCTCGACCACATCTGCCATTCTTGTCCCATTTTCCCAGGCACACATTCAGTCCTCGCTGCTTATACTCCATCTCATATCTAGTCATCACTTTCGCTTCCAATTCCCAGACAGCAGAGAAGCTTTCATTATCCCAAAAAGTTCTTTCCATTGCATTCTCATAGACTGTAGGACACATAATAGCTGTCTCTGCAGGATTTCGGTCAACTGTCGAGCACACCATTCCGGAATAGAGTTGCCTCACCTTCTCAAAATCCTTATCCTGAGGAAGTCTCGTCCTCTTATTCCTAACACACTCCCGAATCTCATGCAATCCAACCAAAGCTTCTACACCCATTTTACTCAGACTGTCATTCACTTCTTGCATAACCGATCTTACCCGAGTTGGCTCCGACTGATGCGGAATGTTTCTTGCATTCTTCACAAAATCAGAGATCTCATCTACCTCGCTTAAACGACATGAAACGTAACCCTCCACACTAGGGAGGGCGCTGCTTGCACAAAGGCAAACTCCCACCAACTGTTGTGAAGCATGTCGGTGATCCAACCGAGCGATTCTTCTTCCACGTGATTAGTAGCCTCCGACACGCAAACGTCGCTAGCGATTCAGATAGGGTATCATGAATTTTACTGACCACTAATTTTCAAATAGCACAACTTGACAAAGCTTGATCGTACGTCACCCCAACACAAAACTGTTTCCTAATATTAAAATTATATTTCTGCCAAATGACACCGGCCAACGTATCCCTCAGGGAAGCTTGGGTTCCTGCCCTGAAAAACAGGCTGATCGCAGATGTCAGTCGTACCAATTTATCCAAGTCATACTTATACAGTTTCTTTTTATACCATTTGTTACGAATGATCTGATGCAACTCCCGTTTCAGATCAGCGTTCTCCTTGGACAGAGTTCTCCCTTCCAACTTCACGATCTCGAAAACTCCCCCTTGTTCCAGATTCTTCCGAGCATCTTTGACAGACATAATCCTCCCATCACCTTTAACCCTACTTCTACCCACTTCCTTCACAACGACGTCTCATCCCTGACCCCATGACGTCCCTCCTTCTGATCGAAACTGCTTGTCCCCTTTCCATGTTGTTTTACATGCCTCGATTAACTTGACCGTCCTCAAACCCTCAGTGGAAAACACAAGAGGTTGCTCGTTCCTAGATTTCACGCTCGTTTCCTTTCCTTTCGTCCTTTCCTACTTTTTCCACCTTTCCCACCATTTTTCCTCTTAATCCCTTTCGAGTTCAAGCACGGAGACCATTTACCTAGGAAGACTTTCTCCACTCTCTCGAGATCATTCGACGGGACGAAAGCTAGAGGTAGAGCCACGTAATTATCGGAACCCTTATATCTCAGCCAACTATACAATCTGGAATTTCGATTACTCCCCTGAGTCTTTGCTCTACTAACATGCTCATCCCATCGAATACTCAGTTTCCGACTCGTTTGCCCAATATACACCGCCCTCACTTCCGGGTTGATCAACATATAGACGCAACATCCCGGACTATCCCACTTCTCCTCGTCGTTTTCAACTAAACTACACCACGTTTCCACGTACTTATTACCCCACTGGACTTCACGTTTCAACACTAATAGGAGAAATAAATACCTCAGCACACATTCCAGCATCTCACGTAGCCTCTTGGTCACAATATTAGGATCTACATTAAATAACCTATGTAAACGCAGGCACTTACGAAGTTCATTCCACCGATCCGTTATTACGGGGGTCATTACCTCCTGGGGCAGGCACGTCAGCTAACGGGTCCGGCGCTATCTCGCGCAAGGTCTCCCGTACTTCTCTGATGACAACTCCGCCACCTCGCTGCCTCGGAGTTATTTGCCTTGGTGCTACTGCTGGAGGTTGATTTCCATCGATGTTGAAGTACATAACTCTGATTTCCACCAGTTCGTCCACTGCCTTGGGTCTACCGTGATACACAACACCTGCTTCGCGGCACATCTCCTCAATCGTAGGTTTCAGTTTCTTGCCAAATTTCCGGATCACTTTCCTAAACGCCATTGTTGCCGTAAACTCATCAGCTGAGGGGGCGCCCTCCCATAGCGGGGAATCCACATAAGGATACATCCTCTCCCTCTCACCATCCACTCTGCTCCTTCTCGGGACACCCAGTCTTGGGGACGGCTCCTCATGAGCTCCTCGATGTACCGACGTGGAGGCTTTCCCCACCTTCGACGGAGATTCCTCCGGAGGATTAATCATACATGATACAGTTGGTTGGCGCTTCCTCTTCTCCAATCGGTCCCCCATCTCTTCCTCCTCTTCCTCATCCTCGCTGGATTCCACCTTGTCCTTTCCCTTCACTGCTCTCTGAGACACGATGGCATTCCGCAATCGTTTTTCGAACATCACCTCGAATTCTTCATGCAGCGTTTGTTTGTGCTTGGCTAATAGCTGCTCCATTTTCCATTCTCGCTTCGCCTCCTTGTCATCCTTGGCTTTTTGCTTCGCAATCTCCAAACGGTTCTTCTCCTCTTTTAGTGCTTTCTCCGCTTCTTCTCATTTTCTTTTTTCTTCTGCTTCTCTCATCTCCGCTTCGCGTTTCTCCTGTTTCTCAATCTTCCTGTTGGTATAAAAACACACCATTTTTAGTGACTCCTCCAAATCCTTACTCAGGCCTGTCGCCGCTGCAGGTTCGTTCGATGTACCAGAGCTGCTCGCTCCTTCTTGAAAAGTGCGACCTCCTCCTCCACCTCCTCTGTGGTGGCTCGTTTGTCGTGGAGCATTACACTCCCGACTGATATGTCCGAACTGGTTACAGTTGTAACACTTCGCCGAGCGTTTCCAATCACTGCCTCCATTACTGGAACCATTGTTCCAGTTGCCTCCTCCCCCACCATTGTTTCGTCCTCCCGCGTTCCAATTTCCTTCTCATGGGTTCCACTTATTACCTCCGCCATTGCTCCCACCATCACTCATATTCCAACCAGTACTCCCTCCGTTGTTCCAACCATTTTCGTTTTCTCCTCCATTATTCCAATTCCCAGCGTTCCAGTTACCTTCGTTCCCACCTCCATTACTGTTGCTTGGCCCGCCACCACTCCAGTTTCCATTTCCTCCTCCGTTACCGCCAAACCCACCATCACCATTCCGATTTTCACCTCCTTCTCCATTCCCTCCGTCGCTTGGTCCACCGGGATTGCCGCCGGTATTCATACTAACGCCCTCGTATAGTCACTCAACTTCTTCGACTACTCCGACGGATACTACTTGATCCTTGTTGACGTACTGCTCCTACAAACAGGGCCACCTTTTGCGCAGGTGAAGACTCCCGGTCGGTTGCCGCTGCCGATACCAAGTGGTAAGTAAGAGAGGTCACCAGCAACACACTCGAAAGAGAAGTCACCAATCACACACTCAAACGCGACACATAATCGCCATTACTGACGACAAATATGTGAGAA
>BFEA01000557.1:33569-53207 GCA_003427395.1 Chara braunii | reverse complement strand
CTGTTCTTCTCTCCATTGCATGATCACAATAGATGCGCGTTGCGTGATTACAAAAGGTGCTAAGCAAAGTGATGCAAAGTACGACAAAGCACAGCAAGGCAAACTGAAGGAGACTATAACAAAGCGCAATAAAATATAGCAACGTAAAAAACACAAAAACTCATCGCGCTATTGCTAAGTCATTCGCCGTTGTCGCCACAGTACAAAAAACTATCTAAACCCACTATGCACAAATAGAAGCTACTAGTTGTTCATCCACGAACGGGCTACTGACAATATCGATGTCTAACGAAACATCACATAGTTCTCATTACCATTGTTACGAACGGTGAAAAAGAGAAAAAATAGAATATTTTGTTCAGAAATGGAACTACTGTAACGATCAAAGAAACCGGGTGAAGGGTTTTCTTGCTGTGACCAACAAATTCTGGAGGTGCAAAACAAATGGCGATTGATATCGAAGGGAATGAGAGTAGGGTAAGTGGATTGTTGATTAGTTGGTTAGTATTTACGACAACGATAACAAATAATCCATCAGTGCACCATCCGCTATGACACGGGAATTTCTCAAGGGTTTCGAGTAGACAATTGCAATTATTCATGAGCAATCGGATCAGACGTTGGCAAGTAATCATACATCAATCCACAATTTGATTCTGATTGACTGAGTGATTTCAATAAGTCGGTCGGTAACCTTTTTGCCTGCATCATATAATAACTTGAGATGACAATGATAATGATGATGATCATCATGAGGATTGCACTTTCAGTTCATGTCATTTGTTCTTGCTATGGCCACGATCATTATTCTTATCTTCATCGTCCTCATACTCATCATCTTCATTCTCATCATCATCATTCTGATCATTATCATCGTCGTCATCATCATGATGGTCTTGCCACCGATCATGACAATGATCATGGTTGGCGTAGCCCGCTAAAAGACGGATGTATTTGAAAGTGAGAGCTCGAATCCCTATCTTCTTCTCCCCTCACCCCTTCCCTCTTCTTCTCTTATTTCCTCTGTCATAAGCAGGAGATTTTAATTTTTATGATTTTGATTTTTTGTTGTTTATTCTGTTATGGTTTTGATTTTAATTTTGCATTGTAGGTTTCTCTTTGTTATTATATTTTATTTTATTTTATTCTCCTTTTCTTTTTGCACTTCTGTGATTGACGGACTTTGTGCATTCACGTGCTCATCATTAACATGCACTCATACTGATTTCTTGAATCAACCTGCCTAACTCTATCATGCATCAAAACTGTTTAATCATTCTATCGAAAATGGTCATCATTTATCCCAGCCTATATCCAAAATATTCAAATGTCCATCGTTTATCTCAACCTAAATCTGATATGTCTAGAACGCTCATCGTTTATCCCAATTTAAATTTAATATGTCCCAATTGCTCATCATTTATCCCAATCTATATTGGTTGTCCAATTTGGTTCTGATCATGCACTAAATAGAAAAATCGAATTGACCAATTCAGTTCGATGTAATGGCTGTGACAGACTAACGTTTTCACCCGAATAGAGCGCTCAGTCATGATAGTTGTATGTAAAATAATTTTGTATTTACATACAATGATAATGACTAGATATTCTATTTAGCTTAGAGCCCTGATATTTCAGACTTATTGCCACTCTTTCCAGAAATGTGGACCGACAATCTGCTGAGGTTGTAGGATAGGTTACTATGAATAAAATCGACAACTATTCTGTATTTTCTTTCTCGTTTTTTTTTTTTTGGCTCCCTCCCTCTCATAAAACAGGTCCTTATGGCCTTGCCTGCATTTTGATTGATAAGAGCATTTCATATTTTTTTACTATTGTTTTTTCGTTTGAAGAAATCAAATACTTGCAATTCCATTTCCTATTTTTTTACTGCGACAGATGCAAGAGAGTCCAAAAGGAAAACAAAAAAATAAAGAAAAACGCTTATTAAAATAAAAAAAAAACAGAACAAAGGGTGGCTATTCCTGTTAATTCTGAGCAATGTCATGAGTGCTTATCCATCAATTATTTAAATACAGCATAGGCAGACAGCCTGTTTAAGTTCAGTCTCCTGACTGATAATGAATCGGTGAAAGTCTTCGATTAAACAATATGCGAGACTCACGATTTCTATTTTTTTTTTTTTCCCTCTGGAGTTGTGTATAGCAAGTACGGCAACACATATCTACATACATTCGCAGAAATCCACCAGACATACTAAAACCTCCACCCTGTGCGGGTGTATTTAAAGCAATTTTTAGGTTGCATACAGAAATCCAACACACAGACAACTCTATCAATTACACAAACTGACAGAAATGGATACACAGACAAATGCACAGACACACAAATTCACAGACATACAAATCTATAGACAAAAAAAGGAAAAAACCAATCTGTGGACACAGACAGGGAAAAAAAAAACAAGAATAGAAATACCTACATACACAGATTAAATATAGAACATCTATGTTGTAAATATGAATATACACTGTATTTGGTCGAGTAGTACAGACTGCGTTCCTTATACACATCCTAATCCTATTCTAATTCTGATCTTGATCCCGATTTTCATTCTAATTTCCAGCCTCCATTATCTTCCTTCTCCACCCTTTGTCCCATATCTTTACCCACACATTTGTGCAAATATACAACACACACTCATGCGCAGCCATACCAACTCGTGGGAGCTAGAGACAATGAGAAGGAGGAGGAAAGGATCTGGGAACTCCGATAGGGGGCGAAAGGGTACTGTTGAGTCCACATTTGTCCAGTCATGGAGTATCAGGGGGTACTCCCCTTGCTTTTCTTTGTTCTCTCTCCTAACCCCACTCTCTTTGATCTGTTCAATCTCACCTCCTTCAACCCCCCTTAGCCAAGCACTGCTGAATACTTAAATATGCCATTGGATTTATTTTTGATTCGAAAGGAATGAATTTTTTTCTTTTACTTGTTCCCATTCAACAGTAATAACAGTCTGCACCTGCAGCTTGATTGATTCTGTAAAATCTGACTCATCCAGTGTTACTCCCTTCATTTCAAAAGTACATCGACGTTGCCAGAGGACCCAGAGGATGACTCTTCTGCCTATTTTGAATAAGTTAAGAGAGAGAACGTCCATTTGATCCTGAAACCAGGTTTCAAATAACAAAGCCTGCCAGTCGGACAGCGAAGTCCGAAGCGTATTAAAAGACCTCCATACTCTTTCCCATCATCCAATTTGCAGATTCTCTCTTGTGAATAGATCCATTCATGGGTCAATGCAATTCACAAAATTGTCTCTCGTAGGTCGATTCAGATTCCTTCTTGTGCATCTATTCACTTGTGGAGTGATTATTTCTCGATTTATGTGGCTCATCCTTGCGCAGGGGCCATGCTAATTTTCTCTCTGTGTATCCGTTCCAATTTTACCGGAGCAGGATGGATATCGCAAAGGACTTGTGGAGCGATCACAGATTATCGCTTGTTAATCGAACCAAGTCAACAAATTTTCTCTTGTTGGTCAATCCAATTCACAAAATCTGATTCTCCATTGGGGATCGATCCAATTGACATATTGTCTCTTGTGTAACGATCCAGATTGTCACTCCGGGATTGATTCACTTCTGCATTGATCAAATTCGCATATTTTATCTTGTGAATGGATCCACATTCTATCATGCAGATTGATCTATTTGTGGATCTTATCGATTTACAGATTCTCCCTTGTCGATTAATCCAATGCACAAATTCTTTTTTTTGTACCCATCCAATTCATAGATTCTTTCTTGTGGATTTAAACAATCCAGCAATGCACAGATCCTTTCTTGTGGATCTAACCAATCTACAAATTCTCTTTGCTCATCAATTCCCTTTTTTCAAGGTTTTTTTTTTTTTTTTTTTTTTTTATCAATCCCCTTATTTCACAGATTCCCAACTGTGGATTGGTCCAAGTCACAGATCGTCTTTTGTTGCTCAATGAATTCCTATTGAGAGATTTCCTTATTTATTTATTTATTTGAAAAGATTGCTCCATTTTATTTGGGGGGGAGGCCGCACCTGCTGGGAACCGGACCTAGCGCGCCTTATAGATATAGGAAGTAAAAAATGTGGCAGTGGTCCCCACAGTCAATTAGGGCAACAAGCCAGACATAGAAACCGGAAACAAGACCTGAAGTTGAGAATGACAGGAAAATAGCGAGACAAAGGCAGAAATGTAAACGAGCACACCACTCTACACTCACACTCTCTCAGCCTTTTTGCCTTTACCTTTATTTTTTTTATTTTTTTTTTAACGGGCCCGGTACCCAAGGCTGATATTACCAATGAAAATATTGGGCCGAGGTCCTCACAGTCTGCCCGGAATAACCGAACTAAACTTAATGAGAACCGGACTCAGCGTCCCTCATATGATGATGATGATGATCCTGATGATGATACTAATGATGTTGCTGCTAGCGGCTGCCTAAACTAAGCTCTGACTATCTAGACCCAGGGTCAACCAAATTCACAGATTCTCAATTGAGAGAAAGCACAATTGATATTTCATTCAATCTATAATGATGAAAAGAAGAAGATAGTAAGTGATCTTATTATTATATTTTTTTATGTTTTTTCGTGTTTTTTTTTTTTCTCACCTTTTTTTCCTTTGCAGTTTCTTGTCTTCTGCATTTGCTCCTTTCATCTTGAAATATTTCTCTTTATTTATCTCATTATTTTATGCTTTCTGTTCTCTCTGCTTATCTCTGTTTTTATTCATATCTTTGTCATCTTACCTTTTCTCTCTCTTGCACCTACTATTTTTCCCTCTTGCTCTCTCTTTACTTAGAAACCATAGTAATGCTATTCTATTCATGCTTTATATATATCAATAACCATATGATATTCAATGTATTTGAAAAACGTTATTGCTGCTTAATCTTTATATCTCTTTATATCTCTTTGTGTTTTTCTTTTTCTTTGTCTATGTATTTCTCTGCTTTTTTCTGTCTATTTTTTTATTCTTTGTTATATGTCTTTATTTCTGTCCTTGTTTTTTTCTATTTATATATATATTTTTAATTTTAATCTCTATATATCACTTTTTTCTTCTTATTTCTATTTCTATCTTTTTATATATATCTTACCTTCCTTCTCTCTCCTATCTACTTTCTTTCTTTCTGTTCTCTCCTTAACGACAAGCTATAATAATGTTATTCTACTCGTGCTTTACATATATCTATAGCATGGTTTCAGCCTGGTCTTAGCGTAATCACATCCTAGTTCTCGATAGGAAAGAACTTGAAAGACAACATTCTCCTTTTTCTTGTTTTCGTTTTTGAAAAATAAAAACTGCGATAAATCAATCACTGATTACGGCAAAGATACAATTACGTCAGATCAACATAACTATATATGGAGCAATCCACTCTTGCCAGAACTACTCTCTATCTGTTTTTTAACAATTCTTTTTTTTGGCTCCTTCCTTTCATAAAACGCGTTTTTATGACCCTAACTTCATTTCCATTCTGAGAAGCATTTCGTATTTTTTATTGTTGTTTTTTCGAACGCACGCACTGCTCTATCAATTACACATACTTACAAAATTCTACAGATAGACAAACTCACAGAGATACAAATCGACAAACACACAAATATATAGACAAAAAATGAAAAAAACAAATTTTCAAACACAAACGAAGGGAAAAAAAGTCAAGAGGAGAATTATCTAGATACAGAGATTAGATCCAAAGCATCTACGCTATAGATATGCAGTCTATCTCTATATCTATCTTTCTCTCTCTCCGTGTGGTATCGCAACTTGAAGTTGCTAACTTCAAAATATTCATAGTAACTATAGAAAAAATATCTTTGCAATTAGCCTCATGAATTTTGATTAGTCTTTTTTAAAAACCTTATATATATAATACCAAAACTTATGAATGAATTTATCTTCACTTATTTGTTATATACACTCATTTAGTTACTATATATGCTTGGTGTATTGTTTATATTTTTCTTGTTTTGATCAAGAAGCAGGAGTGTTGATCTCATATTCAAAAAGTCGAAGACAAAACAAGTTCCATTTTCTGAAATTTTCTTCGGAAATCGAGCATGGACCTTCTTTCAAGCACAGGAGCAAGATATATTCGATTCTACCCTTCAGCCGGAGCGCCGTTTTTTTATCATGTGCTTCGCAATTACTACCCTCGAAACGTCAATACTCCACCGAATCCGTTCATACCATTGCGAGAGATTTTGCCCAGATTTTTTGTCATCTTCTCACGGATAGTTTATAGTATTGTCAACAATCCGATAGTTGCACCATCATTATATGATTTCTTCGTCATAGATCCTTTTCGTGCAATTCTAATACCATTTTTGCTTTTCGTTCTCCACTATAATCCAATCGAAGTTACGAGAGCATTATATACATATCATTTTGAATATAATCTCGTGCTTAATAACAATCATCTTTTTAAATTTTTACTGCATTCTGCATTATTAACCTTTCATTCAAACGAAAGAATATTTCATATTATCGAATAGGATGTTGCTATACGTACACGATCACATTCATTTTTCTCATATATTATTATTTCTTTAATCACTTTCAACGGACGTCCATTGCATTCTTTATCTTATGGAGTAACAAAAATGTACGATGAACGTGTCACAGAATACGTAAGAGTTAATCATGCCCAATTTAAAGTTGCTTTTTATTCATTCACACTTTGCTTATGTACATTCATTACTCCAGTATCAACAGATTTATCTCACCTCAGAGGAATTGCTTTACGATAATTTTTCATCTATCATTCATACGATTCAATTATATTAAATTCGCTTGTTAACCTCAGTCAACATCTGATCTTTGCTTTTGCTCACAACGAGAACAACAATCCTGCTTTTCTTTCTGAATGGTTTCTTTGGGGATTTGGACCATGGTTTTATTACATAATTAATCATCTTACTAATTCTCCTTTGCTATACTCGTATTTTCCTACTCATCCTGTTTATCAACCACCGCCATTTAACCAATTTCGACGTGTGTTTAGAGTTAATGATGAAACAGTCGATTCAACCTCTTTCACAGTTCAATCGTCTGGAAGAGATTAGCTTGGTTCACTCAACTATAGATAATACGTCAATAGTTATAGATAATAAAAACATATATTAATCATAGTTCTCTTTATATTTAAAAAAAAAAAAAAAACATTAACGACTAAATCTTATGATCTTGTCTTGCAACTGGTCACATTTTTTTTTGTAGTATACATTTAAAAATACATTTGTATATTTCATAAACAATCTTCGTTTTGTGATAGTAATTTTCAATTTGTATACAATTTGAATTTATTATGCTAATTTTTTCCTTTTTTTCTCTTCTTTTTGTTTTTTTGCTCAAAAATTTTATTCTTTTTTTTTCACGATAAATTAATATCTGAAATATATTTATATATATATATATTTATATATATATATATACAGCCTCCTGATGAGTCGGTGAAACTCCGACGAAACAGTTTGTCACAGCCCCTCGTTTGTTGTCCTCTTCTCCCTCTCTGCCTACGGTTTACGGGGCAGTTCTATTTGACGATATATATATATATATATATATTAATATATTAATAATGAATTTTTAAAATAAAATTATATTAATCATCTTGATTGTTTTATTTGTTTTTTGTGCATTATTTTTGCAGGCAATTAATTAAAAAGATTCATAAAGTACAAAATATTTATAAATTAAAGAAAACGTCAATACATATTTTTCATATCTTCCAATTGTTCAAAACAAACCTGTTAATAACTTGACATTTCTCTTTTTAATTTCACATTACTTATTTCTATTTGGTTTCCTTTTTTCTAATCTTTTTCATATTTTACATTAACTATAATTTTTTTACATATTACATAAAATATTTATAGAAATTGTTTTTTATATAACTTTATTACATTAACAGATAATACATTAATCATGAAAAAAACAAATAAAAAACAAGAAACACCAGAATAACGAGAAATACGATTAGGAAAACGACGTGCAGCAGCTCGTTTACGTAAACTGAATGATGATAAAAAAACTCAAAAAAAACGCTTAGCATATGACGCCGCATGACATCGACAAGCAAGATTAAAAAAAGCGAAACACATGAATTTAACACCATCAAATACTGGTTCATACAACATATCTCCTATACAAGATCATCATCATAATGGTAAAAAAAAAACGACAAAAAATAAAAATGAAATATCATATAACGCAACAAAAACTCATATGCGAATAAAACAATTAGCTCGTAAAAAAACACTTCCTTGCATACAAAACACAAAAATAAATATATTATCAAATTCAAATTCGACCATTAAACTATCAACAAATGATAATTTAAATAACTTTCAAATATCTCCATTTACTAATTAACTTAATAAAACACACACGTCTAAAAACTCTTGCACGTATGCACCATCACCAAACAAATAACATTCATTCTTCATTATCGATATCTTTAAATTCACAAACGACTATAAATTCTAATAAACCAATAAAACACATTCGTCTAAAAACTCTTGCACGTACATGCAATCAACAAACTAACAATATAACATCTTCATCTTTCATATCTCCGATCTCACAATCTAAAAAAAATGAATTCACAAAAAATATAATACAAAAATTGAATCCTATACAATTGGTAGAAAAAACATGTTGTGTTTGTGATGGATTAACATTACTAATTGATATACACAAATACTCACCATACGAACCAAAGATTATAAATTGCATGAAAAAATATTTACAAAATCCTGAACTTCTACTGCATCCAGATCTCATTAAATATTATGACTGTAGTGATGTATGTCCGCTATTAGAAAATATTATGTTATCTAGAAATGGTATAAATATTGATCAAAACAATGATATCACAATCAATATATATAACAAATGCAATAATGCACTATTTAACTCAAGACGACAAACACACCTGCCTAAATTTGCAATTGCAAATCATTTTTTCATTGGTAGATTACCGTCATCATTACAAGCAGCCACTTGGCCCGAGCTACTTATGACAAGCTTAACGAACATACTTTCACAAACAAGAATTGTGCCCGGAGGACTACATCGCTCGATACGTTCCCACTTATTCGTTTTTGAAGGAATTTCATGTCCAGCTGCTACTTTATTACCTAAATCAATAACAAAAGCCACATTCTATCGAAGTATTTTAGCGGACCCTTTCACTGATACATAACTCATACGAATCAGAAAACTACATCGTATACGACATAGAATAGTCGAAGAGTTACTTATATTTTACATTACAACAACGCACATAAAATTAGATAACATCGAACTTGATACTATTCCCATTGATGATCCCATGTATATTCGAAACAATATAATCGAAGATCTATCATCTGATATTACATACGTTAAAGAACTAAATGATAAACAAGATGGTCTAAATGCAACTAAAAAAACTTGCAATGAAAATACATACATTGAAAAAACCGTTGTTTTTTCACATGAAAATGCACCAACAGATAACGCTCTCGAAAAATGTATTCTCGAACGATTATCAAAAACAAATAACCACGAACCTATATTTGCACTCCATACATCATCAAAATTTGCGAACATGTTTGATCCAAATCTCGAAGCTAAATTATTCCTGCATTTATTTTCATACGGTCGAGGACACTCGGGAGAAACAAAACGATGAATACCGGTTGCACAATATTTATGTACAAAGCATTATTGTTTATTAAGCAATCGACACTTTGCACAAGATCCATACTACACAATAGTAAATTTCGATTGTTTCTCTCTCGATCGTGGATATAAATTTTTGAATATAACTTGTAAAAACCGACCACAACTACATCAACCAATTGCTAAAATCACAACTGACATGCTAAAAGTTGGTCTATAAAATGCTCGACGTCGTCGATGTGGTCATCCCACACCTCAAAACAATCCAGTTGTAAATGATCTACTTCGACATGTTGAATGGGCATCTGCACATGTCTGGGGAGGCAATGCACAACGACGCACACGGCATCAAGAAGCACTTGCAACTTGCGATCATTTTGGCCAACCAAGTTTTTTTATTATATTAACACCAAATACAGATACAACATATCTTTTTGTATCATATGTCGGTCTTCTTGATGTCAAAGAATTTTGTAATATCTTTATAACTAATCCTGATATAAATACTGAACAATTAAAAAAGGTATGAATGACAGATAACATTGCATCAGCACGTTTGTTTGATCGGTTGATCTTAATTTTTTTATATAATATTTTAGGCTTCGACCCAACTACACATAAAAGCAAATCTACAAGAGGTTTATTCGAAAATGTCAAAGCATACTTTGGAATGGTAGAAACTCAAGGACAAGGAACACTACATTTACATGCACTTGTTTGGCTTGAAAAAACACCGCTAACAACTTCAGATTTTGATAAATTACAAACTTCAGATCCTCAACTTAGCAAATTAGTAACACAATACGTTGACAGTATTATAAAAACATGTGGCATTCAAAATATTTCATCACGATCTTCTACAGAATATCATGCATCACCACCGTCCTATACAGTACATCCACTATCGCTATCAGCACGTTGTTCACCATTATAAAAAAAAACTAGCAAAATATTACACGAACCTACAAGTTTAACATGTACACATTGTGATACACTTTTTAGTTCACAACACATACATTGTCAACAAATTTTAGAATATAAACCATCGATTGGATATGATGATTTATACGATCATAATCCACCAAGAGCAACACACGTTCGTATGACCGACGATGTATTCCATACTCATCCAACAAATCAAAAACTTATAGCAATGCCTCCACACTATACTAATTTTTCTGCATCATTACCTGTACTTTTTTACTTAGTACAAACCCATCACTAGACACAGACAAAATCTTGTTTTAAACAGACACGCATGAACAAAAACGACGAAGTCTGGCAATATTTTTTCCCTCGAGAACATTGTAACGAAACAACACTAAACAATACATGAATCGAATTAGCACGTACACCTGAAAATGAATATATTAATGCATACAATAATATAATTTTATGTGCTTTTAAATGCAATCATGATATCTAACGCTTTTTTGACGGTGTTGACGCTGCAGAACGTATATTTTACTATTGCAACTATTCAACTAAAGATCAAAATAAAATAAATTACAAAATTGCTCTTCGCTTAACTGCTTTTTATGCACAACAACATCGAGAACAACTCATTGAAAAACTTTTTCCACTCTCATCTGAAACAAAAACTCGTCGTCGATTATCATCCGAACTATTGAGCATAACTAACAAACACGAAACTGCAGGCCCACTATGTACATTATACTTACTAAGACAATCTTGTGTTTATCAAAGTCATACTGTGCATTATACTTACTAAGACAATCTTGTGTTTATCAAAGTAATACTGTGCATTATACTTACTAAGACAATCTTGTGTTTATCAAAGTCATACATATAAAACAATTCTTTTATATCATATGTTAACACAAATTCTAAACGTCAACGAGACTATTTGCACTCTACAAAAAACAAATAACACATATACTATTTCTCATCCACGCGATGATTATATTTATCGACCAGAAATACTTACAAAAATATCTCTTTATGAATTTGTTATGCAATATTACCGTTCGAATAAAATCTTCACTTCAGATAACATATATTGCTTCTTAGATAGTCACCCATTATATCAAAACAAATGTTTGCGCCAATATAAGTATCCATGTATACTTGTAATTCCTTACTATATGCGCATACCTTATTTTCAAGCTTGTACAGATGAAAACAGTAAAACAAAACATGCTCAACTATCTCTATTATTATTCAAACCATTTCGTAAACTATCGAATATCTGACAACGAAAATTGGCATAACGCCTTTGTTTCTTTTTATAAAATAATTCCTCTATTTATGCGAAATATATATTTACAAATGCAAGATTACCATGCTGCTCGTAAACATGCAAATGAAATACAAAAAAATCGACCTATTTAACCTACAGAACAAAATGAAGACGATGAAAAATTAAATTGTTTCTCAAACGAATCAAATGACGATGATTTTATATTTTATTATCCATCTGATAATGATACTCCATATGATACGTTAAATAAACAGAATCAAAATGAAGAACAATACATTCCAATGATCAGTTCTATATCAATACAACAACATAACGATTTACATCATGTTACAAAACTAATGACACCATCTATATTTCAAACACTACAATTATATAATACATTATATAATTCTACTTCATCTCCAACATCCACTTACACACAACAAAAAATATTCAATATTGATACAGCTCTATGATGGACAAAAACAAAACCGTCTATATCATATGAAATACCAAATTCATCTCAAAGCTGGAATGATATAGCTTCACCAACTCGTATTGAACTCATTACAGATGCACTTTAACCATATAATTTCATTAAAATACAAACTTTTAAACCATCTTCCTCTCCTATACCTCTTTTCCCCACAATATCTAAAATTTTACAGCATTATTAATTAAAAAAAAAAAAACATCTTGCTTTCGTTTTACTTGCAAAAGCATTATTAAATACTTGGCTAACACAAACCTCTGATGAAACCACAGAAATACCAATCTCATTACAAAACATATCAGAATCTATACAAAAACAACAACTTCTCATGTTTCTTACTGGTGAAGGTGGTACTGGTAAATTACGTATCATTTCTGCTATTCAAATGTTTGCTGAAAAATGATTACATTAAAAAAACATTGCCAATCTGCAATGACAGGAAAAACATCAGTAGGAATTTATGAAATTACATTTCACAGTTAGATTGGAATGCATTACCTTAAACAAGATTGTTATTTTGATAGTCGAAAAACACAATTAAAAGGCATACCTAGTTTTACACCTGAATTATCTATATTAATCATTGACGAATTCAGTATGATGAGTAAATCTGATTTTGTACGTTTATATATTGTATTACGTGATGCACGAAAACTGGATATTTCATTCAGAGGCATTCATATACTTGCATCCGGTGATATTTTTCAAATGCCACAAGTAAAACGCATACCAGTTTTCCATGAACCGTCTCTAAAACTTGCACACACATTTTCCGATCATGATTCATTCAAACTATGGAGATTATTTTGAACTGTCATAATATTAACCGATTCATAACGATTTAAAACAGATACTGAATGGGGTACACATTGCAAAAATGTTAGATTCAAAATATGAAGTAACGAATTTCTTAATATAATCAATAATAGATTGATTACCAAATTCCAAAACAGTTCTATAACACAATTAATCAATCCTAAATCAAATTGTCACCCTGTATTCGTTGCACCCGATAACGATAATCGTGTTAATCTCATACATACATACACGCGTACCTTGTGCAAACAATTACAAAATCGTCATTATGCATTAAAAAACAAAGATGTTCATGACCTTGAATATATAATGTCGTTGTCAGATAACAAATAAGATAGATTTGCACATTTTCTTGATCTTCTACCAGGTATGCCAATCAATTTTTGCATAAAATTTCGATCCATATCGAGGAATTGTTAATGAAACGTTTGGAATTTTGCATTCACTACAATTTCCAATTGATACTACAGTTTTCACTTTCCATGACAAAAACGCAAATATACGCGTATTGCTTCCAAGTTGTGCACCTGACCTTGCTTGTGTTCATGTTCTAAATCGATCCTCGTTTGAACAACTCCCATCCTCAATCAGCGAAAATTTACCAAAAGATATTTATCCCGTATTTCGACAACAAAGTCATAAATCCATCACAATTGCACTCCCTACTACACGAGGTATATCTCAAAGAACTTGTACTCTTCGTCCTTAAGAATTTTCTTTCATTTTTGCAATCTCATCTACTATTTATAAAATCCAAGGTGAAACATCATCTTGCCTAATAGTCGCCGAATGGATAGCATCTTCTGAGGGAAAAAAACCTAAAGATAATGTGCCACAACAAGGTTGTATGATTGTTTCTCGTGAATAAATAGGTTTGCTTTATTTTGTCTCAAACCACTAACCAATGAAATTTGTTCATACTTCAAACCTCCTTATACTGTTCTTAAAGAACACATACGTCTTGAAACTTTAGCAAACGAACTTCTTTCTCATAATATTCATATAAAAAACTTTCCATCAACCTCTTTTCAAAATACCCCTTATAATATCATTTCTAATACATCTAATAAATCAAATAAAAATCATACATTATCAAATAATGTTTTTTCTCATCTACCCATCGTCTCATCGACATTAATATAACCACCTTCTAACTCAAATAACAATGAACTTCCATCAATAAATTCTCCTCTTTCAATTCTCTCATGAGATTTGCAGCTTCAAACACAGCACAACTATCCTCACAATGTAAATATCACACTATTCACTACACACCATGGCTATCAGATGTACCCATTGACGATTATATGAGTTTATTAATGGAGACTTTCCCTTTTGTATTCACAACAAATAGTTTCTCATATTCTGTTTGTATTGCACATCGCAATTATACCTTTACAGATCATCATCTCGATGCACGCCACCGATCGCGTCCGGAAGAAAGATATGATCATTTTCTCATGCCTCTTTATTTGCATTGTAATCATTGGGCACTTGGTTATATTGACTTAAAAAATCGCATATTTTTCTTCTATGATAGTTTTTGTTCTTTAAACAATTTTTTTTTCCAAAATATGTTACCTTGGTTTCAACATTGCACAAACTTTCTTTCAACGATAACAAATATACCTTGCATCAATCTTTCTGAACCAAAACAAACCAACTCCTATGATTGTTGAAATTTCATAATGGTCATGACACGGCATCTACTCTTAAGACCACCTCTTCCTCACATTGCACGTTTCAGTCAATTAGATATATCATTCTTCAAATCTTTAATACACGATGAACTTGTCACAAAACCCCTCAAAACTATAATTTCATATCCACATCTTTCATTCCCAATACCACCTTTATATAACTGTTCATAACTTTCTCACCTGAATTTGTAATCTAATAAAAAAAAAGCAAATTAAATTTTTTAAAAAATATATATTGAATGATTCATATTCTATAATACAATCCACATGCAAATATATATATATATATTCGTCCTTTAAAAATATTGTCTTCGCAATCAAAATTTTGATCACACTTCTAATTATTTCATCTACATATTTGTTTTTTGTACATTTTCAAACAAACAGAAACAAATCGTCTTGCAAATCGTTATTGCTGAAATGGATACATCATCAAGCACTGGACATATGTATATACATTACTTGCGATCAACAGATGCACATTTTTTTGACCCTGTTCTTCAAGACTACTATCCACCCTTTGCTGCTCATCCACCCAATATATTCATTCTCTTTGAACATATATTCGAAGGATTCCAAATCGCATATACACGTGCAAGATATTCCAACATTCAAAACCCGATAATTGCACCAACACTCGATGATTTCTTTATTATAGATCATTTTCATGCAACTTTAACTCCTTTCTCCCTTTTAGTTCATCATTATAACCATGCTGAAGTCACCAGAGCACAACACACATATCACTCTTATTACCAATCACCACCAAATACAAGACAACTTTTCAATTTTTTGCGTCACACTGCATTAATGAATTTTCTTTCTGAACAGAAAACATTTTTCATCATTGATCACGCTATTGCAATAAGAATAATGTCGCATTCATTTTTTTTATTTGCTCTTCTTTCACTAATCACATTTAATCACATCCCATTACATTCTCTATCTTTTGCTGCAACACAAGATTTTGATGAATTTTTATCAAACTACATCAGAGTAAAACGAACAAATTTTCGAATCGCATTCTATGCTTTCGCACTTTCAATTTGCACTTTTGCCACTCCCGTATCGAGACAATTAGCTCGTTGTAAAGCAGCTTCACTTCGATTATATCTCATCAATCATTCCTATGATTCACACATATTAACACAACTTGTCAGCCTTTCAAACCACATACTATTTGCTTTGCATCAAAACATGCCTTACAATCCTGCTTCCTTAGCACAATGGTTTCTTTGGGGCCCTGGTCCATGGTTTTATTAGATACTTAACCACATTGTCCGATGTCCTGTCTCATATTCATATTTCCCTTCTCATTCCATTCGACACTTCACATCTTTTACTGAATTTAGATGAGCCTTTCAAGTTGATCATGATGGCAACGATTTAGCATTGGTTGCTTTTCAATCGCTTGGAATTGAATAATAACATTATTCCTAAAAATATAATACAAAATATTAAAATATATATAAAAATACCCACACATTTAATATACAACATTTTTTTTACTTCGCCTTTGCTTCCATTTTTCCCTCTATCTTGCATCCCTCTCTTCTTTATTTCTATGACATTTATATATATATATATATATATTTTTCTATACAAATAATAACTCTTACTTTTTCTTCTGTATCCTGACTATGGCATCTGGAACGTCATACGCCCTAACACAAGCTGCCGACTCGAACGCTCCAAATCCCAAACGCCAAAAAGTCAGCATGGAAGACATACTCATGGCAACGAGGAGCTTACGAGAAAAGAAACATGCAAAGACACACATCATTCATAGGTCAACGTCTGAGCTACGAGATTTCAACGAAGAGCTAAAAATTACGGGACAAAAATTAGGGGGATCAGTGCAAGTGACAGAAACTGGATATCTCGTACAATTCAAATGACGATGGGCAAGAGATACACGTGTCATCGACATGAAACTGACTGACGTCAATCAAGAAAACAAAGTCGATGACATACATTGGACATTAACAAACGTTCACGGCAACACACAAAACGACCTGTTATCGCTTCTACGCAAAGGAACGGTCTACACTATTATAACGAAGAGCTTACACTGCCAGCGATCGGAACACTAATGACATTCAATCGAACCACAGGACATCAAATCAACATATGGAACGACAACGAGTATCCCTGTTTTAATGCAAGCAGAAGATCGATGGAACCTGTTCCATCAGACAGAATTACATAGCAACACATACATTCGACATCGAATGAGCATTTGTCTTCTGCACACAATTCAATTACAAGTACTGCAGACGCTCGAGAAGGTGCATGTCCAGCCGCATAAATGATAAGGTAAAAATCTTCTATCATTTATACCAAAACCCAAAAACATAATATATGACAAACAACAAAACTTTCTCCCTTCCTTTTCTTTTCTTCCTTCATAGTATAATCAATACTACGAATATACAAAAAAATACAAATTCTACTTCATAAATAACAATAATGTTTTTTTTTTTTTAACACAAAAAACAAAAAAATATAATAAAGAACAAACAACTGAAAATTACTTCCTTCCTATTTTTTTCTTCTTTCAACTTATAATAACTCTAACAACTATAAATATATTCGCCAAATCAACAAAATTTATCTCAAATGCTCATCTTCTTTGTCACTCTTATTAATTACATTTACTTCTCCTTTCATATAAATTCATTAATAATTATTAAAAAAAATTTCCACATACAACAACCAACCAAATCAACCTCTTTATTTGCAATGTCTCAAATCGTTTTTTGATTACTACATACGAATGATTGTTTTTAGTATATCTGTCGTTTTATTTTTTTCAGGTATCATTCATATGCGATCTTCGTATACAATGTCAACTCTTTATCGTTCTTTCAACGATCTTCCCACATAATTACAACAACACAACCAACAACACGAATTCCAAATCGACGAGGAAGGAATTATTATCTCTTACTTCGCATATCACTCTACAACTTCTTTATCATTATATATTTTCCTAGCAGATATCACACCATCACCAACAAATTCTCAAAATATACGTATTGCCATCATCAACGACATGATTTGCCTTTTAGATACACCTCATCCTAGAACAAAAATTTTACTAACTAATACCACTCATCATAGATACCTTCCACAACTATTATCGCTTTCAATGCATTATTCGCTTTAACATATATCCTTAACGAACAAAAATAATACATGCCTCGTTTGTCCTTCTCTCCTCTTTCATGGCAGATCAATAAAGTTTTCCACAGAAAACTGAAGAATATACGACTACATCCACATCGCAATGGAAGGCGAACCAAGCTTGCATCACACAAAAACGATCGACATGAAACGATATCTTTCTTTTTCGATGAGATGCAACCAAAACAAGTATACAAGCAAAATAATTACTGGTTGGAGCAGGACACAAACAAAGCGCTCAAATGGTTGATGGCGACATGAGGATATTTCCAGAGATTCTGTATCGTTACTTCAACAATAGGAACTCTCCCCACATTAACTTTTTCAGATTTTTTTCTTTGCTATTAGTTCAAGACATAGTATTTGACTTCAAAGATTCGACTGGAAACAGATGAGAACTTCATACCGTCATAAATATATACTGATACATGAATAAGATAAATAAATAGGACGTAAGATACACTGTAGAAAGAACGGAGTAACGACTGTACAATGTACGATAGGCTAAACTGTATTACTACATTGTATAATAGAATAAATTCTGAATAGATCACATTACTGTTGAGATAATTAGAGAAAAAAAGGTTTGTTTGAAATAATAATCACCTGCGCTAATACTGAGGTAATGCCTAGGAAACAAATGACTTTGTTTTCTTGCTTTTCCTTTTCGCCTTCTCTTGGCCTTTAAATCTTTGTTACAGTACATAATATAGAGCCTATGATGTCACTGATGCCCAGATCTCAAAAGGTAGATAGCATTGGTCGGAGATGGCACTAGCCAAGGATGCTACGCTCCTCCTGAGAGCATGTATAGCAACACTACAATGACAATAGGAGAACATCCACTAGTAGTAAGAACGCTACTGTATCCATGGTAATCTTGGTTCGATAAACATTGACACCATTGAAGATCCAACATTTAGACAATTCAAGCATCCTTGCCACACACAGTTTCAAAATCTGCAAACAAAGATCAATCCCCAGAAATCATTGCTTGTTCCATTTTATCTTTTTTTTTTTTTTTTTTCTACCTGCCCAACCACCCGGACCACTCTCCACAAATAACCCCTTTTCCCTTTTCACCATTCCCAATAATGTATCTGCCCAAAAAACATTGCTTGTTCCATTTTTTTTTTTTCCTTTTTTTTTACTATCCTGCAAACCACCCAGGACACTTTCCACTAACAACTCAACTTTCGACACAGAGCTCAACTTGCAACACACAACACATGCCCTGCCAACACCCACAAAATTATTGCTGTCTATCTTTCTTTTTCTCCTACATTTGTACATTCACTAGCTTTGCACAAAAGCTTTTGCAACGTGTAGCAGATATCACACCTGCTCAGGGGTGCAGCTCCCGCTTGTTCCCTCGTTGGAGACCTGTTTTTCTCTTTTTTTTTTTTTTTCATGCATGAAAAACTTCCTAAGAGACGAAAGCTTTCCATAAAATTTTCCAACACTTCCGGATCTTCTTATAGAGATGTCATGAGATACGAGTTTTCCGTTTTTTGAATCCCTCTCGGTTCTTGACTAGTCTGCTTGCTGTTACTATCTCGTATGC